>OX438856.1:24137500-24552500 GCA_949315895.1 Anania crocealis | reverse complement strand
ATTTTCACGAAAATCGTAGTTTTTCCTATATTTTCCTAACTTTTTACTCGGACGCCTACTCTTCTTCCTCTTCGAGGTTGACTGGTTTGCTGCTCCGCCTGCTCCTGCACCTATCTGGACCACCTGGAAAATAAGCTTTTCATTAAATTCATATATTTTCATTAATTTTCATAGAAAAAATCAGTTTTTCAGCTATAACACCAAAATTTTGTACCGGCACCACCTCTTCTCTGCACGCAGAATTGTAGACGGCGCCGAGACCTTTCATCTGACACCCCATCCGCCGCTTTCCGGCAGAGGGAAACCCAAAAATTTTCATACTTAGTAGTTTTTCATACAACCGATAACATACCGAGTTTACCTAAGCGGTGATAATATTAATAAGAAAATAACTCAAAAACAATAAAAAAGGTCTTCTAGTTGACCGATTTTCAAAATTTTTTGTTTTGAATACGTTTAAATTTGTTGCTACCATCGTCTGCTATAGTCCTTTTTGGCTTTTCACTTTTCCTTCATTTAAATTTTCACGAAAATCGTAGTTTTTCCTATATTTTCCTAACTTTTTACTCGGACGCCTACTCTTCTTCCTCTTCGAGGTTGACTGGTTTGCTGCTCCGCCTGCTCCTGCACCTATCTGGACCACCTGGAAAATAAGCTTTTCATTAAATTCATATATTTTCATTAATTTTCATAGAAAAAATCAGTTTTTCAGCTATAACACCAAAATTTTGTACCGGCACCACCTCTTCTCTGCACGCAGAATTGTAGACGGCGCCGAGACCTTTCATCTGACACCCCATCCGCCGCTTTCCGGCAGAGGGAAACCCAAAAATTTTCATACTTAGTAGTTTTTCATACAACCGATAACATACCGAGTTTACCTAAGCGGTGATAATATTAATAAGAAAATAACTCAAAAACAATAAAAAAGGTCTTCTAGTTGACCGATTTTCAAAATTTTTTGTTTTGAATACGTTTAAATTTGTTGCTACCATCGTCTGCTATAGTCCTTTTTGGCTTTTCACTTTTCCTTCATTTAAATTTTCACGAAAATCGTAGTTTTTCCTATATTTTCCTAACTTTTTACTCGGACGCCTACTCTTCTTCCTCTTCGAGGTTGACTGGTTTGCTGCTCCGCCTGCTCCTGCACCTATCTGGACCACCTGGAAAATAAGCTTTTCATTAAATTCATATATTTTCATTAATTTTCATAGAAAAAATCAGTTTTTCAGCTATAACACCAAAATTTTGTACCGGCACCACCTCTTCTCTGCACGCAGAATTGTAGACGGCGCCGAGACCTTTCATCTGACACCCCATCCGCCGCTTTCCGGCAGAGGGAAACCCAAAAATTTTCATACTTAGTAGTTTTTCATACAACCGATAACATACCGAGTTTACCTAAGCGGTGATAATATTAATAAGAAAATAACTCAAAAACAATAAAAAAGGTCTTCTAGTTGACCGATTTTCAAAATTTTTTGTTTTGAATACGTTTAAATTTGTTGCTACCATCGTCTGCTATAGTCCTTTTTGGCTTTTCACTTTTCCTTCATTTAAATTTTCACGAAAATCGTAGTTTTTCCTATATTTTCCTAACTTTTTACTCGGACGCCTACTCTTCTTCCTCTTCGAGGTTGACTGGTTTGCTGCTCCGCCTGCTCCTGCACCTATCTGGACCACCTGGAAAATAAGCTTTTCATTAAATTCATATATTTTCATTAATTTTCATAGAAAAAATCAGTTTTTCAGCTATAACACCAAAATTTTGTACCGGCACCACCTCTTCTCTGCACGCAGAATTGTAGACGGCGCCGAGACCTTTCATCTGACACCCCATCCGCCGCTTTCCGGCAGAGGGAAACCCAAAAATTTGCCCTCCCACCCACCCTTATTCTCTTAACTAGGTGAACGAGCTGACCCGATCGAAATTTAGTTTTTGAGTTTCTTCGTTTCTTTTCATCTTTCGGGTCTGGCCGTCACCTGGGCACAATTCTCGTGCCCGAATTCGCACTCCGCTGCTCCTGTTTATACCTGTTTATAAAAATAAAAACATTTACCTCAGGATCGAAATCATAAACATAGTGACACACTCTTTATAGGGCTGACTGAATTATAAAAATAATAACATACGTTATCACGACACCTGCTTATCGACGACCGAAGACCGCAGCACCGGGACCTGGAAAGGAAAACAATATTAACAATATAAATATACTAGTTCCCGACTGTTAAAAGCAGGCAGCACTTTTCTAGCATTAGAAAAATTACTGACTAATTGTAAGCCTGGCTTATTGGCCGGTGAACTTAGCTTAAGACTTTTTACTTTATCTTGACAGTGTTCCGTATTCGGACACTCAATTAAATTACTTATCCAAATTACCGTGTTTTGCATCGTATTCGTTGCACATTGTTGATTTTGAAATTTCAACCTCGCCCGCGCTCGTTCTAGTTCTCCTCGTCTCTGCTGAAACACTATATAGCAATCATGTTTGGTTTTAGAACACCCGCTAAAAAGGGAGTCGATAGGAGCCCCGAAAGCTCACCATTAAGTAAGGAGATGGCAGGACCCTCTCCGGTAAAATCCGCGACGCAACCAACCAACGTGAGACGTAGTATAGGAGAACTAGAGTCTAAATTGTCAAAAATGCAGTGTGCGTCAACCACGCACACCCACTCCCCAACTAAAGTGGAAACGGCGAGGGCCCCGGGGGCACCGCAGAGGACGAAACAGAAGGCAGCGGCCCCCTCTGAAGCGAAGGGAGTGACGCGCAGAGCATCTGTGGAGACTTCTGCGGTGTCGCCGAGGCCAACGACGGATCAACCAAAGTCCACCGATAGAGTGACCCGGGCCAGGGTTTGGCTCGTGAAAGCGAAGACACAGATAGGGGAATCCCGCAATCTGAGAGCCGACCTTAAGGCCGGGATCACTCTAGCGGTGGAAAATCTTTACCAACTTGTGAAGGAGGCGTCGGGAGCCGCACCTGCAAATAAGAAAATAGCCAAAAAGGGCGAGGACATTAGTGACACTCCAACGGTGGGGGAGCATGAGTCTGGGAAAGGATTGGAAAAAGGGGAGGGAGCTCTTCTTATCAAAATAGAGGAAAACAATCGACTGCTCGCCGAAAACAGCAAACAACTAATGGAGATCAAGACGATGATAGACGAACAGAATAAAACCATGGAGCTGAAGACCTACGCGAGGGTAGCGGCAGCCGAACCGAACACCAGGCAAGTGCCGGAGCGTAGAGCTCTTCACTCTGTGGTCATCACTTCTGAAAATGATCAAGACACTGGGGAGGAAGTTCTGGAGAAGGTAAGAAGAGCGGTCGATGCAAAGGAAGGGTGGATAAGGATAGAAAAAGTGAGAAAGGCTAAAGACAGGAAGATTATAATGGGATGTGAAACTAGGGAAGACAGAAGGAAGATCAAGGAAAGAATAGAAAGAGCAGGGAACAACCTCGTAGTCGAAGAAATGAAAAACAGGGACCCGCTTCTGGTTCTTAAGAGCGTTCTAACGATACATACTGATGCTGATGTATTGGAAGCTCTTAGGAACCAGAACCGGGGCCTCTTTCATGGCCTCGAAAACGAGGAGGAAAGAGTAGAGGTGAAATTTAGAAAGAGGACTAGGAACCCACATACATCCCACATCGTCCTGACTGTGTCTCCCACAATCTGGAAGCGGGCAACCGAACAGGGCAAAATACGTATAGACCTACAACAGATTGTGGTAGAAGACCAGTCGCCCCTCGTTCAGTGTTCGCGCTGCCTGGGTTACGGCCATAGCCGTAAATATTGCAAGGAGGCCGAGGATGTCTGCAGCCACTGTGGCGGACTGCATTTGTGCGCGGGTTGCCCTGCAAGGCTCGCACAGGAGGCACCGGAATGCACAAATTGCAGTCGTGCCAAAATAGAAAACCGTTGCCACAACGCATTTAGCCAAGACTGCCCCATCCGCAGTAAATGGGACGCCATAGCGAGAGCATCAACGGCGTATTGCTAAAGGCGTCCCGGAGGGCATACGAAGAGGCAAAACGAGCAATGGTCGAGCAGACGTCACGGTACACTCTAAAGGCAGCGCGAACCTGGTGGAAAACAGAAAAGTGGTAGAGTACCTCATGAGTTTGGACCACAACGGCAAAACACTCAGCTTAAAATTCAATAAATCTAAAAGAAAACACATTGACCAGACTGCAAGTGTTCTTACTGTCGGGTCAATCAAATTTAAATCAAAAAAGGGTGATTTCAAAGAATTTCGTGAGAAATTTACCCAAATCACGCCTGAAAAACAAATTATAAAAGAAAAATTAAATAAAACCAACAACACAGGAAAATTCACACAAAAAACTATAAAAATCTGCACACACATCACTACAAATAAAAATAAAATAGAAAAACTTACCATGCCGTTGTGCTCCAAACTATGGGCAGCATATGACCTGTTCCTGGAAGAGGAAGGGGAGCTTGAGTTAAAAGTCCATGGAAAAATAACAAAGGAGTGGATGGAACCTTGTGGGAAACGGGACGTGGGAGATATGTGGGAGGGGATCAACAGGGTGATAAAAAGGGTTTTAATAAAAATAAGCAAACAAAAAGCTATATATTTAAAATATTACAAAAATTTTATGATAAATAAATTGAAAAGGAATAAAAGCAAAACAAGTATATTGTGTCATATATATTGAATATATAGTGTATCACAAATACATAAATATATAAATGCTAACAATATTATAGCGAATATAATTATTTAAGAATAGGTATTGATTAAGAAAATAAAGATAATAAATAAAGATAGTATATGCCCACTGACCCTGAAGGATAAGACGAAAATGAAGAAAAGTTAGTTGCAATAATGGTAAAAATTACAGATTATTAATATTGCAAATTATAGAAGAAGGCGTAAGCGTGAATTAAAAATTAATAGAATACAGAACAATATAATCTAAATTAAAAAATAATATATTAGAACAGTGTAACTACAGTAGAAGAAACCCAGACATATAAATTAAATGGTAAGATATAAATAGAGTAATTTTGACGTAATAGAAGACAGAAAAGAACATTAAAGTATAAGGTTTGACCTTAAGTCGGATAGAACAGATAAACAATATAAATTGAAAAAACAGGCTCCGATCACACATGTTGGAGGTAGTCGTATAAAAAAAAAAAAAAAAAAAAAAAAAAAAAAAAAAAAAAAACCTAACCTAACCTAACCTAACCTAACCTAACCTAACCTAACCTAACCTAACCTAACCTAACCTAACCTAACCTAACCTAACCTAACCTAACCTAACCTAACCTAACCTAACCTAACCTAACCTAACCTAACCTAACCTAACCTAACCTAACCTAACCTAACCTAACCTAACCTAACCTAACCTAACCTAACCTAACCTAACCTAACCTAACCTAACCTAACCTAACCTAACCTAACCTAACCTAACCTAACCTAACCTAACCTAACCTAACCTAACCTAACCTAACCTAACCTAACCTAACCTAACCTAACCTAACCTAACCTAACCTAACCTAACCTAACCTAACCTAACCTAACCTAACCTAACCTAACCTAACCTAACCTAACCTAACCTAACCTAACCTAACCTAACCTAACCTAACCTAACCTAACCTAACCTAACCTAACCTAACCTAACCTAACCTAACCTAACCTAACCTAACCTTTTTTTTTTTTTTTTTTTTTTTTTTTTTTAGGAGGGGGAATGCGGTTACGCACTGCCTGCGACAGCGGGGGCCGTCGCAGGGGTGTGTGGGACTCGTCCTATTTAACGGACCATACCCACTAAACCTAACCTCCGTGTACCTCTCGCGCGTTTCGAGACACTGGACAAGGCATCCGATTTGGAGTCTTCTTGCCCAGGTTTCACACGCGCAGCCGACAGCTCGGCCTACTCATAGGCAGCTAGCTGCCCTAGCCACTGGAGTGGCGCGTGGGTACACCGCGCGCGCACACTCGGGTCTGTTAAGGGGAGGCAGACGCCCCCGCGTCTGGCCGTCCCGACCCTAGATGAAGAGTTGGCCGCCGGACATTGACTGTCGGCAGGTCCGCAAGATCGGACATCTCTTCATCGCCCCGGGAGACATCGCGCTCATGTTGGCGCAGAATCTTCTCGACCGGAGTTCTGTATCTTGGGTGTAGTTTTACAGAGGGACAACCGGTGGTCGACCCGACTCGATGGTTGGCTGGTAGAGCTACCTCTGCGCAGAGTGCGCATCGGATTTCTCTGTCGCAGCCAGCAGCCTTATGGCCTACTTCGGCGCATCGCATACATGTGTTGCTGCGGTCAGCGACTGCGCGACACACGGCGCGTCCGTGGCCAGCTCCAAAGCAGCGCGAACAGCGCATGGATCTTGGTTTAAGGAGGACCGCCTTAACTCTGACCCAGCCCACAACAAATTTGGAGTTCGCCAGCTTCTTCGCAGCTAAAACAGGGCAGCGAACAACGACGCTGCCTCCAGTTCCACCGCGACTGATGCGACCCACTCGTACAAGTCCAAGTTGGCACTCTCCATGTTTGGACACCGCCTCAGCGACGTCTTCAGGGGCCACCGATTCATCCAAACCTGTCAGACGGATGTCCGTCGACTTAACGGGTCTGGAGATTTTGAAACATCCCGGCGGGGCAAGCAAAGCAAGTTTAGAAGCCATGATGTCTGCCTTTTCATTCGCTTCGTCCATAGGTTGGCCCGCCAGGGCATCTATCTCGAGGATTCTATTTTCGGTGGTCGGGGAGCACTTAATACTTAGCCTTCCTCCGATCCCGAGGTCCCACACATTGATGGTTTCCCTGGCGGCCTTAAGAAGCCGGCTGTAGGTCCATCCTTGGTCAGTTCCCTCTTGTTGCATCTCCAGGACTATCGCAGCGGAGCGCGGAGCCCGGAGCTTTGCAGGATTGCCGAATTTCGATGCCGGATTCTTGCTGCTGGACGTCGCAGCAGGTTTCTGCATTTTCGCTGGATTGGGTTGGGGCTGATCAGCGATTGGCTTCCGTCTACCCTTGTTGCCTCTCCTGACAACCTCAGTCCAAAGGGTGCCAGGCGAAGGTACACTCTCCGTAGGTCTTGGGGCCAGTTCTGGGCCTGTAGGAACATCGGCCTCCTTTCGACCTTTCCTCCTTTTCCCTCTCTTCCTTTTCTTCTTTACTGTATCCGCCACTGGAGCGGGGGCTCGAGGGGTAGCTTCGAGCCTCTGGACATCTGCTTTCAGTGGGGGACGGAGGATCCGTTTAGGTGGAAGGCGATCTTCCAGATCCGCAAACCTCGCGTCAATTAGCCGTCCCACTCTGACCATAACTTCGCGTGCAACTACCTCCGCTAAGTGGCCATCGCTCTTTGGTGGTGCTGTTTGAGGGCTTGCTTCAACATGCACATCCGCTACGGTTTGGATTTCCATCCTCTCTTGAGCTTCCTGGGAAGCGGAGTTCCAAATTGACTCGGCCTCACTTACGCAAGGCTCATGGTAGTTCGGATTGTCCTTATAAGCCTCGCGCATCTGTGTCTTGAATAACCTCACAGCGGCGGCAAGCTCGCCGCATTGTTCGCGCAGTTTGGCTATTTCCTTCCGTCCCTCCATCTCGCGTTGTTGGGCTGCGTGCTCGCGTAGTTTCGCGTCAGCAATCTCTTCACGCAGAGTGGCTACTTCATGCTCTAAGTAGTAGGTCTCCTTAGTGCGGGAGCGTCCCCGAAGACTAAACGCGCTTTCGCGTATCACTGCCGCAGCTTCCTTAAGGACCTTTTGGTCAGTGCCTTTGAGGTGTCCTGAGTGGTTTTTCACTCTAAGGATTTCCTCGCACTGAAAGGCAATCCGCTGGAAAAGGTCAGCGCCGGTTTCAGCCCGGCTCATGTCCGATGGTATGGCGTAATTCCCTCCTGGGACGACCGTACACTCAGAAGGTGCAGGTGAAACGCTCCGGGAATCAAGCGCCGGCAATTGGACGTATCTGGAAACGGAGATCGCGGGTGATGGCGGTGTGTTCTCCACTGCATCTTCGGCGTCTCGACGCATGCGTTCCAGATCTATCTCGTGCTCCAGTTGGTCGACGCGAGCTTTCGTCGAGTATGGGCCGGGTGTATGGGAACGGCCTCTGCGGCCTCGTGCCAGCTTCGGCACCTTGGCCTGCGAAGAGTCGCTCTCCATGGATTCTTCGTCGGTGTAGAGGTCTTCTACGGGATCAGGTTCAGTTTCCTCGAGGGGCCTGCGCTTGCTGCCCGCACGGGTTTCTCCGGTGAGGTCAACGATGTTGTCGACCTCGGTGTCAGTCCGGTGTGGGTCCGCAGATCGGGCAGAAGGAATACCGCTGCCAGAACTGGCAGCGGCACTCGCAGCCGCCGTCATAGGGACCTTCGTGTCAGATTTGGGTGGGCCAAACATGCCCCTGAGACGACTCTCAAAGGTCAGTTTTAGGCCTTCGCCACTACTTTTCCCCCCCTTTTTCCCCGAGCTAGAAAGCTCAGCCTGAGATGGCCCCCCCCCCGCATACGATATGGGGGACCTTCCCGCCGCCGGAGCGACGGTGTGGCAAGACTTAGAAGCCTCACCATCACGGGGAGTCTTACTCGTTTTATCAACAGGCATATTTGGTGCTACTTGCGGGCGCAGCTACCCCACGTCACATCGTCTGGCTGCTAGCGGATGGCCATATCCCGCCATCCACTCCACCCATAGGGCAGAGCCCTTGCCGACACAGACCAGATCGGCTCGGTCTTGGGGATTTTTTATAGAGGTTAACTCCTCGTGGCCCTGACAGAACAGAGCCCCCGGTCTGCCCTGAAAAGGGCAGATTACGGTTTGCCCCCCAAGCCGCGTCCTTGCACTACTATGCAGAACATAGCAGTGCAAGGAGCGACATAAGGAGGACGCTCAGTGCGCCCCCCTTCCCCACTGGGTTTTGGTCCGCGCCGGCCGAAGCCGGTACCCCCCATATCTGGAGGGCGTTCCCCTATCCGCCACCTGGGGACGCGCCCGGTAGGAGACCCAAAACTCCTTCCCTCCTTATAGTGAAGGGCGGGAACCTAACCTAACCTAACCTAACCTAACCTAACCTAACCTAACCTAACCTAACCTAACCTAACCTAACCTAACCTAACCTAACCTAACCTAACCTAACCTAACCTAACCTAACCTAACCTAACCTAACCTAACCTAACCTAACCTAACCTAACCTAACCTAACCTAACCTAACCTAACCTAACCTAACCTAACCTAACCTAACCTAACCTAACCTAACCTAACCTAACCTAACCTAACCTAACCTAACCTAACCTAACCTAACCTAACCTAACCTAACCTAACCTAACCTAACCTAACCTAACCTAACCTAACCTAACCTAACCTAACCTAACCTAACCTAACCTAACCTAACCTAACCTAACCTAACCTAACCTAACCTAACCTAACCTAACCTAACCTAACCTAACCTAACCTAACCTAACCTAACCTAACCTAACCTAACCTAACCTAACCTAACCTAACCTAACCTAACCTAACCTAACCTAACCTAACCTAACCTAACCTAACCTAACCTAACCTAACCTAACCTAACCTAACCTAACCTAACCTAACCTAACCTAACCTAACCTAACCTAACCTAACCTAACCTAACCTAACCTAACCTAACCTAACCTAACCTAACCTAACCTAACCTAACCTAACCTAACCTAACCTAACCTAACCTAACCTAACCTAACCTAACCTAACCTAACCTAACCTAACCTAACCTAACCTAACCTAACCTAACCTAACCTAACCTAACCTAACCTAACCTAACCTAACCTAACCTAACCTAACCTAACCTAACCTAACCTAACCTAACCTAACCTAACCTAACCTAACCTAACCTAACCTAACCTAACCTAACCTAACCTAACCTAACCTAACCTAACCTAACCTAACCTAACCTAACCTAACCTAACCTAACCTAACCTAACCTAACCTAACCTAACCTAACCTAACCTAACCTAACCTAACCTAACCTAACCTAACCTAACCTAACCTAACCTAACCTAACCTAACCTAACCTAACCTAACCTAACCTAACCTAACCTAACCTAACCTAACCTAACCTAACCTAACCTAACCTAACCTAACCAAAAGGCTGATTTCAAAGGATTTCATGAGAAATTCACCCAAATCACGCCTGATAAAAAATTATCAATAGAGAAATTATATAAAATTAATAGTAAACCAAAATTAGAAGAAGCAGAACAGAAAATCACTAAAGTAATAATAGAGAAATATAAACGATTTAGTATAAAAATAAAGAAAGAAGGAATACTTACCATGTCGTCGTGGTCCGTGAAATTAGCGGCCATAAAGACGATAGTTGATACCAGGAGAGAGACTTTCAGGAATGCAGCTCCAGACAGACGTCAGATGGCGGTCGATCTGTACCTAGGAAAAGGAGAAAAACATAAACTAGAACACGGTAAAGAAATGACAAAAGAATGGATGGAATTATGTGGGAAACAGGACGTAAGAGATGTACGGGAGTGGATCGACAAGGTGATTGAAAAAGCTTCGAGATTAACAAGAAAAGTAAAAGACAAATCTATAAAACTTTGCAAAAATTTAGCGGTCAGAGTAATAAAAAGTAATAAAAGCAAGAAATAAGTATTGTGTCATATATATTGAATATATAGTAGCATCACATATACATAAATATAAAGGTTAATAATATATAAAAGTCTAAAACAAGATAGAAATACTAATATTCTGTGGATAAGTATTACATGATTGTAATAAGTATCAACAAATAAAAATATAAGTAAATTGTGACCCTGAAGGCTTGAACATGGAAATGAGAACTTTGTTGTGATTAAAGTAAAGATAGTAGATATATTTTTGTAAATTATAGATATATAGTAAAAGCATAAGACGAGTAGAAATTTTAAAAGAGAATGTAAACGAAACTCAAGATAGAGAGATTGGAAGAAAGATTATTATAGTAGAAGTAACCCTGAAATGCAAATTAAAAGAATAAATTATATTAAGTCATACTGCAATACATAGTAAAATAGAAAATAGTAATAGGCTTGACCTTACGTTAAATTAGATAAAATATAAAAATTTTAAATAGAAAAAATAGGCTCCGATCATCACGTTGGAGGAAGTCGTATTAATTAAATAAAAAAAAAAAAAAAAAAAAAAAAAAAAAAAAAAACCTAACCTAACCTAACCTAACCTAACCTAACCTAACCTAACCTAACCTAACCTAACCTAACCTAACCTAACCTAACCTAACCTAACCTAACCTAACCCAGTTGCAAGCCGTCCGCCGCCCGAGACGCCACGAAACTCACGTGCTCCCGACGGAAAAAATCAAAAAAGTGGGTTTTTCTTGCCCGATTTTAAAGTGCGATATACCAGGAGACGCAGGATTTTTGCCTCCACCCCCTTGTGTGAAAATCAGTGAAATCCGTGTAGTGACGTGGAAGTTATTAGCGAAAAACCCCTATTTTTAGGGGTTAGGTTTCGCGTGACAAACTTTGACCTTGTGTGGAACACGGGTCACTGCACCGATCGGCGAGCGACAAATTCGGCTGACCAGGGGCAGTTTGCCCCCAGACGACGGCACCCTCAGAAAACCGAGAAGAGTTGGCGTTTGGCGACAATCGCCAAAAAAACAAGTCGCACGTGGCGGCCAGGACCCAGAAGCAGACGTCCCAGGTAGCTGGAAATTTGTACATTTATACACCCCTGCAATAGAAGAGGATTGGCGCAACTTTTAGATTTTTAAGACTTGTACTTTTTAATTAATTTAATTTTAAAAATTCAAACTTTGACTACTTATATCTCTTGTAAAAATTGAAAATTGACAAAAATTCAATTGCTATCTTTTGCGCGCTAGGCACGTCAATAGATAGCACATTTTAGAAAAATTTTTTGGATATTCTATCTTAGTGAAAAAATTAAAAAACTAAATTTTTTAAATTTTTTAAATTTTTATATGAAATAATTTTAAATTTTTTGTTGTTAGTATTAATTAGGATTAAGGCTTATTTTAGACACCTAAATATAAAATTTCAGATTTTTTGGACATACGGAGACGGAGATATTGATTTTTTAATGTTTTTTGGCAATAAATTCTAAATTAATAGTAAATAAATTATTTTGACTGCATAATTAGCTTTAGGTAACTTATTTGAGATCGATTAAGCCCAAACTTGGCCGGAAAAATCGTTAATTTCAAAATTTTCGACAAAATCCGAACTTTTCGGATAATAGGTATTAAACTTTAGAAATTAATAACTCCTGACTCCGCCATCGTATAGACCTAAGATTTTCGACATAGACTGACCCATAGCCCATTCTTCAGGATTTTTGGGGAAATTTTTGAATCCGACGGATTTTGAGCTATACGCTCGAAACCACCAGGAGTAGGTAGATAAACTCAAGCTAGGGTGCCCACTTTTTGTCCCGAGTCTCTGGGACACATAGAACCGGAGAAGCGAGAGTCCCAAAATCCAGCGCGCCTCAGTCCCAGACTCTGGGCCAAGGTTGGGACACGAATAACTTCGCCCCCGTAAGCCGCAGAAAACCGTGGTTTGGTCTCTTAACCTTCCCTACACCCACTCTACCTATCCCCCGAGTTGCGAGAAGATCGGGCGTCGCGAAATTCGTAACTCCGTTAGACATCGCGCGCGGTAGGGAACAGCCCCCCACACGTCCTAGTGAAAACTGCTCCTCTCTACGACATCAGACACCGGAGATACAGCCGGGAGCGTTTCGTCATTTTCAGGGAGCGGAAAAAGCGAACTTACGCTCTCGCGAATATCTCCCAAACCAGTAGACCTATAGAGCTAGGGATTTCGACAGTAGCAAGAGCGGGACAACATCTACCGGAAAATTCGGATTTAGTGGATATCCGAACCGTCGGTATCCGAAACCCCAAAACCAGCGTCAATCGATAGGCCTCAACGAGCACCACAACTTCGCCGAACAAACCAGATCGATCCGTTGACGGACACTAGAGCTACGTCCCAGATACCTTTTTTCGGGTACATACCTGCAAATATCCGAACGTCCATATCTTCGGAACGGCTTCGAATACTTGTACCGAGTTTAGGGTTGTTGGATCGGGCTCGGGGAGACCTATCGATCTAGAAGGTCCATATAGCTCTACGTAGAGCCACGAAAAATTTTTATAGAGAAAACTGATTTTTAATTGCAACTTTTAGGTTTTTCGGCATAAATAGCTAAATTTTGAGGACTGGCTTTAATAAAGCGTATCTTAGGACCCTAAGGTAAATTTTACCTTAAATTGTTTTATTTACCCACGAAATTCTGACCTTTTTAAATAAAAATTTTTATTGACTTTTTACTGACTTTTTATTATTCTTTTTGTATATATTGTGTTTTTTTTTTACGCCGTACGTGAGGTTTTTTGCCCACGTACTTAGGATAAGCTTCTATAACTTGGTTTTATTGAACCTTTTTTTTGATTTTTATATTGTGTACTGACGTTGCTCTGTCCCATAATGGCAACTATACGCACCCCCGCTAAAAAGACTGACGACAATGGTAGCCCTAGGACTTCTCCACCTAAAATCTTGAGTAAGGCGGGCCCAAGCTCAAGACCACTGTCACAGGCAGTGAGCAGCGTACGTAGGAGCATTGGAGAATGGGAAGCCGGGATGAGCGACCCCAAGCCATGCCCGGAATTAACACATCCACACTCACCTAAGACGCAGACCAAGACAGTGGCGGTTCCCCAGCCGTCAAAACAGAAGACAACGTCCCCACAGACGGTGACACAGAGAAGACCTTCTGCAGAGGCGAGTGAGGAGGCAACTATGGCCGTGCCTAAAAAGAGGGGGTCTACCGGCAGGATGGCCGAAGCCCGGGATTGGCTTCAGTATGCGAAGTTCAACGTGAACAAGTCTCGCAACATGAAGACCAATCTCAAGACTGGGGCCATACTGGCGGTAGACAATTTATATAGACTGATAAAAGAAAGCGCGGAAGAACTTACCAGGAAAACGGCATCACCAACGGCACCTGAAAAAGAAAAGAAAACGGTTGCGATTAACACTGACGTAACAGGGGAAGGCATAGGGAAAGGGGGGGAAAAGGAAATCAGGGAAGGGGTATTAAAATCAGACACATTAGAAATTCTAGAGCTTTTAAAAATTCAAAACAATAAAATAGAAAATACATATTTGGAATTAGAAAAATTAAAAACTACTATTGAAAATAACAAAACATCACCAACAGTAAACTCATATGCAGAAGCTGCAGCTAAACCACCCAGCCAACAGATGCAAACGAGAGAGTCGTTGCACTCTGTCATCATCTCGTCTAAGAATGACCAGGAAACGGGAGACGAGGTCCTTAGCAGAATCCGCAAAGCGGTCAACGCTAAAGACGGCTGGGTGACGGTGGACCGAGTCCGGAAAGTTAAAGACCGAAAGATTGTTGTGGGTTGCAGAACAGAAGAAGCTCGGCAGAGAGTGAAAGAAAGATTAAAAGGCGCGGCGGACCACCTTAACGTAGAAGAAGTAAAGAACCAAGACCCGATGATCCTCCTGAAAGACGTACTTACATTTAACTCAGATGATGATATCGTTACGGCTCTTAAGAACCAAAACGGAGACCTTTTTAAAAACATTGACCTTAAAAAAGTGCGTCTGGAAGTCAAGTTCAGAAGGAGAGCGAGAAACCAGCAGTGTTCTCACGTCGCTCTTAGGGTGTCACCAACCATTTATAACATCCTAATGAACAGAGGGTTTGTACACATCGATCTGCAACGCATCAGGGTGGAGGATCAGTCTCCGCTGATACAGTGTTCCACATGTTTGGGATACGGCCACGGACGCAAATTCTGCAGGGAGACCATCCCCAGATGCAGCCATTGCGGTGGCCCCCACATGCGGAACGACTGTGCGGACTTCCTCGCAGCGGAGAGCCCTAGATGCTGCAATTGTACTGCAGCTAAGATCGATAATGTGGAACATAACGCTTTTAGCCCTGAGTGTGCGGTGCGCAAGAGATGGGATGCGCTAGCTAGGGCTAAAATAGCGTATTGCTAAGGTGGTCCCAAGGAACTCTGGGGCAGGCAGCCCCACCAGAAGATATGTAGTCGCCCAAGCAAACTTGCAGCGCAAACAGTTAGCGACGGAAGAACTGATGATAGAGTCCGCTAACTGCAAATTCGCAATGGCACTTGTTCAGGAACCCTACGTGGGAGGGGTTAAAAGGATGAAGGATTACCGTGGGGCGAGAGTCTTCCAGAACGCTACTGTAGGAGATGGGATTGTAAAGGCGGCGATTGTCGTTTACGACAAGGATATCGACGTCATACCTTGCCCGAAACTCACATGCAACAATATTGTTGTTGTGAGGATCCGAACCAGCGCCTGGGAAATCGCGGCGGTGTCCTTCTACTTTGAGCCGGACCAACCACTGGGGCCATACCTGGACCGGCTTAACACCATTTGCGAAGAACTTGGGTCGACCAGAATACTGATAGGCGGTGACTGCAACGCCAAGAGCACCTGGTGGGGCAGCATCGTAGAAGACCACAGGGGCGTTGAAATGTCCGGGACCCTGGAAGAGTCTGGATTACAGGTATTAAACATCGGAGATACGCCAACATTTGAAACCACGAGAGGTAATAGGACGATCTCCAGCCGAGTCGACATAACGGCATGTACCGACGACCTCATGGGACATGTGGAGGACTGGAGGGTAGACCGGTCGATAACCAGCTCAGACCACAACACCATTCTCTTCCAACTTAACTTGATGCGAAGCAAAGGCTTCACAGTGAAACGCACTACAAGACTCTACAACACCAAGAAGGCAGATTGGACAGCATTCCTTGATAAATTATCTGAACAGAAAACAGCAAACAACATCTGCGCTGAATCCATCAAGGCCATTAGTTGTAGAGAAGAATTGGAGAGAATGGTCATCAAGTTCACAGATTCACTAACAGAGGCATGTAAGGGCAGCATGCCCATCAAGAAACAGTCTGAGCGGATTGCAGTCCCATGGTGGAGCGAAGAACTCGCCCACAAAAAGAGAACTATGGTCACCTTTAGAAGAAGGATCCATAACGCCGCGCCACACAGAAGAACAAAGGTCGTCGAAGAATACCTGATTAAAAAAGAAGACTACGAATGCCATGCCAAGAAAGCCCGAACCGAGAGTTGGAAGGAGTTCTGCGAGAAGCAAACCAGAGAAGGAGTATGGGAAGGAATATACAGAATTATCAATAGGACCGCCAGGAGAGAAGAAGACACGACCCTGAAAACCAACGACGGTAAACACCTCAACCCCAAGGAATCGGCAAACCTACTTGCTACAACATTCTACCCGGAAGACCTCGAAAGCACGGATAACTCGGAACATCGCCGGGTCAGACAAGCGGCAGAACAAGTAAACGCAGCGGAGTGTGATGATCCACACGACCCGCCGTTTACATTGTTGGAGCTAAAGACCGCAGCGGGGAGTTTTAATCCAAAGAAGGCCCCGGGAGTGGATGGCTTCACAGCAGATATCTGCAGCCGAGCTATACTCCAGGATCCGGACGCTCTCCTTGCCCTGTACAACAAGTGTCTACAGATAGCACACTTCCCGGACATCTGGAAAGAGGCCACAGTCGTGGTACTCAGAAAACCGGGCAAGGATGATTATACGAACCCCAAGGCTTATAGACCGATAGGTCTCTTGCCGGTTTTGGGGAAGATCCTGGAGAAGATGGCAGTAGCACGGATTAAATGGCATCTTGTACCGAGGATTAGTACTCGCCAGTTCGGATTCATGCCCCAGAGAAGCACTGAGGACGCCCTCTACTGTCTAATGAACCACATTAGAAGCAAGTTGGAGCTGAAGAAGCTAGTCTGCTTAGTCTCATTGGACATAGAGGGGGCCTTCGACAGCGCGTGGTGGCCAGCTATCAGAGTCCGGCTGGCTGAGGAAAAGTGTCCGGTCAACTTGAGGAGGCTACTCGATAGCTACCTGAGCTGCAGAAGAGTATCCGTAAGGTTTGCAGGGGAGGAAAGCACGCGCGACACCACGAAAGGTTGCGTGCAGGGGTCGATCGGCGGTCCCCTTCTCTGGAACTTGCTTCTCAACCCACTGCTGACCGGACTTGAAGATAGGGGGGACTACTGTCAGGCCTTCGCTGACGACGTCGTGCTCGTTTTTGACGGGGAAACTGCAAGCGAGCTACAGAGACAGGCAAATGCCGCTCTCGACTATGTACAGCAGTGGGGTGTTCGGAACAGATTGCGCTTCGCTCCGCACAAGACCTGTGCGATGTTGCTTACTCGAAGACTTAAGTACGACACCCCGCGGCTGTCCATGGGAGGCACCGGCATCTGCATGTCTAAGGAGATCAAAGTCCTAGGGTTAACCATCGACGACAAACTGACCTTTAACAGTCATATTACCTCACAATGTCGCAAAGTTCTAGGCATTTATAAGCAGATTTCCAGAGCAGCCAAGGTTACATGGGGACTTAACCCCGAGATAGTCAGGACAATTTACCACGCCGCGGTAGAACCGGTCATTTTATATGCCGCCGCAGCATGGGCGCCGGCCGTTAACAAGCTAGGTACACAGAAACAGCTGAACACAGTGCAGAGGGGATTCGCCCAGAAGATCTGCAGATCGTATCGCACGGTCTCTCTCCATGCCGCCCAGCTGTTGTCGGGGATACTGCCTCTCGACCTCAGAGTTCAGGA
Organism: Anania crocealis; assembly: GCA_949315895.1. Classification (NCBI taxonomy): domain Eukaryota; kingdom Metazoa; phylum Arthropoda; class Insecta; order Lepidoptera; family Crambidae; genus Anania; species Anania crocealis. Next base: position 24,534,788 of record OX438856.1, on the reverse strand, counting down.
GGTAGCAGCCTTGTACGAGGCCAAGAGAGGGTCATCTCCGGCGCTACTGGGCGATAGGGATATAGAGCGTGTGGTACGATATGCAGATACGCCGCATCCGGCATCACATATGAGTCTGGAATTCATGGATCTGGTAGACCAAAACCTTGTGGACAGGTACAATGTGCAGGAGGTGCGAATCTTCACCGACGGCAGCAAGCTCGAGGGGAAAGTCGGAGCATCACTTTCCATATGGAAAGGTGATGCCGAGATTCAGAACCGAAAGCTTTGTCTGTCCGCGTACTGCACTGTCTACCAGGCGGAACTTTTGGCCATATGTGAGGCAACGGGTGTAATCCTCAAGAGGGTGGAAAAGAGTTATGGTCTGTATAGTGACTCTAGAGCTGCGCTCGAGACACTCACAGGCCATGACTCTCTCCATCCTCTTGCATGTAGAGCCAGGGATAATCTGCAGCGCGCCTTGAAACAGAGCAAAGATGTCTCTTTGTTCTGGATCAAAGCGCATGCAGGACTCCCTGGCAACGAGCGGGCTGATGAGCTGGCGAAGGAAGCCGCGTTAGCATCGAAGAGGAGAGCCGATTACGACAGATGCCCAATCTCTTACGCGAAGCGCCTTCTCCGCGAGAAAACTGTACTGGCTTGGAACGATAGGTACCTGAACGGTGACACAGCGGCTACTACAAAGTTGTTTTTCCCGAGCGCGACGGAAGCGTACCGAATTATTAAAAATATTCGGCCGACAGGTCAGCTGACCCAGATTCTCACGGGGCACGGGGGGTTCGCCCATTACTTGAACCGATTCAAGTGTCGGGAGAGCCCATCGTGCGCCTGTGACCCTGAGGTCCAACAAACAGTCCCCCACCTGATAATTGAGTGTCCGATCTATGATAGGCTAAGATATGACCTCGAGCAGACAATAGGCTTGAGAATGGATATGGGCAGTCTAAGTTGTTTAATAGCGAATAAGGATGTAAATACTAAGTTCATACAATTTTGTATTAAAATATGTGCATTAGAGAATAAGAGAAATAAAGATACATAAACATTACTTTTTAGAATATGTGTCCATATTGTCTTTAAAAGTAATGGAAATTGTTAGAAAAATAAGATATAGGAATAAGCATGAACTAGTTGTATAAGCAGTAGATGTTAAAATAGCCCTAAGAAAACTTGTAAAACTTAAAATGTTAAAATAGTAGAATATAAGAAAATAGATTAGGACACAAAAATGTCATACCACCGTTTTAATGTTTGCATTGTGTAATAATAGGTAAAAATAGATGTAAGAGTAAAACAATATATATTTTTAAGTTCAAGTATAATTTTGTATAATCCATTTGCAATGGAATAGCTGTAAGTTAGTAGTATAAAAAATATAACAGTTGTTTCATTTATAAAATATGTAGGAAATAAAGTAAAAAGAAAAAGAAAAAGAAAAGCTAAAAAAGAAAACCCCTAGATAAAATCCCTGAAATATAATATCAGGGGACAGATAGCAGAAAAAAAAAAAAAAAAAAAAAAAAAAAAAAAAAAAAAAAAAAAAAAAAAAAAACCTAACCTAACCTAACCTAACCTAACCTAACCTAACCTAACCTAACCTAACCTAACCTAACCTAACCTAACCTAACCTAACCTAACCTAACCTAACCTAACCTTTTTTTTTTTTTTTTTTTTTTTTTTTACGCGAGGAAAATGCTTTGCGCATCATCACCAATGCCCCGGGGGAGGGCAGGGCGGTATGTGGGACTCCCGGCGCCCTGAAAAGGGCGCTGCTCCTGGGAATGGAACCCAGGGGTATACCCACTAAAAACCTCGCGTCGCCCGCCGCGCTGACTGACGGCAGGGTCTGTGGTTACTCGACAGTCCACGGACCCCGCCAGCGGCCACCTCCGCCCTGAAAAGGGCAGACCTCCTCAGAGGGGGTGCTGAGACGGCACCCCACTCCTACCTCTGGACAACGCGCTGGGCGAACAGCGCGTCGTCCTGGTCCCATGTGCTAGGCAGCTGGTGCCCCCGCACCTGCCGCCCGGGACCCTGGCGGGGCCTACCGCCCCGCCTACGTCGACGGAGGCGGAGAGAGTGCGGATCCCGCTCTCTCTCCCTCTCGGCGACCTCCTTCTGTGACATGACGTCGTCGCAGAAGGCGGCCACCGCCTCCCAAGCCTGCTCGCTGCGGACCATCTCCGACATGATGGCCGGCAGCGAGAGGACTCCTCCTCCCAGGGCCGCGGTTAGCACTGACCGCGGCCCACTCCACGCGGGGCACTCCACCAGCGTGTGGTGCGCGGTGTCTTCCGCGCAACCACAGTGGTGGCATCCCTGGGTCGGCTCCTTCGCGGCGACCAGACACAGATATCTCCCGAAGCATCCATGCCCCGAGAGAATCTGCGTCATCCGGAAGGAGAGCGACCCATGCCGCCTCTCGATCCACCCGCTGAGGATGGGGTGGATCGCCTCGAGGATGCGGCGTCGGGAGCCAGCTAGTGAAGTGCCCAACCGCTCCTCGATGGACCGCGTCCACCGGTCCAGGGCGACCGCGTGGGCCTCCCTCCGCCACCGCACCACCGTGTCGTGCGGGGGCCGGTTTCCCTGGCTTCGGGCATCCGCTGCCCGCCAGTACACCGACCCCTGTACCTCCGCCTCCAGGTCCCATGGAAGGGACCCGGCGAGTGCGCACGCCACCTCGTGCGAGATGGTGCGGTAGCCCCTCACCACTCGAACCGCCATGACCCTCTGTGCACTGTGCAGGAGGGCCCTATGGCGGTTCTTAAGGGACGCCGCCCATATCGGCGCCCCATAGAGGGCCATGGACCTCACCACCATCATGTAAAGACGGCGGCAAGAGTCCCCAGCACCCTCTAGGTTGGGCAGCAGGCGGCTCAGTGCGCCCGCTGTCCGCACCAATTTGGGGACCAAAGCTGCGAAGTGGTCCCCAAAGTCCCATCTGCTGTCAAGAATGACGCCGAGGTATTTCAGCGTCCTCTTGACAGGGATGGGAGTGCCGCCCACCACGATGTTGGCGCCGGCAGGTGGTCCACGCCGAGGCCCGTGGAAACAGATGGCCTCGGACTTGTGGAGAGCCACCTCCAGCCCCAACCGCCGGATTCTGGCCACCACCGCCGCAACTCCGGCGGTGGCCAACACCGTCGCGGCCCGGAGGTCAGAACCCCGGGCCGTGACGAGGGTGTCGTCGGCATAGCACGACACGTCCACGCCGCGCAGATTTGCGCAGCGTAGGACGTAGTCGTACCCGATGTCCCAGAGCAGGGGTCCTAAGACTGACCCCTGTGGGACACCGCACGACATCTGCCGACGACCACTACCCTCCATGGTGGGGAAGACTACCGCTCGCTCAGAGAGGTAGTCCCCCACTAGCCTCCTCAGGTAGGGTGGCACTCCATGATAGTGGAGTGCCTCCAAGACTACCTGCCAGGGAAGGGTGTTGAATGCGTTCGCGATGTCCAACGACACCGCGATCAACACCCCACCCCCGGAGACCACCTCCTCCGCTGTATCCCGCAGACGGCCGATCGCATCAATGGTCGATCGACCTCTGCGGAACCCATACTGGGCATCGTCCAGGTTCGGCCCGACCTCCTCCAGGTGCTCGACGAGACGGTTCACCACCACTCTCTCCAGCAGTTTACCCGCCTCGTCGAGCAATACTATGGGCCGGTACCCGGACGGGTCCTCGGCCGAGCGGCCCTCCTTTGGTATGAGAACCAATCGGCCCTCCTTCCACTTCCGGGGGAATCGGCCCTCCCGGAGGCACCGGCTGTAGAGCCCCCGGAGCATGGGCTCCAAGGGCTTGTGCTCCCCGCTGAGAGCCAGGACCCAGGCTCGGGCAGGAATCCCATCGGGCCCGGGGGCCGTTTTCTTGTCTTTTAGACGGAAAACGGCCGCCCCCAGCTCCACCTCCGTGACCTCGGGTGGCACCTCAGACCCAGGGTCGTGGGACGAAACTCCCATGGAGGGAGGCACGAAGTCCACCCCTCTTTCGGGAAACAAAGTCCCTACGACCCGCTCCAGGACCTCCGGATCCAGGTTGCTGGAGACTGGGGGAGCCCAGGGGCGAAGCTTTTGCCGTACTAGTTTGTACGGCCTGCCCCAGGGGTCCCTCTCTAGGGCCCCCAGCAGATCCTCCCAGGCCGCCGCCTTGGACCGCGCTATCGCCAGCCGCAGAGCTACCGCTGTCTCCCTGTAGGCGGCGTACAGCCGGTCCAGTTCGGCCTCCACGTGAATCCGCCGCCTCCTGTACCGCTGGAAGCGGCGGCGCTCCTCCACGCACCTGGAGCGGAGGGCGGCAATCTCCGGGGTCCACCAGTAGACCTGGGTTCGGGGAGAGGGAGCTCGAGCGCGAGGCATCGCCACATCGCAAACTTGCGACATGGCCTCGATGAGCCGTGCGGCTTCCCCCTCCAGGTCCACTGGTGGTGGCTCCGGCAACCACGCCTGAACCAGTGCGGCCTCCTGCAGCAGGTTTCGGTCCAGGCACTTTACCGCCCACCGTGGGCCCTCCTGCTGGGGCTGGCCAGGGCTAGCTGGGGTGGCTGGACCGGAGACGCAGAACCGGATGTGCCGGTGATCCGACAATGTCTCCGGGTCCGTCAACACTCGCCACCCTCGGACACGGCGTGCGACGGCGGGCGATGCAAAAGTTACATCGACCCGCGAGCTCCCATTGCGTCGCACGCACGTGGGCACGGTGCCGACGTTGAGGATCGCGAGTCCACACTCCACGATCCACTCCTCCAAGACTCTCCCCTTCGGATCAGTAGTCAGGGAACCCCATTGCGAAGATTTCGCGTTAAGGTCCCCGAGTACGATCGCTGGAAGGGGAGAGCAACGTCCCACCATGGCCCCGACCTCCAACAAATACTGCTCGAATTCGGCGAGCGGTCTATTGGGGGAGAAGTACACCCCAATAATAACCAGGTCGCCGATTCGAGCCGCCGCGAACCCGTGACCCCGCCACACGCATGTGAGCGGGGGAAGGCCAGACGCCCCCCGCCGGTGTATTGCGACGGTGCCGTCCAAGTCCCCGACCCAGTCAGAATGGGCCGGGATGCGGTATGGCTCCGCCATAACCGCCAGCTGGACTTGCCACTGCGCTACATCCTGGAGCATGAGATCCTGAGACGCGGCGCAGTGGTTCAAGTTTCCTTGAAGAAAGTGGAGGTCCTTACGCATGTTGGACCTCCATTTCAACCTCCGGTTGGGCCGCTGCTACGGGCGGACTCAAGGGCCGCGGCTCCGAGGATTTCCTCGGAGGTGCGGCGCTCCTCCTATGCGCACTCTTCTTCGGGGGCTTGGTGCAGGCCTTGCCCCCGGGTGCGTGACCTGCCGCTTTCCCGGCTGCCTCACAGATGGGGCAGTGGGGAGCGGCAGTACAATCTTTGGCCTGGTGGCCCTCATTACCGCAGCGGCGACAGTTGCCACTGCGGTCCACTTCCGAGTGGCATTGGGCCCCAACGTGTCCCAATGCGAAGCAGCGGAAGCAGCGCTGCGGGAGTGGGGCTAGGATCTCCACCCTGGCTGAAGTCCACCCCACGAGCAGTTTATTTGCTGCCACCTTTTTAGCCGCCTTGAGGGGGCACTTGACAATCGAGGCGCCCATGCCTCGCGGCCCCCTTCGGATCGCGCCAACCCGAACCTCCTCAGCCAGACAACCGCCAGCCTCAGCCACTGCCAGTTTGAGCTCTTCGGCAGTGACGGAGTCGTCCAGACCGGAGATCCGGAGGTCTGTGTGGATCGTCGGCCTGACCACCTTAACTTCCTCCGGGTTGAGGACTCCCCGGAGCTTGTCAGCGAGCGCGTCGGCCTTAGCCTCACTGGTTGCTCCAGGGATCTCGATGATTCGGGCCCCGGTCACACCTTCGCGGAACTTCACCTTCTCGATTCCGAGGCCCTTAAGGTCGATCTTGGCCTTGGCCTCGGCAATTACCGCTGCGTAGGTTTTCTCCGCCCCCTTTTGCAGTGTGAGAGTCACTGCTGACGAACGTGGGGGGCGGAGACGTGGGGCCCTCTTCTTCGATTCTGGCTTTACGGCCGGAGTGGAAGGGGGCTTCGCCTTCTTCGGAGGTGCCGAGGGTCTGGTCGCGCGGCCCTCCGGCTCCACGCGTAACTTACCCCGGCGTCGCACCACCTTGGACCAGGAGTCCGGCCCGGTGATCGGCCCAGATGTGGCCGATGGTTCGGCAGAGGGCTGGGCGGCGGACTTTTTGCCCACGCCTTTGCCCTTGGTGGAGGGAGGGGTGACCGCCGGCTTGGCGACTATCTTCACCTTTTTCCCCTTCTTGGTAGTGGCAGAGGGGGAAGACGTCACCGGAGCAGCCGCAGTCGCGCGAGACGTCGAGGGGGCGGACAGAACCGCCGCGAAATATGGAGCCGGTGTTGGGGCCTCTTCACGCCTGCGATCGGCTGCAAGTGGGGGGCGCAGGCGCTTCCCCGGCAACAAGCGCCCTTCAGCCTCGAGACCGTCGAAGCGGGCGTCCACCATCCTCGAGAAGCGCGCTACTACCTCTCGCAGCGACTCCTCGCCCACTCTCGCAGGAACGGTGCCTACTGACGCCGGCACGATGGGCACCTCGCCGGATCCGCGCCTAACCTCCTGACGAAGAGAGGACAGCTCTGAGCGCAGCTCCTCCATCTCCGCCCTCAACCGCGCGTTCTCCGCCCGGAGGCGCGCCGTTTCATCGGAAACGGTCCGGTATTCCAGCTCCGCCACTGACTCGCGGATCGCCTTTGCGGAAGCCTTCAGGGCACTTGAAAAGGTGCCCTTCAGGTTTCCTGATTTGGTGGCGACCATTTCAATAGTCTTTAGACTACAGTCCAGCCGCTCTCCCAGCATCGCCGCCGTCACCTGCTCCGCGTTGCTCCATGAGCTGGCAGTGGCGACAAATCTACTCGCGGTATCAGGCTGCGCCTTGCGAGGTTTGGCATCTAACTGAACCGGGGACTCCTTGCGGAAATTCACCTTAGACTGGGGTGTACCCAGTTTGGTGGTTGCCCTGCCACGGCCGCGCTTGGAGGTCCGCGACGACCGGGATATTAAAGACATTGTCGGAGACCGGGACCTGTCGGAGTCTGGGCTCTCTGACTCGCTCCGCCGCGAGTCGCATCTCCTCTTCCTGTCCTGCCACAGTTTAGACAGGCCAGAATTTGCCGACCTCAGACTCATTGCTGAGTCTGAGTCGACACCACTACCGGCGCCACAGATGTCCTGCAGCACGACCACACACTCTTTGACGCCTTCCGGCGCGTCAACCACCACCTTCTCGCAGACACCCGACTCACCAGCTGGTGTGGTCTGAGTGGGCGCTGCCGATTCGCGGGAACTACCCGCACCATTTGTTAAGTCATCGTTGGACGACGACCTCTTCGCGGACCTCCCGCGGACGAGGGAGTCTTGGTCCGGTTGGACCTCATCCCGCCTCGATACTTCAAACACTGCGTGTCCCCCTCCCACATTACGAGGGGACATGCCAGCCGAAGCTGGGGGGATTGTCCGGCAAGCCGGCTTTACCCCGTGGGTAGATAAATTTCGTAGTGTTGACATTTTCATGGTTTTGTGCCTGCTATGACCCTGAGGGGACAGGCTTGAGCCCCAGGGTTTTGCCACTCACTGCTCGGACGACCGCCCCGTCGTCCTCCCTCCTATACGGGAAGGTCCAGGCCGCCGTGGTCACCAACGGCCCAGTCTTTAGGGATTTTTATAGAGGTTTACTCCTCGCGCGCCCCTGGAAGGTACCCAGTTAGCAGCTTCCAGGAGGGGCCCGGTCCGCCCTAAGAAGGGCGGATTACGGTGTACGGGGGTTTTTTAAAGAGGTTTTCCTTCCTCGCGGCCCGGGCAAGAGCCCCGACAGCCCCCGGTCCGCCCTGAGAAGGGCAGATTACGGTATACCCCCCGTGAGGAGACGCTCAGTGCGCCCCCCCACCCCCTGGGTTTTGGTCCGCGCCGGCCGAAGCCAGTACCCCCCATATCTGGGGGGCGTTCCCCTATCCGCCACCTGGGGACGCGCCCGATAGGAGACCCAAAACTCCTTCCCTGTGAAGGGCGAGAACCTAACCTAACCTAACCTAACCTAACCAACTCAAAAACAATAAAAAAGGTCTTCTAGTTGACCGATTTTCAAAAATTTTTCTTTTGAATACATTTAAATTTGTTGCTGCCACCGTATGCTATAGTCCTGGTCGACTTTTCATTTTCCTACAATTAGATTTTCATTAAAAAAGTAGTTTTTCCGACATTTTCCACGCTTTTTACTCGGACGCCCACTCTTCTTCCTCTTCGAGGTTGACTGGTTCGCTGCTCCGCCTGCTCCTGCACCTATCTGGACCACCTGGAAAATAAGCTTTTCATTAAATTCATAGATTTTCATTTATTTTCATAGAAAAAATCAGTTTTTCAGCAATAACATCAAAATTTTGTACCGGCACCACCTCTTCTCTGCACGCAGAATTGTAGACGGCGCCGAGACCTTTCATCTGACACCCCATCCGCCGCTTTTCGGCAGAGGGAAACCCAAAAATTTTCATATTTAGTATATTTTCATACAACCGATATCATACCGAGTTTACCTAAGCGGTGATAATTTCAATAGGAATTTAACTCAAAAACAATAAAAAAGGTCTTCTAGTTGACCTGGCAGAGGGCTTCATGAGCTCGGAACATAGCGGCAAAACACTTAGTTTAATATTAGATAAACTTACAGTGAAGCACATATACCAGACTACGAGAATAGTCAAACCGAAAAAGACTGATTTCCAAGAATTTCATGAGAAATTTACCCAAATCATGTCTGAAAAACAGATCCAAATAGAAAAATTTAATAAAATTAACAATACGAGTACATCAAAATTAGAACACATGTCACAAAAATTTATCGCAATAACTATAGAAATATGCAAACACATAACTAATAAAAACAAAATAGAAAAACTTACCATGCCGTTGTGGTCCGAGCTGTGGGCAGCAGATGACCTGTACCTAAAAGAAAAAGAAAAGTTTGAGTTAAAAGTCCAAGAAGGAATAACAAGGAAATGGAAGGAACTTCGTGGGAAACAGGACGAAAGGGATATGAGGGAGGAGATCGACATGGGGACAGAAAGAGTTTCAATAAAATTTAGTAAAGAAAAAGATATATTTTTAAAATCCTGCAAAAATTCAATTGTTAAAGAAATAAAAAGAAATAAAATTAAAATAAGTATTGTGTCATATATATTGAATATATAATGTATCGCATATACTTAAATATAAAAATGTTAACAATATTATCATAAGTCGAATAAAAGAGAAAATATAATTATATTACAATAGATATAGGTTTAAGAAAATAGGAAAGATAAATATGGAAAAGTATAAGCTCACTGACCCAGTAGGATCTGACGGAAATAAAGAAAAGTCAGTTGCAACAGTAGTAAATATGTTACAGATTTATTAATGTTGCAAATTATAGAAGAAGGCTTAAGATCATGAGTTGGAATGAAAAGGAATATGGAACATAAATAAAATTGAAATAGATAGATTAGAATATGGAATAGAGTAGAATAAAGTATAAGGAACCCTAGATTGTGTAGATTGAAAGATTATATATAAAATTAACAGAATAATTAATGCAATAAAACACAGCAAAAAAAGACCGTAGTAGAAGGTTTGACCTTAAGTCAGATAGAAATGATATCAAATATAAACCGGAAAAAACAGGCTCCGATCACACATGTTGGAGGTAGTCGTTATAAACTTAAAAAAAAAAAAAAAAAAAAAAAACCTAACCTAACCTAACCTAACCTAACCTAACCTAACTTAAGATTTTGCCTCGGGCATCTTTTAAAACTTGGTTGTATGTCAACCCCATCGCAATCCCGTCTTGCTGCAGCTCCAGCACAACCGCGGCAGTTCGCGGAGGCCGGAGTTTAGATGGGTTTCCGTATTTTGGCGACGTTTTGCTGCTGGACGTGGTAGCTTGCTTCGCCTTCTTAGGTTGGGTGGGAGAAGGAGTAGTCCTGTTTGGAGCCTGAGGGCCCTGAACTTTGGCTTGCTTCTTCTTCTTGCTCTTTTTCACTACCTCGGTCCAAGAGGAACCGGTCGGAGCGGCCACTGGTGCGGTTGAAGGAGCGGGCGATGGATTGGGGCCCAAGGATGGGGCTTTATCCTTCCTTTTCCTTCTGTCACGCTTGGGTTTGGGCCCACTGCTTGTTGACGCAACAGGTTGCGTCGGTGTGTCTCGCAGGGGCGCTGCGTCTACTTCCATGGAGGGCGGGTCGGGTGCAGGCGTCTCCACTGTTTGTGTGGTTTTGCCTTTGCCCTTGCCCTTGTTCTTCTTGGGGTCAGGCGCTGGAGTTTGGGCTCCATCCGCCGTATCAAGCAGCGGCACATCTCTAGCGGGGAGGTTGTGTCTTCTCTCATACGCCCTAAGGCTGTCTTGTATCATTGCGCCTACCTGGAGGAGGATGGAGCGAGTTAATACCTCAGCTTCACCGCCCTCCCGGGGGCGAATGGTTTCTGCCGGTGGGGTCCGAGAAATATGGCGGTGGCTTTCATTTTCCCGGACGGATCTCAGTTCAGCTTTCAGAACCTCAATCTCCGTCGCAAGTTCGCGATTCTGTGAGCGCAGGCTGGCAACATCTTTACGAAGGCTTTCCTCTTGGACGCGGGTGCTCGTAAGTTGGTCGCGTAGGTCGGCGAGTTGCATCTCCAGCGAGTAGTTCTCGGTGGAGACTGAGCGCATTTTAAGAGCATACGCGTTCTCTTCAATTTCCGTCGCAGCTTTCTGGAAGTCGCGTACGTAGGTGCCCTTTAAGTTTTTCGAAGTCCTAGCCAGCTCCCTGATCCATTCGCAGGCGCCCTTTATTTTGAAATAAACGTCGCCAGCAAGATCTGGGGCGGACTCCGAGGGGTCTGGTGTGCTGAGACAGGAATCCCTGACTCTTCGCAGCGGTGATGGTGTGCGTGACGGTGGTCTTGGTGGCGGCATCAGCGCAGAGTCGACGGAGTGATCTCTGGACGTGAGAGGCGACCGGTGATCGATGTCACTACTCGTGTAGCTGTCGGTATTCCTATCCAGCTCCTCTTCTGCGAGAGCTATCTCGTACATGAGATGTTCTCGAGCGGTCATATCGCTGACATTCTTCCGTGGTTGCACCTTTTGGCGTGTCCGGCCTCTGCGGCCTCCAGATAGTTTGGTGGCTTTAGAGGTGCCGGGTTGCTCAACGTCCTTTGTGCCCTCCGGTGAAAGAATTATCACGTCGTCGTCGGTGCGCAGTTTCCTCTTAGATCCAGGTCTACTGTCACCGAAGATGTCACTGCAGTCGGGAAAAGCTTCTATGTCGTCATTTGAGAAGTATGCTTCCTCCCAAGTGGGAACGCGTCCAACTTCAGCAGCAGACTTACTCCTCTCTCTATCCCTACTTCTGTCTCTCTCCTCTCCTTCACTATTCCTCACTCTTGAGGTTTTACTCTCCATCCTTTGGGTTTCCTCTCTGCTATCGGCTTTGCTCTTGCGTTCCTTGCCAGCGGCATTGGAGGCAGACGCAGAGCCCTTCTTAGATTTCTTGGGAGCTGCCGACGACTCCTTTACAGCCCCAAACATACCTCTCAGCCGAGATTCGAACGAAGGTTCGACTGGCTTTTCCCCCCCTAAATCCCCCTCACTAGACTGACGTCCAGTCCTGGATATTTCACCCAGTAAGCGCAAGTTGCCCCCTCCAGATACGTGGGGCATTCCCGCGGCCGAAGCTGCGGGTCCGGATTGTCCCCGAGATGGGGCTTTACCGGCCTGGAGACTTGATGTATTTTTCTTGTCGCTCATTGTGTGAACTGCTTGCGGGCGCAGTAACCCTAACGTCACATCATCGTGGCTGCTAGCGGATGGCCATATCCCGCCATCCACTTCGCCCAGAGGGCGAAGCCCTTGCCGACACAGACCAGATCGGCTCGGTCTTGGGGATTTTTTATAGAGGTTGACTCCTCGCGGCCCTGACAGAACAGAGCCCCCGGTCCGCCCTGAAAAGGGGAGATTACGGTATGCCCCCCATGCCGCATCCCTGCAACACTATGCTGAACATAGCGAGGCAAGGAGCAGCGTGAAGAGACGCTCAGTGCGCCCCCCCACCCCCTTGGGTTTTGGTCCGCGCCGGCCGAAGCCGGTACCCCCCATATCTGGAGGGCGTTCCCCTATCCGCCACCTGGGGACGCGCCCGATAGGAGACCCAAAACTCCTTCCCTCCTTAAAGTGAAGGGCGGGAACCTAACCTAACCTAACCTAACCTAACCTAACCTAACCTTTTTTTTTTTTTTTTTTACGCGAGGAAAATGCGTTGCGCATCATCACCACTGCCCCGGGGGAGGGCAGGGCGGTATGTGGGACTCCCGGCGCCCTGAAAAGGGCGCTGCTCCTGGGAATGGAACCCAGGGGTATACCCACTAAAAACCTCGCGTCGCCCGCCGCGCTGACTGACGGCAGGGTCTGTGGTTACTCGACAGTCCACGGACCCCGCCAGCGGCCACCTCCGCCCTTAAAAGGGCAGACCTCCTCAGAGGGGGTGCTGAGACGGCACCCCACTCCTACCTCTGGACAACGCGCTGGGCGAACAGCGCGTCGTCCTGGTCCCATGTGCTAGGCAGCTGGTGCCCCCGCACCTGCCGCCCGGGACCCTGGCAGGGCCTACCGCCCCGCCTACGTCGACGGAGGCGGAGAGAGTGCGGATCCCGCTCTCTCTCCCTCTCGGCGACCTCCTTCTGTGACATGACGTCGTCGCAGAAGGCGGCCACCGCCTCCCAAGCCTGCTCGCTGCGGACCATCTCCGACATGATGGCCGGCAGCAAGAGGACTCCTCCTCCCAGGGCCGCAGTTAGCACTGACCGCGGCCCACTCCACGCGGGGCACTCCACCAGCGTGTGGTGCGCGGTGTCTTCCGCGCAACCACAGTGGTGACATCCCTGGGTCGGCTCCTTCGCGGCGACCAGACACAGATATCTCCCGAAGCATCCATGCCCCGAGAGAATCTGCGTCATCCGGAAGGAGAGCGACCCATGCCGCCTCTCGATCCACCCGCTGAGGATGGGGTGGATCGCCTCGAGGATGCGGCGTCGGGAGCCAGCTAGTGAAGTGCCCAACCGCTCCTCGATGGACCGCGTCCACCGGTCCAGGGCGACCGCGTGGGCCTCCCTCCGCCACCGCACCACCGTGTCGTGCGGGGGCCGGTTTCCCTGGCTTCGGGCATCCGCTGCCTGCCAGTACACCGACCCCTGTACCTCCGCCTCCAGGTCCCATGGAAGGGACCCGGCGAGTGCGCACGCCACCTCGTGCGAGATGGTGCGGTAGCCCCTCACCACTCGAACCGCCATGACCCTCTGTGCACTGTGCAGGAGGGCCCTATGGCGGTTCTTAAGGGACGCCGCCCATATCGGCGCCCCATAGAGGGCCATGGACCTCACCACCATCATGTAAAGACGGCGGCAAGAGTCCCCAGCACCCTCTAGGTTGGGCAGCAGGCGGCTCAGTGCGCCCGCTGTCCGCACCAATTTGGGGACCAAAGCTGCGAAGTGGTCCCCAAAGTCCCATCTGCTGTCAAGAATGACGCCGAGGTATTTCAGTGTCCTCTTGACAGGGATGGGAGTGCCGCCCACCACGATGTTGGCGCCGGCAGGTGGTCCACGCCGAGGCCCGTGGAAACAGATGGCCTCGGACTTGTGGAGAGCCACCTCCAGCCCCAACCGCCGGATTCTGGCCACCACCGCCGCAACTCCGGCGGTGGCCAGCACCGTCGCGGCCCGGAGGTCAGAACCCCGGGCCGTGACAAGGGTGTCGTCGGCATAGCACGACACGTCCACGCCGCGCAGATTTGCGCAGCGTAGGACGTAGTCGTACCCGATGTCCCAGAGCAGGGGTCCTAAGACTGACCCCTGTGGGACACCGCACGACATCTGCCGACGACCACTACCCTCCATGGTGGGGAAAACTACCGCTCGCTCAGAGAGGTAGTCCCCCACCAGCCTCCTCAGGTAGGGTGGCACTCCATGATAGTGGAGTGCCTCCAAGACTACCTGCCAGGGTAGGGTGTTGAATGCGTTCGCGATGTCCAGCGACACCGCGATCAACACCCCACCTCCGGAGACCACCTCCTCCGCTGTGTCCCGCAGACGGCCGATCGCATCAATGGTCGATCGACCTCTGCGGAACCCATACTGGGCATCGTCCAGGTTCGGCCCGACCTCCTCCAGGTGCTCGACGAGACGGTTCACCACTACTCTCTCCAGCAGTTTACCCGCCTCGTCGAGCAGTACTATGGGCCGGTACCCGGACGGGTCCTCGGCCGAGCGGCCCTCCTTTGGTATGAGAACCAATCGGCCCTCCTTCCACTTCCGGGGGAATTGGCCCTCCCGGAGGCACCGGCTGTAGAGCCCCCGGAGCATGGGCTCCAAGGGCTTGTGCTCCCCGCTGAGAGCCAGGACCCAGGCTCGGGCAGGAATCCCATCGGGCCCGGGGGCCGTTTTCTTGTCTTTTAGACGGAAAACGGCCGCCCCCAGCTCCACCTCAGTGACCTCGGGTGGCACCTCAGGCCCAGGGTCGTGGGACGAAACTCCCATGGAGGGAGGCACGAAGTCCACCCCTCTTTCGGGAAACAAAGTCCCTACGACCCGCTCCAGGACCTCCGGATCTAGGCTGCTGGAGACTGGGGGAGCCCAGGGGCGAAGCTTTTGCCGTACTAGTTTGTACGGCCTGCCCCAGGGGTCCCTCTCTAGGGTCCCCAGCAGATCCTCCCAGGCCGCCGCCTTGGACCGCGCTATCGCCAGCCGCAGAGCTACCGCTGTCTCCCTGTAGGCGGCGTACAGCCGGTCCAGTTCGGCCTCCACGTGAATCCGCCGCCTCCTGTACCGCTGGAAGCGGCGGCGCTCCTCCACGCACCTGGAGCGGAGGGCGGCAATCTCCGGGGTCCACCAGTAGACCTGGGTTCGGGGAGAGGGGGCTCGAGCGCGAGGCATCGCCACATCGCAAACTTGCGACATGGCCTCGATGAGCCGTGCGGCTTCCCCCTCCAGGTCCACTGGTGGTGGCTCCGGCAACCACGCCTGGACCAGTGCGGCCTCCTGCAGCAGGTTTCGGTCCAGGCACTTTACCGCCCACCGTGGGCCCTCCTGCTGGGGCTGGCCAGGGCTAGCTGGGGTGGCTGGACCGGAGACGCAGAACCGGATGTGCCGGTGATCCGACAATGTCTCCGGGTCCGTCAACACTCGCCACCCTCGGACTCGGCGTGCGACGGCGGGCGATGCAAAGGTTACATCGACCCGCGAGCTCCCATTGCGTCGCACGCACGTGGGCACGGTGCCGACGTTGAGGATCGCGAGTCCACACTCCACGATCCACTCCTCCAGGACTCTCCCCTTCGGATCAGTAGTCAGGGAACCCCATTGCGAAGATTTCGCGTTGAGGTCCCCGAGTACGATCACTGGAAGGGGAGAGCAACGTCCCACCATGGCCCCGACCTCCAACAAATACTGCTCGAATTCGGCGAGCGGTCTATTGGGGGAGAAGTACACCCCAATAATAACCAGGTCGCCAATTCGAGCCGCCGCGAACCCGTGACCCCGCCACACGCATGTGAGCGGGGGAAGGCCAGACGCCCCCCGCCGGTGTATTGCGACGGTGCCGTCCAAGTCCCCGACCCAGTCAGAATGGGCCGGGATGCGGTATGGCTCCGCCATAACCGCCAGCTGGACTTGCCACTGCGCTACATCCTGGAGCATGAGATCCTGAGACGCAGCGCAGTGGTTCAAGTTTCCCTGAAGAAAGTGGAGGTCCTTATGCATGTTGGACCTCCATTTCAACTTCCTGTGAGGCCGCTCCTGAAGGCGGACTCAAGGGCCTCAGCTCCGAGGGCTTCCTCGGAGGTGCGGCGCTCCTCCTGCGCGCACTCTTCTTCGGGGGCTTGGTGCAGGCCTTGCCCCCGGGTGCGTGACCTGCCGCTTTCCCAGCTGCCTCACAGATGTGGCAGTGGGGAGCGGCAGTACAATCCTTGGCCTGATGGCCCTCCTTACCGCAGCGGCGACAGTTGCCACTGCGGTCCACTTCCGAGTGGCATTGGGCCCCAACGTGTCCCAATGCGAAGCAGCGGAAGCAGCGCTGCGGGAGTGGGGCCAGGATCTCCACCCTGGCTGAAGTCCACCCCACGAGCAGTTTGTTCGCTGCCACCTTTTTAGCCGCCTTGAGGGGGCACTTGACAATCGAGGCACCCATGCCTCGCGGCCCCCTTCGGATCGCGCCAACCCGAACCTCCTCAGCTGGACAACCGCCAGCCTCAGCCACTGCCAGTTTGAGCTCTTCGGCAGTCACGGAGTCGTCCAGACCGGAGATCCGGAGGTCTGTGTGGATTGTCGGTCTGACCACCTTAACTTCCTCCGGGTTGAGGACTCCCCGGAGCTTGTCAGCGAGCGCGTCGGCCTTAGCCTCGCTGGTTGCTCCAGGGATCTCGATGATTCGGGCCCCGGTCACACCTTCGCGGAACTTCACCTTCTCGATTCCGAGGCCCTTAAGGTCAATCTTAGCCTTGGCCTCGGCAATCACCGCCGCGTAGGTTTTATCCGCCCCCTTTTGCAGTGTGAGAGTCACTGCTGACGAACGTGGGGGGCGGAGACGTGGGGCCCTCTTCTTCGGTTCTGACTTTGGGGCTGGAGCCGAAGAAACCGTGCCCCGCCTCGATGGTGCCGAGGGTCTGGTCGCGTGGCCCTCCGGCTCCACGCGCAACTTACCCCGGCGTCGCACCACCTTGGACCAGGAGTCCGGCCCGGCGATAGGCCCAGGTGTGGCCGATGGTTCGGCAGAGGGCTGGGCGGCGGACTTTTTGCCCACTCCTTTGCCCTTGGTGGAGGGAGGGGTGGCCGCCGGCTTGGCGTTTATCTTCACCTTTTTCCCCTTCTTGGTATTGGCAGAGGGGGAAGACGTCACCGGAACAGCCGCAGTCGCGCGAGACGTCGAGGGGGCGGACAGAACCGCCGCGAAAGATGGAGCCGGTGTTGGGGCCTCTTCACGCCTTCGATCGGCTGCAAGTGGGGGGCGCAGGCGCTTCCCCGGCAACAAGCGCCCTTCAGCCTCGAGACCGTCGAAGCGGGCGTCCACCATCCTCGAGAAGCGCGCCACTACCTCACGCAGCGCCTCCTCGCCGGGAACGGGGACTGATGGCGCCGGAGCGAGAGACGGCTGAGACGGTTCGCCGGATCCGCGCCTCACCTCCTGACGGAGCGAGAACAGCTCTGAGCGGAGCTCCTCCATCTGCGCTCTCAACCTTGCGTTCTCCGCCCGGAGTCGGGCCGTTTCATCGGAAACGGTCCGGTATTCCAACTCCGTCACTGATTCACGGATGGTCTTGACAGAAGCCTTCAGGGCACTTGTGAAGGTACCCTTCAGGTTTCCGGACTTAGTCGCAACCATCTCTATAGTCTTAAGGCTGCTGCCCAACCGCTCCCCTAACATCGCAGCAGTCACCGTCTCCGCATCGTGCCACGAGCTGGCGGTTGCAACGAACCGACTGGCGGCATCTGGCTGTGCCTTGCGAGGCTTGACCTCCTGCTGCATCGGGGACTCTTTGGTGAAATCCACCTTAGATTGCGGCGTACCGAGCTTGATGTTAGCTCTGCCCCGGCCGCGCTTGGAGGTCCGCGACGACCGGGATAGCACCGACGTTGTAGGGGACCTAGATCTGCCCGAGTCTGCGCTCTCACTGTCTGACCCACTCTGTCGCAAGTCGCTCCTCCTCTTTCTGGTTTGCCATAGTTTTGACAGGCCAGAATTTGCCGACCTCAGACTCATTGCTGAGTCCGAGTCGACACCACTACCGGCGCCACAGATGTCCTGCAGCACGACGACACACTCTTTGACGCCTTCCGGCGCGTCAACCACCACCTTCTCGCAGACACCCGACTCACCAGCTGGTGTGGTCTGAGTGGGCGCTGCCGATTCGCGGGAACTACCCGCACCATTTGTTAAGTCATCGTTGGACGACGACCTCTTCGCGGACCTCCCGCGGACGAGGGAGTCTTGGTCCGGTTGGACCTCATCCCGCCTCGATACTTCAAACACTGCGTGTCCCCCTCCCACATTACGAGGGGACATGCCAGCCGAAGCTGGGGGGATTGTCCGGCAAGCCGGCTTTACCCCGTGGGTAGATAAATTTCGTAGTGTTGACATTTTCATGGTTTTGTGCCTGCTATGACCCTGAGGGGACAGGCTTGAGCCCCAGGGTTTTGCCACTCACTGCTCGGACGACCGCCCCGTCGTCCTCCCTCCTATACGGGAAGGTCCAGGCCGCCGTGGTCACCAACGGCCCAGTCTTTAGGGATTTTTATAGAGGTTTACTCCTCGCGCGCCCCTGGAAGGTACCCAGTTAGCAGCTTCCAGGAGGGGCCCGGTCCGCCCTAAGAAGGGCGGATTACGGTGTACGGGGGTTTTTTAAAGAGGTTTTGCTTCCTCGCGGCCCGGGCAAGAGCCCCGACAGCCCCCGGTCCGCCCTGAGAAGGGCAGATTACGGTATACCCCCCGTGAGGAGACGCTCAGTGCGACCCCCCACCCCCTGGGTTTTGGTCCGCGCCGGCCAAAGCCGGTACCCCCCATATCTGGAGGGCGTTCCCCTATCCGCCACCTGGGGACGCGCCCGGTAGGAGACCCAAAACTCCTTCCCTGTGAAGGGCGAGAACCTAACCTAACCTAACCTAACCTAACCTAACCTAACCTAACCTAACCTTTTTTTTTTTTTTTTTTTTTTTTTACGTTGGAAAAATGCATTACGCATCCCCCCCGCTCGGGAGAACGGGGCTTTTCTGGGACTCTCTGCCAGAAGCTGGCAGCATACCCAGTAAAAAACCAACGATGCTCCACCACGAAATGGGGGTAGACCCCGGGTAAATGCCTATGCATTCTACCGCAGACTACCCCCGCAGTGTCCAGATGGACACCACCACCACAGCCCCAAAGAGGACTGCCCCAAGTGCCCCACCCCAATTACCCTAAGGGCTGAAGCGTCCCGAGCATAGGGACCGCTTCCGCCAAGCGCAGGCAGTGCAATGCAGCTGTAAAGGTCTCCCGCCCTTCACAGCCGCGGCCTGGCTAAATCGCAGAAGGAAGCTGCTGCTCGAAGCGCCTCCGCCTCCTGCCTCCACGCTTGCGGCGAATCGCATCCACCAGAGGATCTTCCTCCCGGACACGCTCTGCCGCCTCCTTCTGTAGCATCACCCGCTCACAGAAGGACGCCACCGCACGCCAAGCACTTCCGTCACCAGCCATAGCTCTCACCACGGCCGGCAGCGAGAGATCCTGCCCTATGACAGAGCGCAGTTGTGCACGCTCTTCATCCCACTCCTGACACTGCGTTAGGGTATGCATAGCCGTATCCTCCGCCGCCCCACAATGGTGGCACTGCATTGTCCTCTCCCTTCCCGCAATCTTGCACAGATATCTCCCAAAGCAACCATGGCCCGAGAGAACCTGCGCAAGGCGGAAAGTGAGAAGACCCTGCCTCCTACTGACCCACTGCTGCAACACTGGCTGCACTGCCGCCACCGTCCATCTACCTGCCACAGGACGCTCAAGTTGCTCCTGCCACCGGCGGTACATGGACTCCTTCGCCCTAGTTCTCCAGCGCTCCACCTGCTCAGGCATAGGACGCCCTCCAGCCATCCGCACCTGTGCCCCACGGTTGTATACCGTGGCCAACACCCCTGCTTCCAATTCCCACGGAGGTGTACCCGCCAAAGCACATGCCGCGTCAAACGAGACAGTGCGGTAGGCTCGTATGAGCCTAACCGCGACCACTCGCTGAGGTCTCCGCAGCATGGCCCTGTTTTCCCTACCCAGTGAGTCCACCCACACCGGGGCACCATACAAGGCCATGGACCTAACCACCCCGGAATATAACCTGCGCACCAAAGTGCTCGGCCCGCCCAGGTTGGGCAACAACCCTGCCAAAGCCCCCGCAGTCGCCACAAGCTTCGGTGACAGACGCTTGAAGTGTTCCCGGAAGCTCCACCTACCATCAAGCACAAGCCCCAGGTACTTCATGTCGTCTGCCACCTCAACCTGAACGTCACCGATGCACAGGCGTGTCCCTGACGGAGGTTTATTGCGAGGCCCATGGAACCAAAGTGCTTCGGACTTATCCAAAGACACCTTGAGACCAAGAGCCTCGATCCGCCTGACAACCTGCCTGACTCCAATCGTACCCAAAATCAACGCCTCACGGTACGTCCGCGCTCGCGCCGTAACTAGCGTGTCATCGGCGTAACAAATCACGTCGAGCCCTCGCAACAACGATCCTCGCAGCACCCAATCATATCCGATGTTCCACAGAAGAGGGCCCAAAACCGACCCCTGTGGAACACCGCATGACACCGCACGCCTCACCAGGCGTCCCTGCCGATCTTGATACATAACGCATCGATTGCGAAGGTAATCAGCCACCACCCGTTGAAGATACCATGGAACGCCATGGTAGCGCAGAGCCTCTCGAATGCAATCCGGCGGCAGCGTGTTAAATGCATTGGCGATGTCTAGCGATACCGCCAACAACACTTCACCGCGACCCACCGCCCCCTCAGACAGCTCTCTCAGCCGCTTTACCGCATCGATCGTGGATCGCCCTTGTCTAAACCCGAATTGGAACTCTGATAGATCCGGGCCCACCGTAGAAAGGTGCTCCAACAGCCGAGAGGCCAGAATGCGCTCGAAGAGCTTGCCCCCTTCATCCAAAAGCACAATAGGCCTAAAGGACGAAGGAGCATCCTCCAAGCGACCCTGCTTCCTCAAGAGCACCAACCTACCCACCTTCCATCTATCCGGGAACCGCCCACTCTCGAGACACGCGTTAAGGAGAGCTCGAAGACGCTCCTCCACCAGGTCCTCGACCATAACCCATACCCGCCCAGGCACTCCATCTGGTCCTGGAGCCGTCTTCTTGCCGCGCAGCTGCAGAAATGCTGCCCCCAATTCCCCCGACGTAACAGGTGGCACCACCACCTGAGAGACACCCTCATCGCGACGCTGAGCCATCCGTGGAGGCTGATGATCGCCTCCAGATGGGAACAGGCCCGCTACTACGGCCTCCAGAACCAGCGGGTCCAACGACTCCGTGACCGGCGGACCGGCACCACAGAGTTTCCCACGCACTGCCTTATAAGGGCGCCCCCAAGGGTCCTCGTCCAGTTCCGCCAGCATCTCTTCCCTAGCGCGCTCCTTAGATCTGCAGATCGCAAGCTGCAACGTCTTCTTAGCAACCCTATATGCAGCTCGAAGCGCCTCCTCACGCGCAAGAAAGCCCTCGTCCCGGATGCGACGCCTTCGATGTCGAGTTACCGCCCGTTGCGCAGCAATGCTAGCAGCTCGAAGATTCGCCAACTCCTGTGACCACCAATACACAGCCTTCCTAGGTGGGGCCCGCTTCGCACGCGGCATGGCTGTATCGCAGGCAGCTGTCATTGCGTCCGAAAGCTGACGCGCCTGTTCGTCCACATCCCCTGTCGGCACGGATGACTCCGAAAACCAGGCCTGTACAATGGCCGCTTCAATTAGCAGGTCCTTATCCAGCCTAGTTAGCGCCCACCGAGGAAACGCCGAGCCTCCCCTCGATCCACCGATACACCCAGAAGACGACGACGAATGCCGAAGATCAAACCGGATGTACCGGTGATCGGAAAGTGACTCCTCCCCGACAATCACCCTCCAACCAGAAACCCGAGGCTCAATGGACGGTGAGGCGAAGGTAACATCCACAATAGACTCTCCCTGTGGTCTGACGCAGGTCGGCACATTACCTCGGTTCAGAAGAACCAAACCAGCTCCAGCAGCCCAGTCCTCTACCAACTCCCCGCGAGCATCAGTGTCGGGTGAACCCCAAGCTTGGGACTTAGCATTGAGGTCACCCAAGACGACAACTGAGTGTGGTGCCGATCGGAGTACAACTCCCCCCAACAGATCTATAAAAGGCTCGAACTCCGCTAATGTCCTATTGGGAGAAAAGTACGCTCCGACCAACACGATGCCGCCCCACTGAACAGCCACAAAACCAGGCCCACGCTCCCTCAATACAGGCAGCGGAGACAACAATGACGAGGAGAACACAATTGCCGCTAGCCCATTCTCGTCACCAAACCACCCAGGCGTAGATGGCACAAAATAAGGTTCTGAAACTACCGCAATTCCGATCGACCACTGTCGTATGGATTGCAGAAGGATATCCTGTGCCCCGGCACAGTGGTTAATGTTCGCCTGAAGGAACTTGACTACGGGCACACTATCCATCTGCAATATCCATAGACGCCCCCTCCTGTGTCACACCTGCTGAAACAGAAGCACCGGCAGCTGGCTGTCTCCTCCTCAAGGGACGCGAGCACATCCTCGACCCCACGCTGTGTTCCGCTGACCGCCCTGACTCCGCACAAACCGGCAGGCAGAGCCCAAGACCCCCGGACCACGTCGAATTTCGCCTACCTTGACCGACTCAACAGAGCAACCCCCCTTAGCCGCTACAGCAGCCTGCAGTTCTGGCTTCTCTATTGAGTCGTCCAACCTGGAAATGCGCAAGTCCGCACACATCGTGGGCCTAGCCACTCTGGCTGTACCTGCCAAAGCCGACCTAAGGCGTTCCGCAAACTCGTCGGCCTTTTCCCCAGTGGTGGAACCCCCCAGCTCCAAGATTCGCGCCCCCGTACGCGTCTCCCTAAAGCTGAACTTAGAGCGATCGATCCCTATCGCATCTAAGTCCACACTATGACGAGCCTTTGCTAGCAGCTCCGCATATGAGACCCCCCTTTCCTTGGCATCAGGCTCCAGCGTGAGTACTACCGCCAAAGAACGCGGCGGGCGCAACGTCGCTTTAGTCTTAGCTGGAACAGCTTGAGCCAACTGCCTACCTCCAGGTTGAGGCGGACGCTGAGCACCCCCTACCTTATTTGCCCGTCCACGAGATGCCACCACCGACCAACTCCCAACAGCGGACTGGTTAGGAGCCGGCAACACTGGTTGCGAAGCCGACAACGGCGCCAAAGACGGGGCCGGTATAGATGCCCGAGTCGGAGCCGGAGCTGCTACCACCCTTCCAGCTTTGCTCTTCTTCTTCTTCGTCTTCTTTTTCCTCTGGGCCACCTCCGCTGGCAGCACTTGACGCACCGTCGACGCCGCAGCCGCATATGAAGCGTCTTTCCGTCTCTCTACCGCCAATGGCGGGCGCAACCGCTCAGCCGGCGGCAGACGCTCCTCCAGGGACTGCAACCTGGCCGAAACCAGCTGCCCTACCTGCAGCATCACCTCTCTCATAAACCCCTGATCTACCTGAGTGCGCTGACCAGCTCCCTCCGCGATGACAGGGGCTTGGATCTGGCTCTGTCTGCGACCGCATCTGCAGGAACTGCGCAGATCCGCAAGCGCCGACTTAACCTCCTCCATCTCCCTTTTGAGATCGTCAACCTCCTTCCTCAGCCGACTATTCTCGACCTGCAGCTTCTGGTTTTCCTCGGCAACTGTACGACCCCGTAGAGCCCCAACGGCTTCTTCGATGGATGCTGCAGCCTCCTTTAGGGACTTTGCGTAGGTCCCTTTCAGGTTCTTGGAGTTGGCAACCACCTTAAGAACAACCTGCACGTCATCTTTGACCTGGGTAACTAGAGCTTCCGCTGTTTTATCCTCAACCGGATCCCCAGCCATCACCTTCGCCCTGTTCTCTCTCCTTGCCCTGGTCCGCTGCGTCAGCTCCACCATCTCTTCTTCTGCTAACAGCTCGAGTTCACGCTTCCTGGCTTCAATGAACTCTTGTTTAGCCCTAGCCAGACCGACATACTGGCCTGTGGTAGGTGGACGGCCTCTGCCTCTACTGCGGGTGGCAACACCCGCCGCTGACTCACCGCCATCGGAGAGTGATCCCGAAGCAGCTCTAGCTGCCCTCTCCTTAGAGTGAAGCCGCATTCGCTTCCTCTTCCTCCTTTCCGCTGGCGACTCCATAACCCTGTCCTCCGCACACCCCGACAGGTTGGATCCTGAATCGGACCCCACCACCATCTCCTCACCTTCTTCTGCATCTTTTTGCGAAACGAATTGATTTAGATTATCCATACGATTCCCACGAGTATGGGGGAAATAAACGGTCCACCCGAGCAGTGCCCCCTGTACCCGGGTAAGTGTAGGGTTGTGAAGGGAAAGGGTCCACCATTCCTTCCCTCCAGAGGTCGCGTCGGAACCAACCTCCCGTTGGCCATTCATCCCCTGGGCCGCGACTACCTCGGGATTGGGGCTTTTTTATAGAGGTTAGCTCCTCGCAGGACCACCCAACTAAGGGCAGTCCCCCCGGCCCTGCCTAACGCAAGGTTACGGTTTGGCCGACGGTAGCCTAAGCCAGCCCCCCCGATCATACACCATGACCGAGAAAGCCCGTCGCCCCGCTCGCACCGCCGCTACCCGGAATGTCCAGGACGCCGGTCGAGCCCCACTCAAAAAGGGGTCACCCACACCAAGCTATCACTGCTCCTACGAGCCACCAGCCCCTTAAAGCCCCCCATAGCCACCACGGTCACATTCCTACCCTAATCCTACAGGTCCCTACCCCTAAACCTAACACCTACGGCCTACCTACGCCTACCTGCCTAACGTGACCACGGGGCATTCTCCCACTTCCCGCTACGTAGCGTCTCTCTGCTAATCAGAGAGCGTCGTGCGGGTTCCTATCGCCACAGTAGTTGAATTCCGAATAGAATTCAACTACCATGCGCCCACCCCCCCTTTGGTTTTGGTCCGCGCCGGCCGAAGCCGGTACCCCCCATATCTGGGAGGCATTCCCCTATCCGCCACCTGGGGACGCGCCCGGTAGGAGACCAAAAACTCCTTCCCTTCCGAAGAAGGGCGAGAACCTAACCTAACCTAACCTAACCTAACCTAACCTTTTTTTTTTTTTTTTTTTTTTTTTTTTTTAAGGAGGGGGAATGCTGTTACGCACTGCCTGCGACAGGGGGGGGGCCGTCGCAGGACTGTGTGGGACTCATCCTATTTAGCGGACCATACCCACTAAACCTACCTCCGTGTACCTCTCGCGCATTGGGCCGTCAGCAGTGGGTTTCCTATTGAATACCTTCCACTGCTGAGGACTGCGCAGCCGCGAATCGGCTCTCAGTGTTTACGGGCTGAGCCCTTCTCATGGAGTTAGGTGTGCGGTACACGCACACACCCACTCGGTTCTACTGTCAAGAAGTGGACGCCCCCGCGTTCACCTTCGCAGACCCTGCCGAGAGACTAGGCTCTCCCTTCTTGGTCGGTCCCCTCTTAGTCGACGGGCCTTCCAGAGGTTTGGCTTTCCTCTTTGCTTCCTGTTGGGGCCGGGGGCAGTTCTTCGTCCCGACCCTGTGATTCGGCGGTAAACCCGCAGCGGCGCAGAGCGTGCAGCAAAGCTCATTGATGCAGCCAGCTGCCTTATGGCCATCCTCTCCGCAGCGAAGGCAGGTGTTAGATCTGTCTCCGACTGCTTTGCAGACGCCACGGCCATGTCCTTCATCTAGGCACCTATAGCAGCGCATGGGCCTTGGTTTGAGCAGGGTTGCCCTAACTGAGACCCACCCCACTAGGATCCGCTTGTTCGCGATCTTCTTCGCAGCTAATACTGGGACACGAGCTACAACGGAGCCACCCATCGCGTTGTGTCCAATGCGTCCTACTCTGATTGCGAGAGCGCTGCAATCTCCAGCCTTGGCCAGAGACTCCGCTACTTCCTCGGGTGACACTGATTCGTCCAGGCCCGTCAGACGGACCTCGGTGGACTTGATTGGTCTTGAAACTGAGACGACGCCAGCAGGGAGCGCCTCGAGGAACTTTGAAGCTAGAAGGTCGGCTTTACCTTCCGCTTCTTCGAGACTGCCTCCTTCGAGCGTTTGGATCTCGAAGATGCGGTTGCCGGTGACTCTGGAGCCTCTGAACCGCATCCTGCCCGCTATACCTATCTCCTGGAAGTTTACTTTGGCTTTCACTTCTTTTAGGGCGCGGCCGAAGTCGTACCCCATTGCTATGCCCTCTTGCTGCAAGGCAACAACTACTGCCGCAGTTTGCGGCGAACGAAGTCGCGAGGGGTTTCCGGTTTTGGACGCCGCTTTGCTAGGGGGCGCCTTGTCGGTCTTCTTCTTGCCAGAACGAGTCCTGCCTGCCTTTGTGTTAGGCAGAAGCTTTTCCGCAGGTTCAGCGGTAGAACGCGTCGTCGAAGCGGGTTGGGCTAGCTGGACTCCAGACGGAACTGCAATTGGTCCGGTGCCTTTGCGTTTCTTCTTCTTCCGCTTTACCACCTCAGTCCAAGCCTCGACTGGTGGCGTTGTGTCCATCGGTATGGCAGCTTGTGCAGGCTCAGGGGGGGGTGCCAAATTGGCAGACTTCCCTTTACCTTTTCCTTTGCCTTTCCTGTTTGGTTGGGGCGTGGGGACTGCAGCCCGACTATTTCCGGGCTGCGGCGTGACCTGCTCCAGAGGTTGAGGCACACTCTCGAGCGGGAACTGACGTTTGAGTCCATACGCTTCCAGACTCTCCTTGATCATTTCGCCCACCTGGTGGAGGATGGAGCGAGTGAAGTCCTCAGCTCCACCGTCCTCCAAGCGGCGAGGAGGTCTCTCAGTGGTGAGTTGAGGGGGAGGGGCGTGGATGCTACCTTTCTCCTGCATCAACTTCATTTGGGCTTTGAGGGTGCTGACTTCGCTGGCCAGATAGTGGTTTTCCACCCCCAGTTGGGCAACTTCCTTGCGGAGTTGCTCCTCTCTCGTCTTAGTTGCCTTGAGTTGTTCTCGTACGTGCGCGAGTTCCATCTCCAGCGAGCAGTTTTGGCTGGTGACGGTGTTGTTTCGCAGCGCGTACGCGGCGGACTCGATGTCGCTTGCGGCCTTCTTAAAGTCCCGCACAAATGTTCCTTTCAGGTTGTTGGAGCTTTGGGCCAGACCTCGGACCCAATCGCAGCTGGCCTTTATTTTATTATAAAGGTCGCTGGACAGGTCAAGAGGGCCCGTCTCGGAGGCCAGAACCTCCATGGGCTCCCGTCTCTTCTTGACAGCAGACGGCGAGCGAGAAGTCGACGGCGAAACCGGAGGGGGCATCAGGTCGAAGTCCCTGAAGCTGTCTCCAAGGTCTGGTGAATCTCGCGCAACTGCGATGTCAAAGGCAGTCGGTGAGGTACAAGCCCTCACACCGTTTGCGAAGTCCTCCTCTGCTTCTCTTAACCACGCCAGAGGGTCCTCAGGGTCATAGCGGCCCCTGGGGGCTCTGGGTAGCGGTTTGCCAGGTTTTTTCCCATGGGATGTAGCTTTGCCGCGGCGTCCTCCACCAAGCTTAGTGGCTTTAGGCGTCTCAGTATCCAGGTGGTCGCCCAAAGTAACTTCGGTTGACTCTACGTATCGTCGTTTCGATCCGGGTCTAGTGCCCTCGAAATCCTCGCTGTACTCTGAGAGGTCATCATAATTGTCGTTGGCGAAATATGTGTCCTCCCAGGTGGGTGTTCTGTCCGAGTCGTAACTACCGACTGGACTTTTATTCTTGTCTATAGCTCTACCGCTTGCGCGGGAGCTGCTTCTACTTGTGCTTCTTTCCTGCTCTCGTACACTAAGTCTACTGCTACTTCTTGTCTCTTTCGCAGCATCTGCACTCTCCTTAGAAGTACCCGCAACAGCCTTGGTTCCGGCGTCGAACAAAAGAGAAATATTCGCGCTAGGCGTCTTGGGTTTTCCTTTACCTGCAGCCTTGCTGCTGCTCCCTGTCTTTTTGGACCCACTAGACATGCCAAGATGGCGAGATTCGCAAGTGGGATCCCTCTCCTCAACCCTGGGTGAACCCAGTGAGCGCAAGTTGCCCCCTCCAGATACGAGGGGCATTCCCGCAGCCGAAACTGCGGGTCCGGATTGTCCCCGAGATGGGGCTTTACCGGCCTGGAGACTTCTATGTATTTCCTTGTCGCTCATGTTGTTCTACTGCTTGCGGGCGCAGCTGCCCAACGTCACCTCATCGTGGCTGCTAGCGGATGGCCATATCCCGCCATCCACTTCGCCCAGAGGGCGAAGCCCTTGCCGACACAGACCACATCGGCTCGGTCTTGGGGATTTTTTATAGAGGTTGACTCCTCGCAGCCCTGGCAGAACAGAGCCCCCGGTCCGCCCTGAGAAGGGCAGATTACGGTGTACGGGGGTTTTTTAGGGAGGTTTCCTTCCTCGCGGCTCGGACAAAAGCCCCGACAGCCCCCGGGCCGCCCTAAAAAGGGCAGGACGGTATGTGGTTTTTTATTGAGGTAGCCTTCCTCGCAGCCCGGACAGATACGGCGGTATGAGTCCGAGCCCCCGGCCCTTCCGTAGGGAAACGGGTTGCCCGGCGACCCGCCAGCCAGCGGCGGCTGACTAAAGGCGGGCGCTGCCGCGCGGAGATTTTTTATAGAGGTTTCTTCCTCGCAGCCCAGGTGAACTGAGCCCCCGGTCCGCCCTGAAAAGGACGGATTACGGTCTGCCCCCCTGATCACATCTTTACAATGCTATGCTGAACATAGCAAGGTAAAGAGTGATCCCCCGTTCAGAGACTTTGGCCGTCAGCTGATGATCACTTTTCAGGGATTATCAACTGCCGTTGCCCGAGGTGAACCTGGACGGAATCCTACCAATTACGACATTGAAAGAACGTAACTGGTAACATTCCGCCGCACAAGGAGGTATCTCCGACTGACACCTCAACCTAACCTAACCTAACCTAACCTAACCTAACCTAACCTAACCACGGGGGGGGTTAGGTTACTAAAAATTAAACCCCAGGGGGTTAGGTTACACTAAACCTAACCACGGGGGGTTAGGTTACTAAAAACTAAACCGCGGGGGTTAGGTTACACTTAACCTAACCACGGGGGGTTTAGGTTACTAAAAATTAAACCCCAGGGGGTTAGGTTACACTAAACCTAACCACGGGGGGTTAGGTTACTAAAAACTAAACCGCGGGGGTTAGGTTACACTTAACCTAACCACGGGGGGTTTAGGTTACTAAAAATTAAACCCCAGGGGGTTAGGTTACACTAAACCTAACCACTGGGGGTTAGGTTACTAAAAACTAAACCGCGGGGGTTAGGTTACACTTAACCTAACCACGGGGGGGTTAGGTTACTAAAAATTAAACCCCAGGGGGTTAGGTTACACTAAACCTAACCACGGGGGGTTAGGTTACTAAAAACTAAACCGCGGGGGTTAGGTTACACTTAACCTAACCACGGGGGGTTTAGGTTACTAAAAATTAAACCCCAGGGGGTTAGGTTACACTAAACCTAACCACGGGGGGTTAGGTTACTAAAAACTAAACCGCGGGGGTTAGGTTACACTTAACCTAACCACGGGGGGTTTAGGTTACTAAAAATTAAACCCCAGGGGGTTAGGTTACACTAAACCTAACCACTGGGGGTTAGGTTACTAAAAACTAAACCGCGGGGGTTAGGTTACACTTAACCTAACCACGGGGGGGTTAGGTTACTAAAAATTAAACCCCAGGGGGTTAGGTTACACTAAACCTAACCACGGGGGGTTAGGTTACTAAAAACTAAACCGCGGGGGTTAGGTTACACTTAACCTAACCACGGGGGGTTTAGGTTACTAAAAATTAAACCCCAGGGGGTTAGGTTACACTAAACCTAACCACGGGGGGTTAGGTTACTAAAAACTAAACCGCGGGGGTTAGGTTACACTTAACCTAACCACGGGGGGTTTAGGTTACTAAAAATTAAACCCCAGGGGGTTAGGTTACACTAAACCTAACCACTGGGGGTTAGGTTACTAAAAACTAAACCGCGGGGGTTAGGTTACACTTAACCTAACCACGGGGGGGTTAGGTTACTAAAAATTAAACCCCAGGGGGTTAGGTTACACTAAACCTAACCACGGGGGGTTAGGTTACTAAAAACTAAACCGCGGGGGTTAGGTTACACTTAACCTAACCACGGGGGGTTTAGGTTACTAAAAATTAAACCCCAGGGGGTTAGGTTACACTAAACCTAACCACGGGGGGTTAGGTTACTAAAAACTAAACCGCGGGGGTTAGGTTACACTTAACCTAACCACGGGGGGTTTAGGTTACTAAAAATTAAACCCCAGGGGGTTAGGTTACACTAAACCTAACCACTGGGGGTTAGGTTACTAAAAACTAAACCGCGGGGGTTAGGTTACACTTAACCTAACCACGGGGGGGTTAGGTTACTAAAAATTAAACCCCAGGGGGTTAGGTTACACTAAACCTAACCACTGGGGGTTAGGTTACTAAAAACTAAACCGCGGGGGTTAGGTTACACTTAACCTAACCACGGGGGGGTTAGGTTACTAAAAATTAAACCCCAGGGGGTTAGGTTACACTAAACCTAACCACGGGGGGTTAGGTTACTAAAAACTAAACCGCGGGGGTTAGGTTACACTTAACCTAACCACGGGGGGGTTAGGTTACTAACAACCTAGATCTAAATGGCGTTCCAGAGGTGCGAGGGCGCGCGCAGTGCACGTAGTGTAGCCGCGTGCTGGAGCCGGCGGGGGACACGCTGCAGGTCCTTTCGGCACATTGCAGCACTTCTTGTTCTGAAATATAACCAGGTGTTTCATTTCATTAATTACCACATGAACATTTATTTATTTATAACTCATCTGTTTTCATCTACGTTACTGATACTCTGACGTCGTATATTTCTTTTTAAAATATTTGAGCAATTTAATTGCAATTATAATTTAATTAAGTTTTTCAACTTGAAAAATTATGTCTTAGGCGGGACTGTAACCCGCATTTCCTCGAAAGCTGGGCGCCGCGGTTTAAATACTGTTCGTATAACTTTGTTGACAGTTTTGTCATACTTTAAAATGGGCAGCCCTTTGGTGTAGTATTGTAACGCCTCGTTGATTTAGTGTTTTAAATACCGGGCCCAGATCTCACTGTCTCAGGTTCGCACACCGAATCGGGCAACAAAAAAAGTCGAAGTAATTGAATTACTTACCTACCATAAGATAAACTGGCTCCTTTTCAACTAGATCTAGTTGAAAAGGAGCCAGTTTAATTAGATCTAGTTGAAAAGGAGCCAGTTTATCTTATTGTACTGATCAGTAAGATGCGCCTAGGAACTGATGTAATTGAAGTATTTCATCTTATTCATTAATAAATCCAATTTTTTCGATACCAGATTGTCTATTATGTGCTTCCATAGTTTTGTCAAACAAACAAGTTTTTAAGTTTAAACTATAGGTATCAAACATTTTTAAACTACGAAATTAAGATCATTATTATGTATTTCTTTATAAACTGCTTTAGGAAATATGTTTTTTTGGATAGTGAACCTATTATTTGTTTTTGCGTTTAGGAAATCCGTAAAATGGCATTCCGATGTACTATGCAATGTTATTGTAAGACTTAATCATTTACCTTATCTTGTCGCGATGTGGCTCTTCGATATGGCCCCGCGTTCGGCCGGCGGCGCCGCCTCGCGGCTCCACCTGAAATGTGAACACGCGCGATTAGCTTGCTTAATTAAGCAATAGCTAAATTACTAATTAGTTGTTCTTATTGTTTCTGTTACCCTACCTACCTTACTAATTGTATAGCCATTCTTTATGTGCACTGTTATTGTAAATTATTTTAGAAAGATTTACATTCATTCATTCAATTACCTGTAATGCTATTAACAATCATGCATGAGAATCTGCTTTTGAAAGTTCTGTACAACTGAACTCATATCAGATTATTAGTTATATTAGCAAAAGAAAGTAATAAAAATATTCACCTATTTTAGTTTATTCACATTAATAAGTATAGTGTCCAGATAGTTTTGAATACTCCTTTGGAAAAAACGCAACATCTTTGTAAACCATACTAGATTATTCAGAACTTGTGCAACTAGCAAGCAATTGTTTTACATGTGATCCTACTTACGGAAATATACTCATAATATAGAATCTGAAACATGGTTGAAAATGACTACGGATTCGTACGGAACGAATTTATTAGATAAATTTTAATGGAGGATGTGTTTGCATCATCTGACAAGAGCAAATATGATAAAATAAGTGTTCAAAAAAATTACAAACCAAAGTAGTTATTTATGAGTTACTTTAAAATAGTCGTGTAAAACAATAGATTGTTAAAAATACAATCGTAAAACAAAAATAATACCAAAATACCAAAACTACATAAAAAGTACCCAGTGATTGCTAAAATAATTATAAATAGTGCAATGAGTTTCACACAAAAATAAATTTTATAAGCCTTCAAATAAAATTTCCATGTAAAAACTTTAAAAAGCAAATTTTTAATAATCAAATTCAAGATTTAAAACATATTTATTTTTAAGTCGGTTGAAAATACAAGTAGTGTTAAAACAAATAAAATACATCCAAAGGAAAGGCGCAATAAAAAGTTCAAAATAAATGATAGGATATGTTCGAATCCAAAACAGTTCGCTGCCTCCGCCTCCTGACGCTTCGCGGCTGCCCCGCCCCGCCCCCGCCCACAGAAAACAAATAAAACTCTTTCACCGCCTTTCACTCACAATTCTAATTGTAGGTAAATAATATAAATAATATATAGTAAATAATATAATACCTCCATCTCTCTCTCACTGCAGGTTGTCAGAATATGATCGCTTCCAACCATAAGAACGCTTAAAGGTGGTGGGATCTACCTCCTAGGAGTCCACCCTGGGCAACGGCATCTTTAGTTTTCTAACCAATGATTGACGGCTAACAGATCCCTCTGCGGTGGTAGGCTTCTTGAGAGGCCGCCTGGATGCTCCCACCCTCCTGCCGGAGTCCAGCGGCAAACAGTTTTTCTGTGTTCCGCTGGTGTGTGGAAGAACCAGTACCTCTGGGCAAGCTCGCTCCATCTTAGGCTTCTTCTTAACGGTATAGTTAAGTATGTAGTCAAGAGCAAGCCGATTATTTATACAAAAAAATTATAATAATAATTGCATAAAAAAACTGCACTCTTAAAGCTACGCCCCTTTGGTCTAGTCATTTAAATACCGCACCAAGATCTCGGGGTTCCGGGTTCGATCCCAGGGACGAGCAACAAGAAACTTTCGAATAGTCGAACATTGCTCAGTTTGTGATCACCAACCAGCATTTGGCAAGCGTGGTTATTATGCCGCTACCCATCATTGCTTTGGTAACTTGAAATCTATGATGGCAGCCTTTTCCCTGCAGTGGGATGATTATTACTTACTTACATACTAACTAGGTCTTCGCTCGCGGCTCTGCCCGCGTGGGCTGCTCGTCACGTCGCGCGGCCTGTGCCTAGCGGTGGTATATAGAAAGATAGATTAGGTAGGCTTAAATACATTCGTATCACGTTGATGAGCACGAGCTTTCTCCACGAGGAGGAGAGGGGAGATCGTAAATATGTTACTATAATCCTCTTTTCAATTAAGATAAATTAGTATATAAACTTGAAATTTTGAAAAATTTTGTCTGTTGAACCCGCATCTCCTCCTCGGTTCGAGTCCCGCCTGAGACAAAATTTTTCAAGTTTATATACTGATATTATAAGTGCAATTAAGTTGCTAAAATATCAAATAAAGTATAAGATAAATTACTTAAGATATAAACATTAAATATTACCTCGAGGAATTATAAAGTTCATTCGCCTCGGTTTCGCTCTCAAACTCCGCCTCGCTGCACAAGATTGCTGCCTGCACTTGAGCTCTTCGCAATAAGTTTCGCAGTTCGCAGTTAGCTTCCCGACTCCGAGTGCCTGTAGTGCATCAAATAATTTATATAAATAGAAATATAGAATTTATAATACCATTGCATTTTAAAGCTTGTAAATACAGTAAAATTAAATAGTAAAATTAATTGATAGATACCTACTAATTTTTTATGTCTGCTGCAACGATGCAAAATAGGCAGGACTGTCTCACACTGCTCTCAGAATAGAACACTGATTTGAACCTAGCGCCGTGTTATCCAAAGATCTCCATATTTTGTTACACCGCAGTCAGAGGGTAGCTAGCGGCAATACATAATATGTAACATGAAAGCGTAGACTAACGTAAGCAGCTTTATAATTAAAACTTATAATTGCGGGTCTGAACGCGACGTATGTATGGTATGTAGTAGTATTGACACTACTTACATTCCTCGACGTTTCGGCCGTGTTGCTACGGCCTGGTCACGAGGGGACTCAAACCCGCAATTATAAGTTTTAGTTATAATGCAACGCAAAAGTTTAAAAGTTTAGCTTTATAATTATTGGACAAACGACAAAAACTACCAGTAACTATTTACCCATGTAAATAATGATGTTATTTGCCCGTTGTTAATTGATGCAAACCTTAGCGACACGTAGATTCCGCTGCAGCTGTCGGTCGCCGGCAGTCGGCCCGCAGCTGCAGTCGGTCACCGGCAGTAGGCTCGCAGCTGCAGTTGGTCGCCGGAAGTCGTCCCGAAGCTGCAGTTGGTCGCCGAAAGTCGGCCCGCAGCTGCAGTTAATCGCCGGAAGTCGGCCCCCAGCTGCAGTTGGTCGCCGGAAGTCGGCCCGCAGCTGCAGTTGGTCACCGGAAGTCAGCTCGCAACTGCGCTGCATTGGCGCCAGCTGCAGCGAGGCTGGCGGGTATTCAAATTCAGGTGTTATATTTAATTCAGGTGAATGTCAATCCACAGCTACAAAACAGAGATTCTGTCTTTTGTGCCACAGCATAGTTCGGTAGTAGTTTTTGCATGAAAGAGTTACTATTAAAATTTTGTATGTATCGAAACAACAAATAGAAAACATACAAACTTTCACATGCATAAAAATATTAGTTAGAAAATGGATATAAAAAACATGATTAGGTATGTAATGATTATTTGATTTCCACATGTGTAACGTTGTAAATGTATACATCGATAAGATTCTAAGTTATTATTGTGACCCGCAGGGGACAGATATTGTAATTGATTCGAGACTAGGTACGCTAATAAAGACGCAAGCAACTACTATAATACCCCTTTTTGAGTTTTTTGTTTGACATCAAAATTGATTATGTAAAACGATCCAAATCATCATCAACATCGCTATCGCAACTACGACTTCAACGCAATTCACTGCTCGACATAGGTTTCTTTTTTATAGATGTTTTCACTAGGAATATTTTTGCTTAACCTCAAAATACTTACATGGGTGTACAGTATCCTTTCCAGAAGTTCAGGTTAAAGTACTTGTCCATCGCTGATTGCATCGCAGTACACACAGGACTCTCTCACGTGGAAAGGACGTTAATTGTGTTCTTTGAGGAAGACTATCTTACTGAAGTCGGACCATAAAAGTTTAAATCTGCTTTGGACGTAAACGAAGTTCAATATATCATGTCATTCTGCTGTTAGTAACAAACATACTGTAGGTACTTAGAATTTTAGTCAGCCTTACGTTACTGATTCCATTCAACAGCTTTTTATAAGTAAATAAATAAAATTGTGGACAGCATCACATAGGTACTCGTACATTGTTTTGCTAAGACCAAAGACCAAAGTCAGTAACCGGTATTGTGGACAGCAGAAACGACAGGAGGTACCACAAACCCAATATAATACCAGACCAGAGAAAATGTAGAAAAACTCTTTTTTCCTACATTGACCCGTCCGGGAATCGAACCCGACACCTCGGAGCAAACGACACTTTAAAAACCGGCGTGTACGCCACTCCGCCACAGAGGTCTTCAAAGTCAAAGTGAATCCCTCGAACGTGAATTATTCCAGACACAATTGAAATCAATTGTTATCGCGGCACGCGCGTGCCTCCTGGGGGTTGAGGGATTAAAAGGTAAAATTCCAAATAATTGTAACCTGTTCTGATTCACCTCCGCACAACCTTTTAAACTTACCTATTCATTTTTGTTGCTTTTTTATTTCCGAATTGTTAGTAATAAATTAAATAAATTACACAATTATTGTTAGAGCCCGCGAGCGGCTAAAGTAACATTTCCCGCTGTTCCTCTGACGTCATTTACGACGTTTTTACTAAATAAGTCTGTAGCTATTTAATTGTCGTTAAAATACATACCTGGGACATTTTACAACGTAGGTATTATACTAACCTTATCTAATAACTTATTGAATATAATAGCGTGTGTGCATTACACATTGCAATGGCGCCCTCCATTTCTTACTTTAATTTTATTTAATAAGTAATAAAACTTTTGAAATACATAGTGCTAGTCTTTAATATTTTTTATCGTTTCCCGCGGAAAAATAAACTTCTTTTTTTTTAGTTCCTAGTTTTTTTTTCTTTTCGGATTCAGCTAAGATCAGATACCATGCTGCTAAGTCATTAGATAATTCATTCATTCATAAAAATTTAAGAAAATTTAATAAATACTTACCTACGCCCAACAACATAACCATACTTACCCTTAAACTAACTTCATTGAAATGTAATTAAATGTAAGTAAATTAAATTGCTGGTGAAAAATACCATTCCTTGAATTATTTGACAGTGCAGTCGCCCGGAAGTCGAAATTTTATTCAAGGAACTGTATTTTCAAAATAAATATTGTTTTTAAAAGCCACTAAAGATAATTAATGTGACTGTGATGTGTGATGCTATTGTTGCGATGCAATAAGATTCGATTTCCAGATTTCATAGATATTTTTTGTGACGCAAATGTCGAGGATTCAATAAAGTTCAGGACAATCGGTAAAATTCCAGCATTTTATTTTATAACATTAATTAATTCCAATCCTATTGACAGTAGGTACCTGCCGTGTTGTATTCCGGTCTAAAATATAACAGCACCATTGTTTCTTTCCCAATGTGTGTCGTAAGATGCGGTGGAGGAGTTTTTATTATTTTTATTTTATTAATAAATGTGGACAACATCACATACATACATTGTTCTGATCCCAATTTGAATAACTATTTAAAGCATTTGTATTTTAGAAACCAGAAACAACGAAGGTACTATAAACACCCAGACCTGAGAAAATGTAAAAAAAACTTTTTTCTACACTGACCCGTCCGGGTATCGAACCCGGGACCTCGGAGCAGGCTACACCTTGAAAACCGATGTGTACGCCACTCTGCCACGGAGGTCATCGAGTTGGTACTGCCAACGTAAATAGCAGCACCGTCTGCTCTCCACCATAGGCAAAACTGAGCAGACTCGCCTGCCATGCATGAGGATTGTGGAAATTCAAAAGGCTTCCGTTAGAGAACAATCTAGATTTTATGTTGCCACTACACTACTTATTAATTATTGTAAACAGATTTGATTTATTCTGAAGAATATACCTACTTAGTGGTTTCATTACGAAGGCGGGATCTGATGAAGCGGGTCCCACAGAAAAAGAAGGACAAATCCCTTAAATTTGAAAGGCCCTTCATTTTCTCTCGTCTTTGACCCACCTGCGATCCTCGCCAACCCCTGTTAAGTGTGGAATTATGACAAAATTTTCCTTTTAGTCCACCCGTGGATTGATACGAGTAATTACTCGTATGGTTGATGAGCTAGTGATCTAGGTACCACACCTAAACTAATACCTACTTAACTGTTTAGAATAATAATTCTTTAACTAACATTTTGTGGTATAGAACGTTAATAACGTTTTGTTTGTAATTGTTAGACAGATGTTTTTTTTTTTCAACATATTCTGCATTTATATTTTCCAACAAAGTGTGCACGCCTTATTTGTAAAGCGAATGAGTTCGGTTGCCTTAGGAACCAAACTCATTTCAGCTTAATTATATTTTCAGTTTAGTAGTTAATAAATTATTTATTTACTATCTTAGATACTAAACGCTGACATAGTTGAGGATGTACGGGTCGTTGCCGAGGGAGAAGTAAACCAGAGTCCTTTGCCACACCATGTTTATAAATACATATTGTCAGCACTACACTCTATTCATCACTGCATTTTAATTTTCAGACTGTATTGACAATTAAGATGAGTATTTCCATCACATTTATCTGGAGTTCTAATATTTAAACCACTGTACATTTATTTTAACAAAGCCAAAAGTGGTTGGGGTGATGGTTAAGACGTAGTGATTACTCGTTCAGTGGTGCTGGACGCCAACCAACACACATTATTTAGTTAACACATTTTGTGCCTAATACACGGCGCCGTGGAGCATTAGGGGGCCACTCCCACGGCGCCATGGGGGAGCGGGGGGCCGAGCACACGGCGCCGTGGGGAGGAGAGATTACCTTATTTTGATATTTTTTATGGGTTATTTATAACTTATTATTAGGTTATTAACAGAACTACAATACGACAAACGGGAATGGAGAAAATGTGCAACTTGTTGAAGGAGCTGGCAGGACAATACCGGTTCCGAATAGTATGTGTGAGCTACAGAAAATGCCTGCCGAAGCGCCGGGGAGCCCGCCGAGCGCCGCGCCCATCCCCGCGCCCACGGCACTGCCGCCGCCGCTTGATATGACCACTTGTCTTCTCAAGTCTGATTTTTCTCCTCCTGAAATTTTCGATTCTTCACTTGAATCTGTGCTCGTTCTTACTACAGGTTCTTCTGGAGTTCCCACACCCAAGTTTGTTGTGAAAGTGTCCCATTTTAAAGTCTCTGCTGTGGTTGTACCTTTCAAATAGAATTCTTCGTTCCCATCTGTTTCAGGAGTAACAGGACTCTGTGTCACATCGGACGAGTCGAGGATGGGTCTTGTACTAGCATTAATAGATGCTGCAAAGTTATCTTCCGCTTGAATAATAATTATTCCGACTATCCAAAGCAAACTAAATATTGTCATCTTGATAAGAATCTTCTGTTGCGTTTGATGCAAAAATCCAGGAGCTACTGCCTGGCTAGATTAATGAATATCACAATTATTAATGAACAATGTCTCTGAAACGATAATTGTGCTTCGTGCAAGATTGGTACCTACTACTAAAAATTATGAGAGTCGGAATGCGTTTTTATAGGTAGATGCGCAGTTAACAACACATCGAAAACATTTTCTTTGACGCACTTGTCTAAGTAATAAGTCAATCATAATATCGCAAAAAAAAAATATACAAACAAAAAATTGTATATACTTATGTGTAAAGTATAGGTATGTCACATTTTTGGAGGTGGGTTCGCCATTTGGTAGGGTGCCTTTAGCACCCCACACTGGCACGATCACGCCCGCTAGTATGGGCCCCGGTGCGGCCGAGGGTGAGGCTTCGCGGGTACCGCTAGCGTGGCGGACCTAGGCTGAGCGCCTTCAGCGCTCGCCAAATTCTGCCCGGTTTAACTGAATAAAGCCTTCCATATAAGGTTTCAGTGATAGGTCCATCAATATAAAAAAAAATAAACTTGGAAATGTTTACATTAAAATATAGGTACTTGCATTCACACTACGTGTTTGCTTAACAAACACTTTTTTTCATATGCCTTGATTGAGTGATTTATTTTTCAATGTACATTACTTAGTGCAGAAATTTCTAAGTTTGTTATTTAGCCACCATTATATTATAACATTGGTTAATAATTTTGAAAAATTAAATGGCAGCAAGATGACGCCATGGCGATATCAAAATGGGCAGCCAGCTAGAGCAACGTAGAGTAGGTGATCTTTGAACAATGCAATTAAAAAACAGTTTTTTTTTTATTGACATTTACATAACTTGTAGTTACTCGTATTATACAATAAGAAACTGACTTTGTTTTACGTCATGGTTTAATAAAAATTGGCTATTGATTACGTGTGAGATTTGTAGGTTTTGTTATTTTTTCTTATTGGCGCTGGACTCCGGCAGGAGGGTGGTAGCATCCAGTCGGCCTCTCACGAAGCCTACCACCGCAGAGGGATCTGTTAGCCGTCATCATTGGTTAGAAAACCAAAGATGCCAGTACCCAGGGTGGAGCACTAGGAGGTAGATCCCACCACTTAGTTCTTAAAAATATTGTCGCGGTCATGCTAGAAGGTTCGAGATATCGCTAGAGGAATGTACATAACTACCTAAGTTCGACCACAAAGTAATAACAAGACCACAGTGCAAGCGACATTAAACTTTAAGTTTACAGATTAAGGCACAAAATGGCATAACGCGCTAGTGTTGTTTACGTTTAAATGTCATTGTGATTTTTCTGGAAAACGAACGTTCTAGTATGTACGACCGGCGTCGATGTTGAGATATATAGTTGACAGGACTTGAGACGCCGCAGTCAGTTCTGAGCTTTCGGTGCGATACCTGCGAAAAGTGATCTAGTGCGAAGTAACGACGACTTTAGCGATACCAACGGATATAAGAACTACTCTACGGATTGGCTAATAGTGATTTGGAACCAACGAACTCAGCGACCCACCGGACTACGATTCTTTTGATTTGGCTTTTGTGATAGTGTTTGCGATCTGTTCATCGCCTAATAAATTCTTCTCATAAGTCAACGGTGTTTTATCCAAATCCCGAACTCCACGTACGTAACAATATGTACTAAATAAAAGACTAGGTATGGTCAATTTATTGGATGAATAAAAATCTAATGTAACGGTAGTAGTTTATTAACTTAATCGTACAAATAAATAACGTAACATTATTGACGGTAACTCTTCGCTTCCAAACAACGTTCCATTACACTTGTTACTAAGATCACCAGACGCTGACTTTGCGACTGCACGAATATGATCGGTGACAAAATAATTTGCTTTCTCCCAGATAAAATTGAGAATCAAACGAACTTACTAAGTGAAGTTCGATACCAATTATGTGACAGCTTCATTCGACGCGATTTATATTTACTTATTGTAGTAGCGTTGCCACGCTACAGCCTTCTTACACGGTTTTTTAAAGAAATGTTTATAAAAATAATTGTCACTCATTTGACTTCCATAAATAGTCCCTACCACTTCCCCCACTACTGATTCAACCTCTCAGGCCGATTTCGAGTTCTGCCTCATTAATTTTAAAGCCAATATAATTTTTATTTACACATATAACAATAAAGATAGTTATGTTAATTTATTTTGTAGTTAGGTTTTTAAAACATTTTATTTTCAGGGTCGGGTAAGTACTCGTATGATTTTGTGAATTAAATATTCACATTTATTATTGGGTGGGTGTATATAAATCGCGTCGAATGAAGCTGTCACATAATTGGTATCGAACTTCACTTAGTAAGTTCGTTTGATTCTCAATTATGTTTCCAGCTTCATTCTTTGCGATTTATATTTACTTATTGTAGATGTTTAAAGATTTTAAAATAAAATGTATGTTCTTAAGGTAAGTTGGTATTAATAATATGTGTAAATAAAATACAAGTTGTAATCAAGTTTAATTACAGGTAAATAATTGGTATTACATGAATAGTACATGTATGCATAGATTATAATAATGTATAAATCACTAAGAAGATAATATTGTTCTTGCAAATTGATTATTATCACAAGATGCAACATCTTTATTATAATATTTTGCAAATGTGAGTGAAGAGTTTGACCAACCAGCAGTCTTCCTAATTACATCTATGCTGACTCCGAGTCTGTTGGCCGCAGAAGTGGATGCGTGGCGCGTACTGTGGGCAGTGAACACCGATATATCAATGCCACTTTTAAGAAGAATATCATTAATCCAGTGACTCATTCTTTGAGACGAAATTAAATTGTGTGGTTTTCTATAACTTATAAATAATGAATTACAGGTGTTTTTACGCAATTTCTTAGTTTTATTTAAGTATTCCTGTAAACATTTACTAGGGCAAATTTCGGGTTTTTCGTTAAAGAATGGAAGTTTTAAGATAGGCTGTAAAGAATTAGGATTAGAGGTTTTTATCAAATCGGGAATTTTTATAAGAATTTCTCTATCAGTAATTAAAATATTTTCAAGTTTTATTAATGCGAAAGTTTGCATTCTGTGAGCAGTAACTAGGGCCAACAGAGTC
The DNA here is from genome assembly GCA_949315895.1 of Anania crocealis. Taxonomy (NCBI): domain Eukaryota; kingdom Metazoa; phylum Arthropoda; class Insecta; order Lepidoptera; family Crambidae; genus Anania; species Anania crocealis. The sequence goes on along the minus strand of OX438856.1, from coordinate 24,492,957 downwards.
AAAGTCTTCTTTGAAAGAGTTTCCAGGTTAAGAGCTTCATTAGGCCATTGTTGGGCTAAATAATCTAATACGATAGTAGGGTCCCATGTTATATCATATTTTGGTTTTGTTGGTCTTAACCTGAAAACTCCTTTCATGAATCTCTTAATTCGGTCATCATTTAAGGTATTATTACCAAGCAACAAGGCAAGGGCTGATTTGTAACTATTAATAGTTCCATATTGAGCACCAGAATCAAATATTTGAGTTAAAAAATGGATAACAATAGGTACCGATACTGCTATATAATCAAAGCCATGTGTTTTACAATAATCTAACCATTTTCTTATAGCACAATCATATTGCTTATAAGTATTTTCCGATAAGGAAGAAAGCATTATTTCAACAGATCTGGTGGATAGCGATCTTTTTAATAAAGCGCGCCTGATAACCTCGCGGCAACTAACTGGAGGTTGCGATGTAAGTTGTGTGGTTCTCTGAAAGGAGAGATTAAAAGGTTAATGTCAGGATCAAATGTAATCATTCTATTGGTTACAATTAAGCTTTGAAAAAGTGGAAACCAAGGTTGTGTTGGCCAATAAGGTACGACAATAATGCCTTCTGCCTTGTCATGAATAATTTTTTGGATTGTTTTTAAAATCATTGAAAATGGGGGAAACGCGTAAAAGAATATTTTTTGCCATGATATTGTAAAAGCATCAACTGCCCATGCATCGGGGTCGGTTTTCCAAGAAACGTAGCGATGACACTTTGTGTTTCGGCGAGTGGCAAATAAATCGATTTCGGGTTGTCCTAATTGGTTTTTTAATTCGTGGTATGCATAGTCAGCCAACTCCCATTCTGTATCACTAAATTTCTTTCGGGATAATCTATCAGCATCAACATTATCCTTAGTATTAATGTATGATGCATAAATAATTATTTTACGCTTTTCGCACCATTGCCAAACCTGTCTCACAATTTTGTTTAGGTGAATAAACTGTACACTACCCATTCTATTGAGGCAAGAAATTGCAGTGACATTATCAATTCGAAGCAACACTTCGCAATGGCTTAAATCTTTGGCAAATATTTTCAAGGCAAAAAAGGCAGCCCGAATTTCTAATTCGTTGATGTGTTGTTGTAATTCATCTTCCTTCCAAAAACCATAAGATTCTTTTGTGTCACAATACGCGCCCCAACCCGATAGTGATGCGTCAGAAAATATTTCAACAATAAAATTATTGAATCGGAACAGCGAAACGTCGTATTTTACGTGTTCTACCCACCATTGTAATTCATATTTAATTTCATCTGGGATTGAGATCTTCTGCTCATAATTATTTTGATTTTTGACCAAACATAAATATTTGTGACGTTCTAACAGTTTAGTATATGTCCAAGAGTAATCTATAGCTGGACACGCGGATATTAATAACCCAAGAAGTCGAGCGAATTCGCGTAATTTGCAAGATTTTAATTGTAAAAATCTAGTCAAAATGTCTGTGATTTTCAAGCGTTTAGTATTTGGTAACGACAAATACATATTTTTTGAGTCGAACACGTATCCAAGAAACTGACAAACTTTGTTAGGTATCAAACAACTTTTTTCTTGATTAATAATAAATCCTAATGATTGCAAAATTGATATGGTGAAGTGTACGTTTACCTCACATTCGGCGTATGTACGTCCGATTAATTGTATATCATCTAAATATATAACTGAAACAAAACTTTTGGTTCTTAAGTATTGCATAACTGGTTTGAGTATTTTAGTGAAAACGTAGGGTGCTGTACAAAGTCCAAATGGTAAACAGTTAAATTCATACAGAGTGTTATTATAATTGAACCTGAGATACTTTCTTTGTGATGTTTCGATGCTGATTAGAAAATACGCATCTTTTAAATCCACTGATGCCATATAACAGTTCTCGCTAATTAGCTTCATAGATGTCCTGTAGTCCTCCATCTTAAAATGAGATGTAGTAATGAAATTATTTAAATTTTTTAAATTCAAAATAAATCTTTTATCGCCATTTGGCTTTGGTACTAAAAATACACTAGAAATAAACTCTCCCGTTGTATGTTTACATTTAGAAATAGCATTAATCTTTAATAATTTTTGTATAGCAGACTCAAATTCGAATGACTCTTGTTCGGATTTAGGATAAACTTTGGGTTGCGAAAACTGTATGGGTGTTGATTTGAAGGGTATTTTATAACCCTCAATCCAAGCGAGAATTGTTGTATCATCAGTGATATCAGCCCACTTATGAGCGTAACGTGTTAGACGACCAGCGTACTGTACCTCGGATTGATGCAAATCTAGCGGCGATAGTGGTGTTGAGTCCGGGGATGAGACTGCGGAGGCGGCGGTGACCGAGGCCGGCGGGATGGCGGCGCGTGCGGCCTGGGCGCTGGGGGCGCTCTGTAAGCTGCTGACCGATTTTGCCCTGCATCGTACCGGTTCGCAGTCTGTCTGGGATGCAGGGCTTTGGTGTTTAATCTTCCCTTCGGCTTTTCTTTATTAATAAAGTTTGATTTATATGTTGAAGGCCTTTGATTTTTGAGTGTTTCTCCTGATTTTTGGATTGTTTTTGCGGCGTTTAATTTTTCGGTGAGATTTTCTCCGAAAAGAAACTTGTCTCGACTTGTATCTATTAAGGCTGCTTTAAGGTTGCTATTGATGGAAGATATCACAAAACTACGCCGAGTTTTCGTTTCTAAATGGTGGCTGTCGCAAAGAAGACGGCTAGCGTCGCTTAGAGGTTTTAGTAATGATTCTCTTGAATATTCATTTGAAATAAGCATGTTGGTAACTTGGGCTAAGGCTGCCAGTGCTGCTGCTATGTGTTTTTGCTTATTGAGCAATGAAAAATCTCTTTTTACTAAAGATTCAGGAAGTGCCGCTCTAGCCTCCGGATTTAAAGTTGGTGGCACCAAAAGGTCACAATTCGCAGGAATCAGATATTCACCTACAAGTTTTTCTTTTGTTTCCTTAGGTAAACCTTTAGCTAGTATCTCCTGCCATCGAGTAGCGACATCTTTATGGATTTTGTTTCCGAAAATGGTTTCAGGCTTAGGCGCATCACCAAGAATGCTCAATATCGATTCTTCAAGATCTTTTTCCGTCACTGATGCTGGTACTTCTAATGCGGATGATGGTCCTGGCAGAGGTGACGTGTAGATTGCTTGTTGAGGCTCCGATAATTGTTCAGGTAATTCCACTGGCATGCATTGCTCAGGGATTGGAGTGACAGTGCCAGCCCACTCACTAGGCGGCATGTAAATCGAGTCGTAACCCTCATTCAATGCGAGGTCGACATCGTCAGGCCTAAAGGGACCTGGAACAAACCATGAACCAGTTTAATAATGAAGGAGAATACCCAGTGTGGTAAGCTCGCATCACTTTATAGTTAAACGGTAAAAGCCCAGTATGGCAGTTACGCATTTAAAGGTAATAAAGATCAATTGAAGTAGTTCATGGAACTCAAATGTTTTACTTACTTGGTGATTTTTCTGGTAAATGATCTTTATTCTGTTTTTCTTTTAATTTTTCTTGCAATTTTCTTATCTTGCGCAATAGTTTTTCATCGTCCATATCTTCATACTTTCGTTTTTTACCCATGTTGAGAGGTAGTTTGATTTTTTAAAATTTTACCGGTGACTTCGAGTGACTGTTGACGTGCGAAGGCTACAGCACGGAAACGCATAATGAGGCAGAACTCGAAATCGGCCTGAGAGGTTGAATCAGTAGTGGGGGAAGTGGTAGGGACTATTTATGGAAGTCAAATGAGTGACAATTATTTTTATAAACATTTCTTTAAAAAACCGTGTAAGAAGGCTGTAGCGTGGCAACGCTACTACAATAAGTAAATATAAATCGCAAAGAATGAAGCTGGAAACATAATACAATACAGGATGACTGGTTAAAGAGACACTCTATTATTCTAGATGAATAAGAGGCGGATAGCCGTTTAATTTACTTTCAAAACATTTCCTTTCTTTTAAAGTCTTTCTAAAATATTCAAGTCTTACAAATGTACGCAAAACTAGCGGGAAGGGAAAGGAAACGATGTCGGACAAAAAAAGAATCAAAAGTAGGTACGTGGTGCAACAACAAATGATTAATTCACCAATGAAATTTTTATGACGATAACTTTCATATTTAGACTTTTTTAATTTCTTGTATTTAGTTTCTCCTCCAAATATTAGTTTCTCAAAAAACAATCGAAGATTTGGTGATTAAATTTGTAAAATGTAATAATACTTAAATAATTTACCTTATAAAGGAGCCTGTAAATTGTTAAACAAACTAGTAATAACTCATTTTAAAATTTATAAACTGTGTGTTTTGTTTGACCTGGGCTGTTGCTGTTACCTAATGCGGTACACAAAGGCTACGCGCCCATCACTAGCCGGGTTCCATATTTTTCCGAATGTCTATAACGTATCTCGACGGCACTATCGAGCTCGGGTGACCAAAATTCACGGGCGGACAAATCCCGCCGGCGAACAGAACTGGCGTGGCTCATCAGCGGCCGCGCTTGGCGGGCCTGTGCGCGCGCAGCCGGCGCCGCGCGTAGTAGGCGGCGGCGGCGGCGGCCAGCAGCAGGAGGGCGGCGGCGGCGGCGGCGGCGGCCGTGCGCAGGCGCGCGTACTGCGGCACGCGCAGCGCCGCGCCGCCCGCCGCGCCCGCGCACCGCACGCGCGCCCAGTACACGCCGCCCTCCTCTATGTCGCTCACTGGAAACCAAATACACATATCCTCGAAACGCTGTACGTTTGCTAAACTGTTCTTTAAACAATGACGTTACAAGTGAGACTTGAAAATACAATTCCTAGAATAACATTTCGACTGCCTGATATAGGACTCGAGTCAACAACCTCATGGCTCAATTTTAGATTAGTCGCCCGACTAATCTAAACATTGAGCTACCAAAACACGAAGTTAAATAATGCTTTCAGCATACGAAGTTAGAACCTCCAATATCTGAAAGAAATATTTTTACGAATACATAAGAATCGATTAAGATGTAACTGCTTTTTAATAGTTCGTTGTACGATGCTATTTAAATATACACACACCTATGAGTAGGGTGAGTGTTAGTCCAGAAACGAATTAAATAAGATAAAATTTTTAGACTCCATTTGTAAAAATCAGCTTGATAATTATGAAATCCAAAGGCTCGCAACCAGTCCAACTCCAATGGCTTTGAGCATGATGCCGCGAGACACAAAAAATAGTTTATTTAATTCCAGCTTTTTCAGCTAGGTACATAACTGAAATATACAAAAGTTACTTACGTCAAAAATTAAAAGCCCCGTAGGTGATTTTACTATAAGTACTTAGGTACTATTTTGTAAAACCGGGAAATTCTAAGAGCACTTGCTTTTAAAATATTTCTGTGTAGAGGTCGGTGCCGTCGCGCAGCCATCTGAGTGACGGCACGGGCCTCTCCTCCGTCACACATGGGACTCACTGAGCATGTAGTCATGATGCGTGTGCGCGGTGGCCAGCAGCCGCTCGCCGGGCGCCTCGCCCTCATACCAGCGCAGCTCGCAGCTGACTCCGCCCCCGGCCCCGCCCTCCGCGCCGCCCCCCGCCCCCCGCCAGCGCACCAGCGCGCCCTCGTCCAGCAGCCGCACCCACACCTCCAGCTCGCCGCCGCCTTCTTCAACCGCCCCATACTCCGTCACCGCCGCCACGAACGCCGTCGCCCCCATGTCTACCGTCTCGGGATCTGGAACGCCCAACGCATTATGCATGTTACACTAGTCAGAGCGAGAAGTTTTAGCTGATGATGCTTTATGAAGATACCGTAAAAATTTGATGGGTTGATTTAAAATGATACAAATTCGGAACTTGATAATGCTAAAAATGGGTTGTAGGGACACATACACCTGGGTTCATCGTGTTGCCTAGTGTAATATGAGGAACATACCGGTCGTGTATGTGTGCCTGTCACCAAGCCTGTGCTTATGGGAATCTCTTTGTGTGTGTATGAATCTCGAATATACACCATCCTAAGAACTGTCTGTTTTCCTTAATCGCAAAACCTTCTGATTAATAAATTAGGTAGTGAGTTTCAGTTGCCTTCAGCAGAAGTTAATATATAATACCTAAAGTTATATATTCCCTAAATGGGTTATAATTGAGTTATAACGTGTAATATAACGGTTTGATAAATGCGAATGAACTGACTTGAATGATACGAAATTATAACCTTTTCCACCAATAGGTTATAATTTCGTATTTCCAAAAGTAGGTTAAAATTATGCTGACGTGCATTCCTGTGCAGATGTCAAATTATTAAGTATCACGTAGTTATCAAAAGGGCCGATAAAATGTCGAAAAAATCTATCAAGACTTGCCCAATGTGCGTACGAAGATAGGTTTGCTGAAGAGCCCATCCCCGATGTGGTCCTGCGACAGCACCCGCAGCTCGTACTCGGCGGCGGGCCGCAGCCCCACGAGCGAGGCGTCCGTGACGCCGCGGGACAGTATCTTCATGGTGCGCCACTCGCTCACGGCGCGCTCGCGGTACCACACCGTGTAATCTACTTCTAGCCCGTTATGCCCTGTAATAGCCCGGTATACATACATAATGTATGGCGTTGATATTATATTTTAATTAAAACAGCGCCATCTGTTGCAATAGCAACGTAAGTTACTTGTGTCAAATAGTTTGTTTCCAAATATAGATGTTGCTAGCTTTTCATCGCCATATTACTCGTAGTTTTATTGTTTAATATGGTGACCCTTCCCCAGGCTCCATGGCTCCAGAGATTGAAAGAGAAATTAAGAACACCCATTACTGCACTATGCAAAATCAGAAACAATAACCGGGGCATCAGATTGTGAAGGCCTATGCGTCCGCCACCCACCTGCCATTAACTATCTACCTACATATCAAAGTCATGCCGCACAGGCCTGCCTTAGCACCAGCGCGTGATTTCTGTTTTAATTATGTTAATGATCTCTATCTATCGCCAACGACTCCCAGTCCCCCGTCAGCTGGATCAAATTGTCACACCACCGTTTTTTGGGTCTACCTCTTCGGCGATAGCTATCTTCAGGTACCCATCTTGTTGCGATTTTAGTCCACTTATCCACCTAGCCAGTGGCTCGTTATGCTCGTGTTTGTGAGGCCCTGGGCTGATTAAGAAAGTCTGTGGGTTCGTCTTCCGCCTAAGTCAGTAGTTATTTGGTTATATCGTATTTTCTATATTTTTTCCTTGCAATACCGTTGCAAGGTCACCGATTTCAAGATGTTGCCTGCTTCGAGGGCCCGGGTTTGATTTTCGGACAGGTTAATATATAAAAAAGTGTTTTTCTACATTTCCTCGACTCTGGGTGTTTGTGATACCTCCGTTGTTTCTGATTTCCTCAACACGCGTGCTTTGAATAGTTACTTATTTTAGGATCACAACAATGTATGTGATGTTGTCGACATTTTAATGAAGACTGGGGGCCTTCTGTACCCACCGGGCCATGGAATTCAGCCCAAAAAGCCCTTAGTTAGCCATAAGCCATAACTGACTGAAAATGTAAAATGTAGTATAAAACGCACTCACCCGGCACCCAGGCCAGATGTATGGAGTCTACCGCGGGCGCGGCGGTGAGGTTGTGCGGCGCGCGCGGCGGCACGTTCTCCACCAGCAGCTCGGCCTCCGCGGCCACGGCGGCGGCGGCGTTGCGCGCCGAGCACACGTACACGCCGCGGTCCTCCTCCGCGATGTCGGATATCGTTAAGTTACCGTCTATTATGGAGTAACGGCCGACGGGCATCTCGCTTCCGTCTTTCTGGAAAACGAGATGACGTTTTTTTAATTGTAAGTTTGAAAAATTAGGTACGTGATTGACCGTTAGACAGATTTATTGCACATTTTTTCTAACTTGGCCTAGATACTCTTGCTTTTATTAACTACTACCTTATTTTTATTGTGTTACTATTCTTAGAGGATGGTCTGGTGTCAAGAGTTTTCGAAGCCACCTATAGCAGGCCTCTGACGTGTGACGATTTAGACACATGACTAAACCTCTCTATTAGACATACCTATTTAGAAAAGATCGTTTCCGTAATCGAGCCGACCGGGATCGACCCCGTAGTTGACGGACGGAAACATAATTAATAATTCCTCTTCCAGACCCAAGACCATTTAGAAAAGACCAGGAATAGAACCCAGCAGAAACCAATACTACCTACACCAACCGGGTTTGGCGGAAACTATTTTAACAGATTTTAACTTAACTCCCCTCCTTGGTGCATATCTATAAAAAAAACACATTCATATCCTGTATCTCTCGAATTTATCTCTCAAGAGGTCTTAAATAAGCAGATGTTGGTCACCCTAGTCCACTGCAGCGCGGGGGCGGGGTCGTGCGGGCGCGCCTCGGCGGCGCAGGGCAGCGTGAGCGCGTCGCCGAGGCGCGCCACGTACAGCGGGCGGGGGCGACTACACCTACTGTGTACTGATAGTCACCCTGGTCCACTGCAGCGCGGGGGCGGGGTCGTGCGGGCGCGCCTCGGCGGCGCAGGGCAGCGTGAGCGCGTCGCCGAGGCGCGCCACGTACAGCGGGCGGGGGCGACTACACCTACTGTGTACTGATAGTCACCCTGGTCCACTGCAGCGCGGGGGCGGGGTCGTGCGGGCGCGCCTCGGCGGCGCAGGGCAGCGTGAGCGCGTCGCCGAGGCGCGCCACGTACAGCGGGCGGGGGCGACTACACCTACTGTGTACTGATAGTCACCCTGGTCCACTGCAGCGCGGGGGCGGGGTCGTGCGGGCGCGCCTCGGCGGCGCAGGGCAGCGTGAGCGCGTCGCCGAGGCGCGCCACGTACAGCGGGCGGGGGCGACTACACCTACTGTGTACTGATAGTCACCCTGGTCCACTGCAGCGCGGGGGCGGGGTCGTGCGGGCGCGCCTCGGCGGCGCAGGGCAGCGTGAGCGCGTCGCCGAGGCGCGCCACGTACAGCGGGCGGGGGCGCGCGACGAGCGCGGGGGGGCGCTGCACGCGCACGCGCACGCCCGGCGACGCGCCCTCGGAGCCCAGCGCGTTGTACGGCGTGCACGAGTACTCGCCCTCGTGCGACTCGTCCACCTGACGAACAGAAGGATACATTGCGACACTTATTTACTCTCTTCACAAACCACCATCCCATACTTGCGCTCTGTCAGTATAAATAAATAAATATTAGGCCCATCACTAGTAATTATAACCTGGTTGAAAAAAATAATGTATGTACGTGAAATTTGAATTTCAATAATGTAGGTAAAATCATTGCGGACGTTTCGAAGTTATATTTTGTCTGAGACTATATCGTACCTGGTTAAAAAGCAAACTCCCGTTGCGGCTGTAGAAGACGCCGGGCACGTTGTAGGGGTCGAAGAGGAAGCCGTCCTTCTCCCAGCGCAGGTTGGTGAGCGGCGGGTTGGCGCTGAAGTGGCAGTCCAGGCTGGCCGGCTTCCCGTGCGGCAGCCGCTGCTCCTTCGGCGAGTACACCACCTTCGCCTTGTCTGCAGAATATAGCACTCCACATGTAAGTCTGTCAGTACATTGTTCTTAACTTTCCACATTATCTTTATCACTTTTTGTATTAATGTGGACAGCATCACACACATTGTTTTGAATCTTGGAACCAAGTGGCTTTTAAAGCACTTAGAAGGCAGAAACAACGCAGGTACCTACTGCAAATACGAGAGAAAATACTTAAGTGATTCTTCTAAATTGACCAGTCGGGGATTCAGACAGCCCGGGACATCAGAGTGGGCGACAATATGTTAAAATGATAGTAAAGAATTTAAGCATACTTGTTGTATTGCTTTTAAATTAAATTATCGTTATCTCTCTGCAACATTAACAACATTCCAAATGTATTAATGTGTCGTGTAAAATATGTGGCATGGATAGGCATGTGGAATTCAATGATGCAGGCCTTTGTTTACCCTGCAGTGGGATGATTACCATAGTAAGTATTCTTATCTGTGGTATTACCAAGTCAGGCACAGCAGCTAAACCGTGGGTGCATGCGTTGACGGGTAAACAACGGACGGCTCCGTCCGGCTTTTTCTTGTTTTTCTTTCTTCAAATGCTAATTAACTGGCCACCAATACTACGTCAATTTCAACCATTTCCAAAAATAGAATACGTCAATGCTCAAGGCTCAAAACTATTGATTATCAATAGTTCGAACGCATCCCTACGCCTAGTCATATCACGTACGTAGCTAGTCGTAGGTAGGCGTCGATATCCGTTCCTATGCGGTGGTATGCGTTAGGTTGGATACTCACACTGCACGTCGAGGTAGGCACTAGCGATCTGCATCTGTCCCTCGTCGTCTCGCACGCGGCACTCGTAGTGGCCGAGGTCGTCGCTGGCGGCGGCGCGCAGCACGAGACTGCCGTTGCGCGGGCGCTCCGCCCGGGCCGCGAGCTCGGGCAGGCGCTCCAGCGGCTCCCCGCCCTTCAGCCACTGCACCGCCCACTCGGGGCTTTTGGGCAGGCACTCCAGCTCGGCCCGCGAGCCCTCCAGCACGGTCACGTTCATCGGCGGCGTCACGATCAAGTTCCCGCCTGCAATGAGACTTCGCATTACTTAGCTTTACATGCGCGCCGCTACATCGGTCTTTGTACTGTTTCAATAACGTTATATGAATTACAATTCGCCAAGAAAAATTTTAATTTACACCAGCATTTTAATTGCTTGATGAAATAAATGAAAATTATCAATTTCTATTTCAAAACGTAAATTTTCATTATTTTCGTAGTTGAAAGAGAGATGATGGTTTGGGTATTTTAAAGCTTGTTCTTTTGGCTTATTAAGCAAACCTTTCGCGTTTTACACTCCTATTGTAACTTTATTATTATGCAGACAATTTTATTGCAATACAAAACATGATTCAGAATAAAAAGAATTAGGACAGATGAAATATTATAAAATGCACTTTTAAGTAAAAAAGGGAAAAGTAATTTTTTTTTTAAAGTAAAGATTTGAAATCAATTTGATCGGTACTAGTTTCAATTTTTACGTTCGTCGACGACAGTTCGTCGTCACGATCAAACTTATAATCTTTATCATCGTGACTGACTGACAGAGCTTTTTTTTTTTTTTTTAATTTATTTATTACCAAATCACTTATATTTATTACATCTTTCTCACATCTGCCAAACTGCGTAGCAGTTTGTCGGCAGTAGTTCTCGACTTAAGAATCTTATTTACTAAGTATAGCTGTTACAAACAAATCCCATCATAAATGTCCGAACAACCATTTAAAGCATTCGTATTTTGGAAACCAGAAACAACGAAGACCCGAAAAAATGTAGATATACACTTTTTTTTTCTACATTGACCCGTCCGGGAATCAAACCCTGGACCTCGGAGCAGGCGACACCCCGAAAGCCGGTGCGTACGCCACTCCGCCACGGAGGTCGCCAAAGCTATAATTATGATACCTTAGTGGATACATTGCAACAAAGGTTTTTTACATTTGTTCATGTTGTATTTAAATTTAATCAATTGCCCCGTCTATTGCTAAATTATTATTATTATTATGTTGGTCTGTTTCCGATAATGGGACTATGGTTTTTTTTTATTTTTATACTTAAATTTAAACTAATGTCAAAGTAATTTTAATGCAATAGGAACGTATGACCTTAAACTGTCCTAGCACGCACCGGCGTATCTCTTGTGTAACAAACATATTTATTTAAAAGAAGCTGACCATAGTGATCGAGTTTCCCGCACTGCTTTTCTCGGCACCAGTCCACACTTGTCCCGAAACTGTGGTAGGTAAGCTGCACAACAGTGGGGTATGACATATCAAGGAGTATGGATGTAGTAACAGATGGTGCGTGTAAGATCGGTGGCAGTAGGTACACGTGCGTGCTGTAACTGTGGGTGCGGAAGAGACATCGAAGGCGGCAAACCGTCGACTTCGAGGCGGTAGAAGGTGCCGTTGTTGCGCTCGGGCGGCGTGCGGTTGGGGAAGGCGACGCGGCAGCGGTACAGGCCGGCGTCGGTCTCGCGCACGGCGCTGACGTTGATGGAGCCGCGGCCCAGCCCCAGGCGGCCGTCGGCCACGCGCTGCACTCGTCCGCCCCAGCGGTCCGCCACGCGTGCCGCGCCCTCGCCACTGTACCACGAGAATATCGTCTCGTCCTGAAACAAAACATCGACGCATTAACTAACATCACATACTGACGACCTCCATGGCGGAGTGTTTTCAAGGTGTCGCCTGCTCCGAGGTCCCGGGTTCAATTCCCGGACGGGTCAGTGAAGAAAAAACGGGATTTCGGCATTTTCTCGGGTCGGGGTGTTTGTGGTACATTCGTTGTTTCTGTATTCCACAATACGAAAAAGTTTACTTTGGTTTAAAAAAATGGAGCCGTCACGGGACGCCTGGTAGATGTGAAACATCGACGTTATTTCGTAAAAGTAGTATGCAGAAAAGAACAGATTGTGGTAGGAACTAAAAATGTCAATAAAATAAAAAAAAGTTGTGCGTGTACTAGTGTACACACGTAAGAAGTGAAACTTCTTTATGGCCTTATTTTTCGAAAAATGATCTACATGCAACTTTCCAGAAATTGGTTAAATTAGTTAAATTGGTTAAATTGGTAAAATTGGTTAAATTAGTTAAATTGGTTAAATTGGTTAAATTGGTTAAGTTGGTTAAGTTGGTTAAGTTGGTTAAATTGGTTAAATTGGTTACGTTGGTTAAGTTGGTTAAGTTGGTTAAGTTGGTTAAGTTGGTTAAGTTGGTTAAGTTGGTTAAGTTGGTTAAGTTGGTTAAGTTGGTTAAATTGGTTAAATTGGTTAAATTGGTTAAATTGGTTAAATTGGTTAAATTGGTTCAATTGGTTAAGTTGGTTAAGTTGGTTAAGTTGGTTAAGTTGGTTAAGTTAGTTAAATTGGTTAAATTGGTTAAAATGGTTAAATTGGTTAAGTTGGTTAAGTTGGTTAAGTTGGTTAAGTTGGTTAAGTTGGTTAAATTGGTTAAATTGGTTAAATTGGTTAAGTTGGTTAAGTTGGTTAAGTTGGTTAAGTTGGTTAAATTGGTTACGTTGGTTAAGTTGGTTAAGTTGGTTAAATTGGTTAAGTTGGTTAAATTGGTTAAATTGGTTAAATTGGTTAAATTGGTTAAATTGGTTAAATTGGTTCAATTGGTTAAGTTGGTTAAGTTGGTTAAGTTGGTTAAGTTGGTTAAATTGGTTAAATTGGTTAAGTTGGTTAAATTGGTTAAATTGGTTAAATTGGTTAAATTGGTTAAGTTGGTTAAGTTGGTTAAGTTGGTTAAGTTGGTTAAGTTGGTTAAGTTGGTTAAGTTGCGAACTCAGTGGAGCGAAAGAGATGGCTTAACGCCGGATCGAGTGAGAGAGAAACGCACAGTCGATTGCGCGTGGCGACGCGTCGCCACGCCAGAAATCGGTCTCACGTGCGCCTATAGATGTTTCACATCAAAAGTTATAGTAACTCACGTTAGAACAATGTAGGTATGTGATGTTGTCCACATCTATACTCGAAACTGAAACCTTATTATGGGAGATGTTTAGGGGATTGTTTAGATGTTAGAAGCTCACTACCAGCGATTAGCTATTTTTTTTTTTTTTAGGTACAATATTTTAAACATTTTATTTTATTACAGCTTCAGTGAGTTTGTTCCATTTTGTAGTAAGTTTAGGTGTCATTACGTTAAGTTCATCGCGATAAGTGACTGATCCTTGTCCTCCGGTTGATTAAACAAATGTGAAACTGTAAGTGGTCTCAAAATATTTGTTTACCTACAGTAGCGCAACCAATGCACCCCGCTAGTGCTGCGGCCCGCGGCGTCAGGCGTCAGGCGTCAGGCGTCGTAATTGGCAGGAAGACGACACTTGGTCACTGCCGTATTCTAATTACTTGAGACAAGCGGCACGAGGCGCGGGCGGCCCTCTTTATAAATTATATCTGCTGTTTTTGACACATTTGTCACACTTACTCAACATCCCTGACTGTGGCTATAACTAGAGCAACTGGTCTGTACCGAGCTAAACATTCACGTAATCTTTTGCATCTTCTACTGAGAGCTGAGACGTATTTTTAATCAGTACAAGATCCGGTCAACCCAATGCAATGTAAGGTTCCGTATCCTCGTCGCAAATATTGACTTACTTAATTTTATTTTTCTACTACTAGTCTTACTATTTATTAACAAAATTGTTAATGAACATTGACAAATATTGTACCCATGCCAAATTACAACTTTCTAGTAAATAGAGGTACATAATAGTTTAAGATTAACGAATAACGGACAAACAGACAGACCGACCTGAAAATATTCTTTGTCGTGAGTACGGAACCATAAAGATAGTATTTTTAATATTGTTAGTATAAGCACGCGTTCGCTGCGTGCCGGTATGTCGAGTAGCGCCGGCCTAGCATAGTATTAGCACTACCCCTTCTCTTCCTATGGGTGTCATAAGAGGCGGCTGAAGGAGTACCGCTGCCGGACCACTGCAGCATCTGATTTTTGTCTCCATCAATGTCAAACTGCAACTTATGCGATTGGCAAGCCCTCCAAGCGTGGCCATTATAAATGATGATATTGATGATAGATTGTGTGTGACCTGTTTATCTACCTTGGATCCATTCAAGTTGAAAAATATTCCATGAGTAAGTGCCTACAAAAGGAACCTTTGCCAATAACCCTCACCAAAGCGCCGCAGTTCAGTTTTATTTTATTTATATCGTGCGTGCCTATACATAATGTACGAACGTACAATAATACCTATACTACACGCATTCCAGAGCAGCTGTTTAGATAATCTGGCTGCTTTGCATTGATGTCAAGTGTCAATTTACGGTAATAAGAGTGTGTAACAAAAAGTGACTTCTCCATTGACCTCACTGGGTCGCTGACCGGGAGACATTATAAATGTTCGGAGTTCACAAAACTACTGTCGCTAGCTACCACAGATAGTGGCCTGCACAGTGCACACCTCACATGCTGCTTATAAGCACTGCCTGCCTAATACGCTTAACTAAATTAAATATCGATTCCTGCATCACTCCTATATTTAAGTTTTTAAAACTTAGGTTACTGTATAACTTACCCAGAATTGCTTTACACGCCCCTGACCACACAGGCCCTAGAACCAAAGAATATCAATCCACCGAGTTTAAGCAGACTCTATATACGCTCTTACTAACTATTTCTTAATATGACGAACCAGTAGACATTTTGCTGCAGTGGTCTGTGTCAAAGAACGCGGAAAAAAGGAGTGTGGAATGGTTTTCCTTGTTCTGTGGTCTGAACATTACGCGAAATTCCAGATTTTGGATTTCCGGTCGGGTCAATTTAGAAAAGGATCTGTTGTAAATTTGCTTGTGTCTGGACGCCGGGTGATTATGGAAGGCACGTCAGGTCGGCTTCTGCCGCAAAATAGAGCTTGTAAAAACAAGTTACGTCAGCCTGTAATAGCGGAATGGAAAACTCTGTCGCCAGATCAGACTTAAAGGATAATCACACGATTAGATGGAGTCTTGTTATTCAAAACCTACTCTTTAACGGTAATCATAAATTATGATTACCGTTAAAGAGGAGTAAATATTATTTACTCCTAGGTATATGTTTACAATGTTATTTCCTCTTAGGAAATAATAATATCGTTGTATACCTGCAATACTATTTCAGCTGCAGAATCAATCAGTTATCAGCATGGACTGAAGTAATCAGTTAAGTAGTCGTTGGTCCTATGCGATTGCACAATATTCTAATACCTTTGAATTTAGTGTAGGTACTTCGCACCTGAGTGACATCACTCTTATAAATAGAGTAGCATTTGAATCACTTATTACCCCATCATTACAATTGTATTATATTTTTTACTAGAAGGAACAAAACATATTTGGAGTGAGTTTTTTAATCACCTTATAATCAAAATCATCTAGGTCCCAGGAACACAAAGAACAGCTACTATTTCAATGTACTTGTGGAGTTTAATCACCCACAAACACCATAATCAAATTATCACTAGTATTATAATAATAATTTTCAGTCGCATCACACAATTTTCCATAATGGAAAAGTGAAAATACTCTACAGTAAGTGCGAATGCGCCGATGCGAACGAGCTAGTCTTAGCTCACCATGAAGCTGAAATAAATAAATGTACAGTCAGCTGCAACAGTGTGTATACTCTTCTGACTAATGTTAACTCTTAATACAACGACAAAAGGTAGGAAAAACCAAAAAGTGATTAAGTAGGTACATACTTCTGCAGCTAACTGTACACAACATCACAGTCAGTGTTATGACTTGATCCCAAAGTAAGTAACTATTAAAGCACTTGTTTTGTGCAAATCAGAAACTACGAAGGTACCACCAACACCCAGACGCGAAACGAAATAGGAAAAAAATACATCGACCCGTCCAATCTAACCCAGGACCTCGGAGATGGCGATGCCTTGAAAACCGATATGTACTGACTGTCTAACAAGGTGGAAGACAAGATGTCATGTATTCAAATACTAAATAATAGCAGGTAATAAATAATAAGTTGAAGGAATTTTCCAAAGACCTCAAACCAATCATATACCTTACGTCCTAAGGTCGCGCTCGTTGGCAGTTCCGAGATTGTTCGGTGCTATTGGGCTAGCCTGACGCTAGATAAGCCTGACCGTGGGAGAGCGCTGGGCCCGGGTGCATTAGCGCTCCTCAACGCGGTGTCAAGTGGTGCGGCGGCCGCACTCCCACGCACACGCGACTCTGTACCTCCTTGTACGAATTAAGAGATTCCTTTCCATTGAGCAAATTGCTAGGCTGAAACTATCTGATAACGATATGATCGCATGACGTGTTGACGTTTCACACTATACTCACTCAAATTATTTTTCTGCTGGAAGAATTACACAAGTATATTGAGTAGGTAATTTAAAAAGATAATGCGAGAAATAATGAAAATCCATATCATTTCACTTGGAACCTACTGGATTGGATTTACAACAAAATCTAATTACAATAAGCAAAGCCGAGGCAGCTAAGTAGGTGGTGGATTTTGGACATATGATTTAGTTATCAACCCTCTGGCACTGGAACCCTCTCAAGTTCTCTAAAATTTAGGCAGTTCACAACAGTTTAGCTACCCTTAGTACCTTCTCATTCATTTTATCAGGACCTTTAGTGCGCACCGTTCTGATCGAGAGGTGAGAGGTGTAGCATTTTAGGCGTCCCGCTAACTCATCAATATGTCGGTCAATCTGTCAAGTTGTTTACCATATTTGTATGAGAAAAACATACTTCTCACCTACGTATTTTCTATTCTGAAAGCTTATTGTTGCATGGTGCAGGTCTAGAATAGAATGACACCACGAGACCCCTTTCGTGGTGTCATTCTATTTTACCTTCGTCCTTTAAGTGTCGGAAGAGATGACTAAAGGTCAAAAGGTGTACCATATGTACCGCCAGACTCCAGAGGACAGGCACTGGGCAGCAGCGTCTCTCCACCCTTGACCAAACTGCGATTGGCGCGGGCGTAGCGATTATGTCAAAACCCTCCTCTAGGAAAGTCTTGGTAACTACTAAACAAGGGCTGGGATTTGATTTCAGCTTAGGGCAATTCAGAAAACGATCTCTTGTAAATTGGCTTGTTTCTGCAAGTTACGGTATACCACAACCGATATAGTCATGATGTGGAAAGCAACGGAAAGAAAGCTTAAACCTTTGGTCCCATTTTCTACTGCAAGTACGTATTTCATTTCATTTATCATGTACGTATTTCATTTATCATGGTTTGTCCCGCCTTAATTGTGTATAAAATTCAAATGATTGGATTACCTACAGCTAAGACAGAATACAAATAAATAATAAATAATAAATAAATATTTAAGACATGCCTCACTGGGCCAAACTGAGCCATCTAGTCCCAAATTAAGGTACTATTAAGTACCCTATCGTATGGGGTACTAGACAACCGATAAACTTACTTAATATACTTTTTTTTTTATATACATACTTATAATACATAGAAAACAACCAGACCAGTACAAACAGACATGTTCATGCACACAAATATTTGTACTGTGCGGGGATCGAACCCGCGACCCATGGCTCAGAAGCAGCGTTAACTACCGCTGATCCAAATGGTCGTCATTGTACACACACACAAATGAGTATGTATTTATTATAACTAATTCATTTGCCTTGAACTGCAACAAAGATACATGTGTGATGTAACTAAATACTAGTACCTACCAGACCGCACCACATTCAAACTACAACACTATGGTTTAACCAGGTATATCAGACCTACATTAACAACACAGAACTAAGATACAATAAACTATTTAAGTCGACCGTGACCACAGCGCTATTGACAAACTTCGACCACACATGCCCATGACCAATGACTGACTCCCAAACTTTATACGTTAGGTTCGTATAAAGTTTGAAAGAACGATTTATAGTATAAAATGTTAGTATCTACTTTATTTGATATTTTAGCAACTTAATTGCACTTATAATATCAGTATATAAACTTGAAAAATTTGAGAAAATGCGAGGAGATGCGGGTTCGAGACCCGCCTGAGACAAAAAAATTTTCAAGTTTATATACTGATGTTAGTATCTGTTTACCGAGATAGTTGTTTTCCAATCTACATACAGAGTGTAAAAAACTAAACGCCGACCATGAAGCTACGCAATCTAAACATCAATCCAAGTCAAAGGTATTACAAAATGAATGTTATCGCTAGGAAAAAACACTTTGACCCTGAATACGAGTTTTCGAAACCAGCAGTTCGATTCTTGGTGCCAACGTAGTCGCAGCCAAATGAAGAAGTGTTTGTTAATACTAGTGACACGACCTGACTCAATATAGCAAAGTTACGAAGTTTACCTCTGATTATAACAACAGATTGATGAGACAAAGAGTTAGTAAGAGAATTATAATATTAGGTTTTTACCTATGAAATTGACGTTTTGTATGAAAAAAATGTAAACGAATTTTTTTTCATGTATTTTTTATTTGTATTAATCGAAGTATAATCACCCATGCAATCAATGCATCTTAGCCATCGCAGTGGCAGTTTATTGATTCTTAAAGAAATCAGCTGGACGGGGGGTAACAAATTCTTCAAAGGCATTTTGTACTGCCTCTCGGATATTGTATTTTTTTCCCGCCAAGAAGTTATCCAAATTCTGGAAAAAGTAGTAGTCTGCAGGCGCAAGATCTGGTGAGTAGAGCGGATGACGGAGAGCTTCCAACCCCAGTTCTTGCAACTTGGAGACCGTCTGCTGTGCAGTATGAGGTCGCGCGTTGTCGTGCAGGAGCAACGGAGACGAGCGATTGACCAATGCTGGTTGGAGATGTGCCAGCTTCTCCATTATTGTGTTCAGTTCTTCACAGTACACATCTGCAGTAATGCTCACCCCGTTTGGTAAGAAGCTGTGATGAATCACACCGGCGCTAGACCACCAAACAGTGACCAACACTTTTCTAGGGGAACGTTTTCGTTTAGGGCATTGTTTAGGTGCTGAACCAGGATCCAACCAACTTGCTGAGCGCTTGCGGTTATCAAACAAAATCATTTTTTCATCGCAGGTAACAATGCGGTTCAAAATTCCTTCATTTGTGTGTCTGCTGAGCAGTGCAAGGTACGTCTCGACGAGTAGGTACTTCGCGCTGGCGATCATTGAGTTCGTGGGACACCCATTTGTCAAGCTTTTTTACCTTGCCAATTTGACGCAAATGGACCAATAAGTATTGCTTTAATGCTAACGTCGAAAGCTGCTGCTAACTCTGCCGTAGATTGTGTATCATTAGCTTCCACAATCGCCTTTAATTCGTCATTGTCGACCAAAGTCTTCGGACGACCGCGAGGTACATTTTTCAGTTCGAAATTTCCAGAACGGAAGCGAGCAAACCAATAACATGAATTCGTAAACATCGTTGATGTTGCGTGCCGCTTGTGCCGCGTTGCTGCCACGACGGTACTCATATTCCATAATTACTCGAATTTTTAACGTATCCATGATGACAAAAAAGATTGAAATGCGATGAAAATGTAACACTAATCAATAAACAAATGACTACTTTTGGAAAAAGAATTCCGTGTTTTTAAAATAAAATTAATTTGAAATTAGAATTCTTAGCCAAACAAAATTTATTTTGATTTGAAATGGCCAGTACTGCAGAACGGCAATTTCATAGGTAAAGACCACAGAACATGGAGAGAGGTTTTCCATGTTCTGTGGTAAAGACCTATTATCTAAAATAGTGTCAGGAGGCATTCGAACCCGCATCCACATGCATACATACCGGGCGCGGTGCTTTGTCCATTTATGCTACGCGACATTACGGCACTGCGTTAATTTTCCAAGTATGTTTTGTCGCAGTAAGCCACCGTAGTTTCATCAATCAATGTTAGGATTTTGCACTCTTATCAACACCCGAAAGAAACATCGTTACAGAAGCCAGCCTCATACTATTCTAAGCGAATCTTATTGGATGATATATTTCTATGATGAGATGTTAACAAAAGCTCGAGCAAACCAAGCTCAAGTACCTATACTGAAAAAGTTTGGGAAACAAGTTGCTGTATTACACGTCAGAGTAATATAAATAGAGACTACAAAAGTAAATAAGAGTTATGATTAGTTAGTTAGTTTAAGGAATTATTTTCAAAATGTGAACAACATCACTTACATTCTGAACCCAAAGTAAGTAACCATTTGAAAGCTAATTGTTTTGTGGAAATCATAAACAACGGAGCTGAGGTGCCAAAAACACCCAGACTCGAGAAAATCGAGAAAAATAATTTTTGTCTACATTGACCCGCCCGGAAATCGGGATCTCGGAGCAGGCGACACCTTGAAAACCTGTATGTAGTTAGACTACTCTAAGGAGGCCGTCACTTGGGTCAGTATAATCGTCGGGCAAATGAAGCATTAATTCGCCTTGCCTATTTAGACCACTCCTGCTCATTCAGGCGGTAAATGGGATGTGCAGATTAGTGAGGACTGAGGACACACGAAGAACGATGAACAAGTGTAGTTGTGATTACAATGGACAAAGGCACCAACAATCAATCCGGTGCGCGGGCGCGCTCTCTGCCTACCCTAGTGCGGTAAACACTTATATGCGGCTTTTCGGCTTTAAGCATAACGCATAAAGATAATTTTGAATGGAGAAATTTGACAAATTGTGGTAACTTTATCTGCTGCCTAATTTTGACGCCCCGATGGTCTAGCGCAGCGTTTCCTATTTGCTGGGTCGCGATTCCCGTCTTGATTTAAAAATAATACTTATTATTGATCGACGCATCGTAAATATTCTTCTTAAACTTTCGTCATTTCCGCGAACTTAGTCTTAGGTTAAAAAATAAGCAGCAGCTCCATACTTCGCACTAAAACTTTGTGACTAAACAGACGATAGTTGCCACAATATGTAGTGATAAAACTTTTTTTCTATTAATAAAAGTGTGTTATTTTACCTAACGGAACCAGATGGGATTAAAAATTATTAAGTGGGTCACTAAGGGGCAGTATGAAAATTACCGTAGCATAGCAGAACGTTAATTGGTAAACACTGGTGGTTAAAACAAGTACCAGGCTAAGATTTTAGAGTCCTAGGTTCGATCCCCGGGACGGGCTACAAGTGTTTACAATTTTCGAACATTGCTCAGGTTTGTGATCATCACCAACCCGCATTTGGCGGGTGGTAATTTTGCCTGCACCCATCATTGGTGTGGTAACTTGAGTTCAATAATGGAGGCCTTTGCCCTGCAGTGGGCTGATTATTGGCCGTTACGTTGATCTGCAGTCGGTGTACAATTGCAAGGGCAGACGCATTGGATGCTCGGTGCGTCGGATGCGTGCAAGCAACCGAGTACCGATCGACCACACGAGTGTTTTGTTACACGCGAACATAATTCGTTCAGTATAACAAGTAGGTAAATAAATATCAACATAAAATTATAATAAAGAAAGCGAATCTGACTCGAACGCCGCTGCACGCTGCTGCCAGAGTTAATGATGACTAACAAAAAGTGATATTACCGTTTCTATGTTATTACTATTATTAATATTTACCTACTATGAATATTTGTAAAAAAAGTAAAAAAGTAAAGTAACAGCCTATAATCATCCCACTGCAGGAAAAAGGCCTCCATCACTGAATTCAAGTTACCACTGCAATGATGGGAACTGGCATAATCACCACGCTTGCCAAATGCGGGTTGGTGATCACAAACCCGAGCAATGTTCGAAAATTCGGAACTATTTGTTGCCCGACCCGGGGATCGAACCCGGGACCCCGAGATCTTGGCCCGGTATTTAAACCACTAGACCAACGGGGCGTTGAATATTTGTATTATAAAAACAATCGACACAGACCAACCTACCTATTCCTAGTTTTAATGTTTTAATTACTTCACTAAAATACATGGTTAGGATAGTAAGTACTTCGTACTTAAGTGGACTTCGGATGTGCACTTGACGATCATCTTTACAATTACAGTTGTTGACTTCTTACAAAAAGGAGATCCAGCCAAAAACCTATTTATAATGAGACATCATATCAGTCTACTGATTGACACAGGCTTCTTCAAAAGAAAAATTTTGCCAAGGATCACACAGTTTGACCAATGATGGAGAGGAGACGCTGCTGTCCGGGTTCTTCTGACAGCACTTTCTTTACAATTATTAGTACCAACATTACACAGATTAACACACTTTATGCTTTACTAACCAACATTTTTTGAACAGATTGACGAGGTTCTTAGATTCTGAAATGATGTAAATATTACCAGAAACATTTCAATAGGAATATAGCTTAGAGAATAGTTAAGTATTATTAAGTTGATCACTCACATCTTTGTCCCACTGCAGATGGTAAGGTATTTCATTGCCGAAAGGGAAGTCGAGGTGGCAGTTCATGACGGCGAAGCCCCCGACGCTTGCGCGCAGCTGCTCCGCCTCCAGCGGCAGCAGCGAGCCGCCCGCGCCCGCCCACGCCCACGCCCACGCCCACACCGCCCACGCCCACGCATGTCGCCGCATCGCACTCACGACACGCACTGGCGACCGATTGCGACAGAAGCGCGGGATCAATTGGCCGTTCCTAGCTCTAATAGAGTTAACCTCAGCGGATTAGGCGCGAGTGATGTCCACGCGCAAACAAAGGCACGCGCCGCAGGAAGCGACCCCTCCCCCCCCCCCCACGCCGCTCGACGTCGTCGCCTACTGCGTCTTTATTCTTGTCTAATCACAGTCGTTATCTCTCGTAATTTTCTATTTGCGGAGCACGACGTTCCTGTTCGTGGGTAACTGGGTACCTGCACTCCAGGCCATGCAGGACCGTACGCGTCGCGTTCACAACTTCGCTTCAACCATATCATGAATTGAAATCTCTTATTGGTCCACCATTGGACCAAAACTACTTTGATCCAGAGTTCAAACGAGAGATGACACTCCATTTTTGTTTCATACTCAAGAAACTATTTTCAGACTTCTGGCCCTTTTTCAGACATATAAAGAGATTTGTCCAAATACTACATAATGACAGGTATAGAGAAGAAGCGGCGCAAATAGTTTTTTTCAGCATCGCCATGTTGCAGGAGGTACACGTTTCTTGTGCCGCTTCTTCACAGGGTTTTATGCAGCTACAAGACATGGTCTAATGGCTAATTATTAAGTTAATTTTGAACCTTTAAAAAATTCATAATAGCATTATTAGCAAACCCCTTGCCATAAGATGTTAAGCCGACTTAAAAAAAAGAGTTGCATTAATAATTTCTTTCACTATTTCTGTTTGTTTCTGTGCAGTTATCTCTTAAATCAGATGATTTAGAAATTATTTTCTATCAAATATCTGTTCGAAGAGTTATCATAATTTCTGTTTGGTCTCTAGAATTTTTTAGCAACTCCGTAGGCAGGCGTTAGAAGTGTCTGCTCCACACTCCCAGTTATTATTATTTTTTTTTTTTAATTTATTCAAGGCAACAAACAGTCATGTAGATGAACAGTTATATGGTTAGTGTGTATATAACTAAGGACCTATAGTGCCTATAACTAGACTTTTACAATATTAAATTTATTTGAGCCTCTCTTGGGACTTAAAGGACATTTTAACTTAGTTAACAAATTAACAGATTTAAATAGCTTCTGTGTTGCAAAACTTCTAGTCGGTAATTGCTACCTATATTATAATTAATAATTAACAATAGGCTAAAATTATAGCTTATAAAAATAGCAATGAACCTAAAAAATAAATATATTTAAACATGTTTTTATTCTCTGGACAAACTTTGAAAAAGTAAGTATTTGAGATTTGACAAGGATGTATTAAATAAATCAACATCTGTAAAATCCTTATTGTAAATGCTAGTGGAACGGTACACAAACGAATTACGGGTATAATTTTTACGATAACGTGGAGTAACGAAAAGTGGTTTTGCACGTGAGGAGCGCATCGGCAGACGAACTCGGGAGACAAATGACAATCTACTCAGCAACAGTGAGGAGTCGACTAAGTTATTCAGTATTTTGTAAAGGAATACTATGTCGAACATTTTGCGCCTATTGTAAAGGGACAATATATTATACTTTTTTAGTGAGTCGGAATAAGATTGGTTTAAAATATTTTGCCGATAATTCAAAGATTTAATAAACATTTTTTGAACTTTTTCTATTCTATTATTATGAACTTTATAACACGGATTCCAAACAGTGCTGCAAAAATCAAGGAAAGATCTAACAAAAGAGAAATATAAAATTTTAAGTGTTTCGGGACGTTTAAAGGGTTTACTTATGCGTAATATGAAACCTAGACCTTTAAAAGCTGAAGCTAGTATGTGATCGATATGTGGGATAAATGATAAAGTCGAATCCATAATTATGCCCAAGTCCCTCATAGTGGACACTCTATTTAAGGCCTTCCGATTTATGTGGTAGTCGTAAGTAATTTGATTTTTTTTGCGGGTATATGATATCGTGTAGCATTTATCGCTGTTAAGGAACAAATGGTTGGACTCACAGTATACATGTAGTCGATCTAGGTCTTCCTGCAGTTTTTGGCAATCACTAACTGATCTAATGATTCGATACAACTTTGTGTCATCAGCATACAAAAGATGGTGGGCATGTGTCAGAATAGAGCCAATGTCGTTTATATAAACTGAAAACAGCAAAGGTCCAATATGAGATCCTTGGGGCACTCCAGAAGGCACTGGTAGGAATCGTGAGGAATAACCCTTTACAAAAACTGCTTGACTCCTGTTACTTATGTAGGACTGGATCCATCTAAGGAGGCAGCCGTGCAGCCGTTATGCTGCGTTTCCGATTACTTTTCTTCAAATTTTTGCAATCGCTATCTGTTATTCTCTATAGGTACCAAATTAGATAAGCCTGTAATAAATGATAGATGTTAGGGATAATCTTAAAAAAATAAAAATAAAATTATAATGTTGATTGTCCGACATACTTCCACTCCACTCCTTAAGAGATGACTTCAAGGCAAATCCTATTAGGGCCTCAAACTCCTTACTAAAATTGCACAAACTTCCACTTTTCCCTTTCACTCCCTTAGAAGATAATTCTAGAATAAAAACAATCCTATGTTATTTGGGCCTCAAACCACAGAATAAATATTAAACTATCTAAATAGACCAAACATTTGGATCGGTCCTCTAGTTGTGAGATCAGGTTTATTCACTCAGTGAACAAGTCGCCCTCATCGGAAGAGATCAGAGTAGTTATAACATAGTGCTTCCAAGCCATTAGACTTAGTACCGTAGCTTCGGGGGCACATTTTTTCTATTGCTCCACACTGATTGTATAATAAGAGCTGGCTAGACGGCCATCAGGACTATTAGAAGTCATTAAAGACAGTCATTTGAATTCTGCTATTAATTCATAAAAATAGTTTAAATGACGGTAGAGTTTCGTCTTCAAATACTTATTCAATACTAGTGGCCCGTCCCGGCTTTGCACGGGTAGACCCGTTAAGTTTTAGTAAGGATCCCTAATCTTTTCTATGTCACTTAGATGTCACTTAGGGTGAATGTAGCTTACCAAACGGTGAAAGAATTTTTGAAATCAGCACAGTAGCTTTCGATTTTATTCATTACAAACACACACACACACACACACACACACACACACACACACACACACACACACACACACACACAAATACAAACCTTTCCTCTTTATAATATTAGTGTAGAAAGGCTCTGTCACACCAATGTAAACACAGGATTTATGTTTTACTAGACTTCAAGTGGAATCCCGAAATATCTCGGGTACGAATTGAGCTTCAAATAATGTCTTTCGATCTAGAGTCTTGGAGCGGGGTTCTACCCCGCTCCTAGTTAATATAAATAGAGATAATACAAGCACTCAGTGTTACATTGTTTAAGTTTTGATTAAATTAAAATTACCCAGGTCTCAAAAGATTCCACATGCCAAATTTTGTCTAAATCGGTTCAGTGGTTCAGGAGTAAAAAGACAAGCTGATACTTATTTTCGCATCTATAATTACTTAATCAGTAAGGATAGTAATAAGTGTAAAAAATAAAGGCTAATCTAATTACGAGTTAAGACTCCAGGCAGGTGGCTAACAAATGATTCCGAATTACCGTAATTATTGTTTTGTTCATTTGTTTAGGATCCTGACTCACGCGGTTACTATAATCTGCTGATGTTTTGTTTACTTGATTAACTTTACTACATTCACACCAAGTCAATCGCTCAATGTGATTTCTAATATTGATGTTTTATAATTTTATTTAGATATCGGGCCAAGATCTTGGGTTCCGGGTTCGATCCCCGGGTCGGGCAACAAAGTTTCGAATTTTCGAATGTTGCTCAGGTTTGTGTTCACCAACTCGCATTTGGCAAGCGTGGTGATTATGCCAGTTGCCATCATTGCAGTGGTAACTTGAATTTAATGATAGAGGCCTTTTCCCTGCAGTGGGATGATTATAGGCTGTTACTACGAGTTAAGACTCCAGGCGGAACAAATGATTCCCAAACACCTTAATTATTGTGTTTCGTTCATTTGTTTAGGATCCTGACTCACGCGGTTCCTTTAATATGCTGATGTTTTGTTTACTTGATTAACTTTACTATAGTTTATTTGATATTTTAGCAACTTAATTGCAATTTTAATATCAGTACATAAACTGGAAAAATAATGTCTCAGGCGGGACTCGAACCCGCATCTCCTCGCAATCCAGGCGGGCGCTATACCATTAAGCCATCGAGACACTGCGACACAGCGCGAATTTTTCAAGCATATACTTATCGCTGCAAGCCAGCTTTGTTTCATCAAATGTTAGGAGTTTGCACCCTTAACACCCGAAAGAAACATCTTTGCAGATGTTTGACAGTCAGTTAAGATGAAACAGGTATTTATATACTTTAATTGATATTTTAGCAACTTAATTGCAATTATAATATCAGTATATTTAAACTTGAAAAATTGGGCGGGGCGGCATGCGAGGAGATGCGGGTTCGAGTCCCGCCTGAGACATAATTTTTCAAGTTTATGTACTGATAATTTTTTTTTATACTTTATTTATATTTTAGCAACTTAATTGCACTTATAATATCAGTATATAAACTTGAAAAATTTTGTCTCAGGCGGGACTCGAACCCGCATCTCCTCGCTCCTCGTTTATATACTGATATTATGTACTGATAACTTTACTATATTCACACCAAGTGCTCAATGTAATTTCTTATATTAAATAATAAATAAATAATAAATGTGGACAACATCGCATACATTGTTCTGATCCCAATTTGAATAACTATTTAAAGCATTCGTATTTTGGAAACCAGAAACAACGAAGGCACCTCAAACACCCAGACCCGAGAAAATGTAGAAAAACACATTTTTTTCTACATTGACCCGTCCGGGAATCGAACCCGGGACCTCGGAGCAGGCGACACCTTGAAATTCGGTGTGTACGCCACTCCGCCACGGAGGTCGTCAAATATTGCGATGATATTTTTGTTTTATAATTTTTATGTTGGTACCTACCACAGTAGATTTTACTGTGTGATCAACATTGAATTAGTACGAGGGCGGGTCAATAAGTCTGTGACTTTTGGAATAAAACACAGATTTTTTGATAAACAAATCATTTTATTTTTCAACGTAGTCTCCCTTGAGCTCTATACACTTTGTCCAACGCTTCTCCAATTTTTTTATCCCTTCCAAAAAATATGATTTGTCGAGGTCCTCAAAATAGGCCTTTGTTTGCGAGATGACTTCATCATTGGAGTCAAATCTTTTTCCACCGAGCCATTTCTTCAGGTTTGGGAACAAAAAGTAGTCACTCGGAGCCAAATCTGGAGAATAGGGTGGATGAAGGAGCAATTCATAGCCCAATTCATGGATTTTTGCCATGGCAACTGCACATGTGTGCACCCTTGCATTGTCTTGGTGGAAAAGAACTTTTTTCTTGGCCAAATGAGGTCGGTTTTTTTTCAAATCGTCATTGAAGCGGTCCAATAAGTTGGGCTAATATTCCCCATTGATTGTTCTTCCCTTTTGAAGGTAGTCAATGTGGATTATCCCACGTGCATCCCAAAAAACAGTCGCCATAACTTTATTGGCTGACAAACCCACCTTGGCCTTCTTTGGCGCCGATTCACCCTTAGAAACCCACTGTTTTGACTGTTGTTTGGTCTCTGGTGTGTTGTGATGGATCCATGTTTCGTCCACGGTTACAAAACGGCGCAAAAACTCCTCCATATTGCGATTAAACAACGCCAAACCTTCCTGTGAAGTTGTTACACGATTGCGTTTGTGGTCGACTGTAAGCAAACGCGGCACCCATCTTGCGGAAAGCTTTCTCATGCCCAATTGATCTTTAAAAATTGAAACCACTGAGCCATGCGAGATCCCTACGGCTTCCACAATCTCTTGCACTTTCAATCTTCGGTCGGCCAACACCATATCGTGAATTTTTTCGATTGTTTCGGGTGTAGAGACCTCAACTGGGCGTCCAGGACGTTCGGCATCTTCAGTGCTTTTACGGCCACAACGAAATTCAGTAAACCACTTTTTTACCATTGAAATCGATGGTGCAGAGTCCCCATAGTATTTATCAAGCTTAGCCTTGGTCTCGGTAATGATTTTTTTTCGCAAAAAATAATGCTTAATAAGCACACGAAATTCACCTTTTTCCATTTTTTCCTCAAATCACTGGGTAGTCTGATAAAAATAGCTGTCAAACACAAACTAACTGACGCAGCAAGTTCAAATTTTGATAGGAATCAACTGACAGATACCTGTTGACAGGAGTAGTGTTGCTTTTTCAGTAAAGCGGTCAGAAATTCAAAAAGTCACGGACTTATTGACCCGCCCTCGTAGCTACAAGATTCATAGGATAAATATAAATAAGCCAAAATTGATTTACGACCTCAAATATAAATTTATTTCAGTTCCTTATCGATAACATTGTACGCGCCTGTACATACATCACATTACATTACTATACATAATATATTTCTTATTGCTAATAAATTTTGGAATAAGTTTAAATGGAAATCATAGGGAATTATAGAGTTGGCATAAATATTAAATTAAAAGATAAATGTTAAGGTAAATGCGTGTGTGTTCAGCCCTGCATGATGAGGTGCACGAAGTTCTCGTAGTTGATGTTCCCCTGCGAGTCCTCCTGCCCCTGCAGCAGCTGCTCCACCTGCGGACGAGCTACCGTTAGAACGGAGAGGCTTCCAAGGCGACAAATAAACAGCACATTAACTAAACCCTCTACTTTGTCCAGGGCATATAGAAAATGAGAAATTTATTTCAATGGTGCTAATTGATTCAGGGATTTTTGTGCATGTGCAATGTTACATGTACCTTGTTTATTTTTAAATTTTCAAATTTCCGATATTTCGTGTGTAATAAAAGACTGCAACGGAGGGTAAATGGATTTTTCTGCTCTTAACAACTACATACCTGCAGACATCAGCTCTTCTGTGATCACCGTTATTGCAACAGTGCCGTAATATAGAAAACTCATAAAATTCTGCCTCATTTGACATTTAAGTAGAAATGGTCTTTAGGCCAACAACCACGATAAATCGTTCTCCTATTTCAAATTGCATTCACTATTAAAAAAAAAAGACAAAAAATACTTTTTCAGAAAAGCACATTTTTAAGAAAGTACCTACATTTAGAGAACGAGAAACTTTTAAACAAATTTTCGAAAAATACTACTTTTTTTTATGCTCCCCCAGTATTTTATTTTATTTTATTTTATTTATTGAGAAAACCAACAGCGTATACAGTAAATTTTAAATAAACATGTAGAATGCAAATGGTATGGCCAATAACAGGTTTCCCTAAATTACTAAAAGTACAAATGTTGTTGGAAGTAAGTACCCACAGTATGAGTAAAATATAACCATAGAACAAACAAGCAACTCAAGGTTAAATTTTAAGAAATTATAAAGTGATATTTAGCCACAAGCCCTAAAACATCCAAATCTTGTGCATAATAATTGTTCAAGCAAGGCATGACGTTTAAGTTAAAAACCACAACAAGTTAAAATACTCAAATCAGATAGATAACTTTAAGTACATATTAAATAAGCATGTGTATATATAATACCTAAATAAATAAAAGAACGACATATACTACTAAAAGAATAAAATAGAGACATATTGAAGTTATGTTAACGTTACATTCTTAATTGCTTTAGTGATATCCTTTTTAAATGTAATTTTAGATTTTCCAAAGATGTCGATGTGTCCAAAATGCTTGTTATACGTCAAAGCAAGGCGTGAAAGAACTGAGTTTCTGTGGTACTTTGTGTGATGTCGAGGAGTATCTAACAAGGTCGTGTTGCGGGTGCGATACTTTGGAGTACGAAAGATGACTTTTGAGACTAGATTTGGACAGTCAATATTGCTATTTATGATATCGTACAACAAAGCCATGTCTAACACAACACGCCTCTTTTCCAAGGATAAGAGACTGTGCTCAGTACCACTGTCTGTGCAAGTAGCGAAGTTATTATGACGCCGATAGTTAAGGTGTTTAGAAAATATTTTTTGGATTCTCTCAATACGGTTTTTGTAAACTTTGTACTGTGGAGACCATATAGAGCAAGCATATTCCAAAACACTTCTGACATACGCAAAGTATACCATTTTAATTGCATCGATATTCGAAAAAGGTTTACAAATGCGGAGAACAAAACCAAGATTTTTATACGCTTTAGTTGTTATACAGTCAATGTGTTCGGATAACGTCATTTTATGGTCGAAATATACACCTAAGTCCCTGACACATAGTTTCCGGCTGATTTCTACTCCGTCAAAGTGATATTTATGTAGAATCGGTTTAGGTTTCCGCGTAAATGTGATACACTCACACTTACCTGCATTAATAGTTATTTTATTTTTTCTATAGTACTCGAGCAACCTGTTCAAGTCTTGCTGTATCAATAGACAATCATGAACTGCGTCAATTTTAAGGAAAATCTTTTTGTCATCAGCATACATAAGATAACAGGTGTGTTCCATGCAAGATCCTATGTCATACAGGTAGGCATTGTAAAATAGTGGGCCTAAGTGAGAACCCTGTGGGACTCCAGTAGGGACGTTAACATAACTCGACCGGTATCCGCCTATAACAACTGCCTGTGAGCGATTCGTGAGATATGATTCTGTCCAGCGAAGCAAGTCACCATGAATTCCAAGTGTTTGTAACTTGTTGAGCAGGATCACGTGATCCACACGATCGAAAGCTTTTTCGAAGTCGGTGTAGATCACATCAACCTGCCCACCATGATCTATATTCTCGAGAACAAAAGTGGAAAAACTTGCCAAGTTAGAAGTAGTGGATCGCTTTCGCAAAAAACCATGTTGCTGCTCGGGGATGGAGCGTGCAAGCGTGGAGTAAATCACATCATATACTACTCGTTCGAAGATTTTAGCAGCAATGTTTAAAATAGAAATGCCTCTATAATTTTTAATATCCGTATGCGACGCCTTCTTGTGTACTGGGACTATGAGAGCAGACTTCCATATGTGTGGAAAGATACCTTCACGCAGAGAACGGTTGAATATAAGCGTCAATGGAAGAGCAAGTGATTTAGCACAACGCGACCAAAACAGAGAAGGTAAACCTTCACTACCAGCACCCTTATTTGTGTCCAAAGTTTTTAACATCTCTTCGACTGTGCTTGTGTTTATCTGAACGTTAGAAACTATGTCCGTACTCGTCTGTACCGTATGTACAGGTGTGCTGTTAATGCTAGGCACGCCGAATACACTATGGAAAAAAGAGTTAAAAGCGTTGCATATGTCTTTCGCGTCAGTGTACTCTGCACCCTCTAAACACATTTTCTTGGGATAGCCAGAACCACCTCGAGTTGCTTTGACAAATGTCCAGAATGATTTTGGATGCTTTTTGATGTTACTTTCACAGCTAGATTTGAATCTATTAAAACATTCCCTCTGAACACGGTGTTCTCTTGCTCGAAGTAGTTTAAATTCGTCGTAATCTAACTTATTCCCGAATTTTTTCCAACGCATGTGTGCTTTAGCTTTCTCCTTTATGATTTTAATTAAGGCCGATGTGTACCATTTAGGATATGATCGCTTCCCTGTGTTACTAAGTGGAACATGAGAACGAACACAAGTGTCCAGTATGTTGTACAAAGTGTCTGTAGCCTCGTCTATAGTCCCCGTACACAAAAGCGACCGCCAGTCCTGTTCTAAAACATATGAATTAATACAATCAAAATCGGCCCTCCTAAAGTTACGCCTGGGTGTAATATTTTCACGAAGAGG
Organism: Anania crocealis; assembly: GCA_949315895.1. Classification (NCBI taxonomy): domain Eukaryota; kingdom Metazoa; phylum Arthropoda; class Insecta; order Lepidoptera; family Crambidae; genus Anania; species Anania crocealis. Next base: position 24,460,175 of record OX438856.1, on the reverse strand, counting down.
AATGATGTTTAAGTCCAAAACTATACCGCAGAATGAAGGATGCGCGCGATCCTCTTTGAGGAGCGGGGCACTCGCAGGGATAATATTTAAAACAATTCAGTCAAACTTAATCAGTACAAATATTTTACATAAATTTTTATTGTGCCCTTTATTCCGCTTCAGAGAAATAATGCCCCTTTTTTGTTATTTTAGATAATAAATTTGCATTATTTTATTTGCAGTGAAGAGTATTTACGAAATTCAATTATTCACTTCTAACTATCACTCTGATTTCATGGTAGTCAATAATATTTTAATCAATTTTTTAGCAAAACTGCCAGTTCATTTAATTAATAGGTTCAATTTAGATTAAGATCTTATATAAATAAATTTTAAAAAAAAAACACAAAACAAAACGCAAGTATTTACCTCATCATCACTTAGCTTCTCCCCGAGGGTCGAGAGAAGGTGGCGTAGTTCAGCTGACGATATGAAACCATTCCCATCCTTGTCAAAGTGGCGCAACCCTTCTATGAAGTCGTTGGCAGTGTCCCCGCTGCGAGCCTTCGAGATTGCCTATGACAAAACAATCACTTGTTAACCCTTTAATCCCTCAACCCGCAGGAGGCACTCGGGTGCCACGATAACAATTGATTTCAATTGTGTCTGGAATAACTCACGATCGAGGGATTAAGTTGCCAAATAATAGTAAAGAATAGAAATGAAACATAATATTAAAACAAGTTTAGTACGACATTGATAAGGAAAATTTATTTCAGTTATTAAACTTGAAAAATTATATCTCAGGCGGGTCTCGAACCCCTAGCTTCTCGCATACGGGGCGCATTTTTTTTCTAGCTTTACCTTCTGGCATCGCAAGGTTCACCATTGAAGATAATTCAAGCAAATTACTATTTTTAACCCTATTCCATAACAAAAAAACAAAAAAGAAGAACATTTTTTGAATTTGGTGCAGTCGATCAGAAGTGACAGCCAAGTTGTCAAAGTCATTCTGTGTGCTATGTCTTTATACAAAATTACTAGGTACCTACATTGATTAGATTGTAGATCATTTAAATTTTATTGTAATGTTGCTATGATGTAATCAATTAATTTGATGACATTTAATATTATAAGTGGCACATTCTTGCTTAATCTGCTTTTTAATTTCTCACTGAAATGTTTTTAACATTCTTTTAATATTTACTTCAACACTTCTTCAACAATATTATTATTATGTACTTGTTGTTATTAACAATAATTAACATCTATTAATCCCTCGATCGTGAGTTATTCCAGACACAATTGAAATCAATTGTTATCGCGGCATGTGCGTGCCTCCTGGGGGTTGAGGGATTAATAATTGTAATTTATGTGGCTAATCAAGGTAATAAAATAAGTAGGTATTAGCTATATCCTCTACCATCTTTAACAATTGATTTTAATTGTGTCTGGAATAACATACAATCGAGAAGGTAATAATATATGATGCAGACATAATGTTTGTTTTATAGATATTTCTCAATTATTGAGGCATAATGAGATATAAGAAGTGCTTACTTGGTAAATTGGCAGGAAGACTTCAAATGATATTCTTTCATCAGGCTTCAAGTGAAGTGTGCACTTTTTGACATCAGACTCTGTGGGATTCTGACCCAAGGCCCTTAGAGCATCTCCAATTTGAGCCACATGAATCTTGCCGTCGCCGCGAGAGTCAAACAGTTGGAAAGCCTCCTGGAACTCTGTTAAAACACTTATATATTTAGACAAGGAATAGTACCACAAAAACATTGGTCACAGGGTATCCTTAATTCTCATACTTGATTTGCTATGTAGTACCTTCGACAGATGTGAGATTGAGCCTCGTCGGCGGGTCGTAGACGAACATGTTGCAGACGCAAAGAGCTCGGGCGCACTGCGGCTGCGGAGCGCTTGGCAAGGCCCGCCATCCAGGCCAGCCACCAGAATCGTTGTAAAATACCTACCATATAAGGAAACTAGGGCGCGTGCAATAGCCACCGCTTTCGGTAAAGACGTTGATTGACATGACTCACACTCGTAGCTCGACACACCTCACCTTGCGTTGGTACTTACGTAGTACATGCATGTTGTTGCAGGACCAGTTTTGTGCTCGCTCAAAAAGTAGTTAGTGCACTACTCTTAGCGGAGACGAACGAACCGAGGAAATTGTTTATAATTTTAAAGAAAAGTTGTGTTTACCTGATAATTGATCTTCAGAATATCCGGCCTACAAAAAGAATGCGTTTTTTTTATTATCTCAGACAAACAACAAGAACAAAATCCATGGAACTACATAAATATACTTAACCTCACCATTATAACATCAAAATTTGATCTTATTTTATAACTAACTCTTAGAAATCACAAAATCAAAAATTCAGAAAATCACCAAGAAGTTGTCGTTTGATGATGGTTTGTTTTTTGTGATTCATTCATTCACCAATCACCAGTCTTTAAGTCCATTCAACAAATAAAATTCGTTTCGTTCACTCTGCAACATCCGCCATACCACAGACAACAATGCACCTCATATAACGCATGGATTTAAATATTAACCTGGATCGAGTACTTCTATATCTCATATTTTCAAATGTGCACTCTAAAACTATAGCGCTAAGATTACTATTTCTCTGCCAAATGGAAAAGTAGGAAAACGAGCCAAGTGAGATAACTAAAATAGTAATGTGTCCTTGTCTAGCAAGTATGTTATGGAGAAGGGTGTCCACGCTATAAGTAATTTATGATAATAAGTTTTTTTTAATTTTGAAATGACCGGGTTTTTCCTTAACTGTCGAAAATTTCATATTTTGATGGTTGATGTTTAATAATGATAGCTTATTAATTAATTCTCAAAATGTGTGATATTATTGTGTAGTATGATAATTATTTATGATCCAAACATGAATTTAAATACTAATCAAAATCATTGGTTTAAGCCACTGCTGGGACTTAAACCTGCAACCTCATAGTGTGAGTCAAGCATTTTTCCAATTGGGCTACCACGGCTCATAAATTATCAAATAAAATTATTTAGTTAGACTTTTACAGTAGGTATTTAAAATAAAAGGGATGGATATTACTCTATGTGTATTTTATTGCTGTACAGGATGCCTAAGGATGAATCTGTTGCTGGAAAGTGGAAAGAAACCTGGCAAAAAATATTTATTACCCACCAATGACAGCAAAATTTTTCGAAAAAATATCAATTTTATCCTCGCTTAAATGATATTCCTCATCATCTAGTACAATCTCTGACTACTGAATCAAGATTCAAGACACGAACTAATTAACAGTATCGCAAACAGATAATTAAGATAAGATAAGATAAGATAAACATTTATTTCCAAGAATATGGTTACAAAATGATTACAAATTCAGGTATCAGTTCCACATATTCTGCCATTGTTTGTAGGCGACGAAATAATAACACATTACATTTAATTTTAATTAATTGAACTAAATAACAGTACATATGTTTTCAGAATTGCAAATTATAATACTAGGCACACATTATTAATAAAATAACATACTACACAATGTCAATATTTATCCCTCTTGAGTCGTCAATTATTATGAGCATTCAAACATGGATTCTTTTATTTTAATGTTTATACATTCATCAATTGAGTAGAAGCACTCTTTTAATAGCCAGTTATTTAATTTGTGTTTAAATATATTAAATGTTAATGATCTAAGCTTAAGATTAAAAACGTACGACAACGAAGATACTCTCAAAATGACGGTAAAAAAACTGACGATGCGACAATGGCTGCATATAATAATTTTATTTAATAATGTTTAAATATCTAATAATTTTTTGTCGTTAATTTCTTGTTTTATTTCCTTTGCTCCGACTCTCTACTACCACTTCAACTTAACGATCCACTGTAACTCTCCTATTCCACAATAGTAAAGAACATACCTAATTAAATAAAGATAAATAGCATGGGCTAGCAGATGACTATTAGTGCTTAAAATCCGTTTTAGATAGTTTTTAATACAATAAGTATTTATCAATCCAGTAAAGCTATCCGAGAAGATAGTATTTTATGGACACTGTATTAGAAAAGGACGCACATCTACTTTCGAACCTCTCTCTCGGCTCGTTTTTTTTGAGATACTGCGCAGTCCAGCTTAAGTGTAGGTTCATGCTAAAACGAGATGAAGGATTAAGGAACCGAAGTTTATAGTTGAAAAACAATTTATTTGTATGCAATATGCGATGCTCAGCAAATTGGTAAATTTACAGTTTTTAGAGATTAATCGGCGAAAAAAGTAGTATGCAGTTGAGGGAGTAAATAACTAGTATCGATAAACCATAAGTTTGTAAAATTTATGTAGGTTTTCCAAAAGTAATCCTAAAAATTAATTTGGACTATGGCTTGGAAGCAGCGGTCTCTGTCTGATACAAAAAGTCCAACCCGTATTGTCCGTTATTCCTACTAACCTGATCCTATACTGTTTTTGTTTTCCTTCCATTTCCTATCTTTTTTCCATAAACGTTTCCCAAACTTTAAACTTCGTCGTGGCAAATGCACAGATCGTGGGAGCCAAAAAAAAACCGTATTTGGCAAGTGTGGTGATTATGCCAGCACCATGAACCTACACTTAAGCTAGACTGCGCAGTATCTCAAAAAAAACGAGCCGAGAGAGAGGTTCGAAAGTAGATGTGCGTCCTTTTCTAATACAGTGTCCATAAAATATTATCTTCTCGGATAGCTTTACTGGATTGATAAATACTTATTGTATTAAAAACTATCTAAAACGGATTTTAAGCACTAAGAGTCACCTGCTAGCCCATGCTATTTATCTTTATTTAATTAGGTATGTTCTTTACTATTGTGGAATAGGAGAGTTACAGTGGATCGTTAAGTTGAAGTGGTAGTAGAAAGTCGGAGCAAAGGAAATAAAACAAGAAATTAACGACAAAAAAATTATTAGACATTTAAACATTATTAAATAAAATTATTATATGCAGCCATTGTCACATCGTCAGTTTTTTCCCCGTCATTTTAAGAGTATCTTCGTTATCGTACGTTTTTAATCTTAAGCTTAATTATCTGTTTGCGTAACTGTTAATTAGTTCGTGTCTTGAATCTTGATTCAGTAGTGAGAGATTGTACGGATGATGAGGAATATCATTTAAGCGAGGATAAAATTGATATTTTTTCGAAAAATTTTGCTGTCATTGGTGGGTAACAAATATTTTTTGCCAGGTTTCTTTCCACTTTCCAGCAACAGATTCATCCTTAGGCATCCTGTATAGCAATAAAATACACATAGAGTAATATCCATCCCTTTTATTTTAAATACCTACGGTAAAAGTCTAACTAAATAATTTTATTTGATAATTTATGAGCCGTGGTAGCCCAATTGGAAAAATGCTTGACTCACACTATGAGGTTGTAGGTTTAAGTCCCAGCAGTGGCTTAAACCAATGATTTTTAATTAGTATTTAAATTCATGTTTGGATCATAAATTATTATCATACTACACAATAATATCACACATTTTGAGAATTAATTAATAAGCTATCATTATTAAACATCAACCATCAAAATATGAAATTTTCGACAGTTAAGGAAAAACCCGGTCATTTCAAAATTAAAAAAAACTTATTATCATAAATTACTTATAGCGTGGACACCCTTCTCCATAACATACTTGCTAGACAAGGACACATTACTATTTTAGTTATCTCACTTGGCTCGTTTTCCTACTTTTCCATTTGGCAGAGAAATAGTAATCTTAGCGCTATAGTTTTAGAGTGCACATTTGAAAATGTGAGATATAGAAGTACTCGATCCAAGTTAATATTTAAATCCATGTTTGTGATAATTTTAGAAGGAACATTTTGTTCTTTTTTTGCGATGCTAGTCCACACAGACTACTAAGAAGATACTACGTCGTATCTAGTCCACCAGCAGAGATTATTATCCATTTATGGGTCAAAGTAAAGGTCTATAGGCGATTAAATTGAATGGTAGAAATAGGAATAATTTTACTCTAAATCGATTCTTCTATTCTTCCTGTTTGATCTGATTAAGGGTAGTTCTTAAAACATTAGCAGAATAATATGCTTAAAAATTTTACGAAATCTTGCGAATATGTGACAGTACCGGACTGACTTCAAACAGGGCAAGTTGTTTAAATTGATCCAACTGGGATTATCTATCAGTAAAAGCAGTTATAAATTATGCAAAATATAGGCTCCATGAATGATGCGCTTTTACATGTCCCAATTGGTGGTAATTTAAATATAGTTCCCCATGAACGAATTTCCAATTTTTTGTAGTCTGAAACCTAGACTAGAACGGCAAGTTAAGCTTTATGTCTGGTGTTAAAATTATGAGTGTATATTTTTTGGCATATATGAAATTTCTTGCGGACGTTAAATATTCTCGTAATTGTTTTGAGATGAAACTGTAAGTATATAATTTTTTTTGACTATCTATCTCAACAAGTGTTGAGGTTTGAGGTCGTAAATAACCCGTATTGCTCCGTATTTGTAATTAGCCGAAGAGCCCCACAACGATACACCATAATTATGACATAAATATGACAGTAGTTGAAATATTATGCTAATCTAGCCGTAAAATTATCTTGATTCGAACACGAACCCTTGGAAGGTCAAGAAAGGCGAGGCAAGCACTAAGCTATGTTACTAACACAGCATTACACTAATCGATTAATAAATAAACCATCGTCGATACAGTAATAAGGGTGGAGCTGACTGAATTGTTGTGCATGTCATCGAAATATGTTGTCACTAAAAAAACCGTCTAATTGTCATTTAATGTATAAATTTTTACTTAGCCAACATGGTGATTCAGGTGATTATTCAAGTCGCAAAACCTATTCCAGATTGAATCGATTGTTATTGATTCGATTACCTTAAGTACATACCTACATTTTATTAACAAAGATTTTATTGATCAAGAAATCGTTCGGAAATTGAAAAAGTCAAACACATGTCCTTTGAGCGCCGGCGCGCGGCGCAGAATCCAATCTTGCGTTTTGTTACAGCATTTTGTATGAACGAACGAAACGAAAGACCGCTCACCGCAGAATGAAAAATGGCAAAATGGTGCTGTGGTCTCTAGAAAGGTTAGTACTGCATTTACACGTTTTATCAATTTGCCTTTAACCATTTATGTAGAAATTAGTGTCCTTAATTTCATAAGCGTTTTTATTTATTTCCAAGGTGTGCAATATATATCTAATTACTGCTCTAATGTTACGAATCTACGAACGGGCGCGACCCTGCGATGGCAATGTTCGGCAATTGCTTTGTTCGCCGATCTCCACGTGCCTTCCGCCATTTCCAAGCTGTTGAAGAATTGATTTCTTACGATACTGTCTGAACAGATTTCTGTATCGTGTGGATTAACGAATAAGAATCTATATTTTTGACTTATTTCAAGAGATTTTGTCGAGACGAAATGCAAAATGGTGGTATCGGTGATTGCATGGCGGCGTGGTCAAGTCCGGCTTCGGGCCGACAGGCGCCCTTGCCCGGGCGGGGTGGCGGCCGCTCGCATCGTCAGCTCACTCATGCGGTGACGCGCTGTTGCAGGTGAGCTGCACTCGGCGCCGGCGACATGGCGGCCGGCGGAGAGTTCGTCGAGGGCTGGCTCGTGGCGCAGGTGCTGGGTGAAGGAGCTTATGGAGAGTAAGTATAGTAATAAATTTTATAAAGAAATATATATATTTCTGTCATTTTCTGTATTGAAGGGTATAAATGAAACAGTGGTTTTAATTACATAGTAGAATCCTACTGATTGTTTATTTATTTGCACATATTGTGGCATTATAATATGAAGAATAACGTCACTGTTCCAAGAAGTTGACAAAAAAATATACATATGTATAATAAGGTGGTAAAGATAGCTTACACCTACCTACATTTCTATTGTCTAAAAAATTTCATCATGAAATCTTTAGCCTCTTCACATGTTGGTTATTATGTGTATCGTTAGACTGACAAATAATGACATTTGTTTCAGAACCAGTGTCTAGATAATATTTTTAGACATGGTGAGTGTCTGCTCTTGTAGTCACTTGCTGTTGATCAATTCTAAAGTTTTTGTCATATTTATTTGTTGCTTTGTGGTAGTTAGATTATAATTCATCAACTTTCTTGACAGTTAATTATTAATAAATTCACAATAACCTGTGCCCTAATCATTTCACCAACTAAAAACTACCTGAACTGGCCGGACGGTGCTGCATGTGTTCCCAATTGTTTCTTTTCTTTTAAGTTATAATATATCTTATGATATCCATAGTACCCAGGTAGTAAAAATCTTTTAATTTTGGTTTTTTACTTGCTGTCACTGTCTTCTTTGATTCCCAGCTTATAACCATACAAATGGGCTTAATGCATTAATCCCTCGATCGTGAGTTATTCCAGACACAATTGAAATCAATTGTTATCGCGGTCAGAGGGTATCCTTAGGGGCGCGCGGCACGCGTGTGCCTCCTGGGGGTTGAGGGATTATTTTAGGTTTAAAATCATTAACTAATTTCATCAGGGTGTAGTGGCCTTAATTCTGGCTTTTATAATCAGGTAATTTATTTTATGAATTAATAAATGCACTTTTCTAAAGTGTTATGCTGACTGGTATTAGTTAGCTAGCTCAGGAAATTATTTTGAGCTGCTTAATTTAACAGTTTTTAGATAGTGAACAGTTACAATTTGTTTATATTATTGTTTAACTTTGATAATACTTGTAGCCTATCACATCCTGATCAACCCGACAAGTGTGTAATATACCAACGTTGCACAATAACATCGAATTCTCAACTTCTTAACTTCTATTACCTACTGCTTTTAAAAAATAAGTTTTTTAGTCAAACGAAACTTCAGTTAAACTGTTTGCCTGCATATACAGCTGGTCAAGCCTTTTTTTGGCATGTATTACTAATATCAGTCCATGCATTACAATTAATCAAGGCACCCATTATTTAGTCCATATTTCTTTTTCTAATTATTACCGCCATTTTAATAATAAGACATTTCTCAGAATTGTTTTTCATATTATAATTACTATTAGTTATTGTTATTACATTGAGAGATTAATAATGATTTCCTTAGTGATTGATACAGATTTTGCATACCGCGACCTTTATGAATGAATTAAATTCTGTCCGAGGCAAGTTGAGAAAAAAATTGGTCTCAAAGATTGATCCCGCGCATTTAAGAGCGACTACCGCTCCGTCGCGACAGAAGCAGGGTTTGCTTTGGTCGCCGCGTCTCGGGCGGCCGGCGTGCTCCGGCCAGCGTGACGGTTAATTTTCGTAGATGGACGCGGAACTAGATCGCGAATGCAGTTTGTGTTGAAAAAACGGTCGTGATTGTAGCCGCGGCGCGCGTCGCATCCTTGAAAGTTTAACCACCCCGCGCGGTCACTGCCGCCGCCGCCGACGAGGCGGCTCGTTTTTCTACTAATATTTTCGGCTCACACCTTTGCATAATAGCACAAAGTTTGCACTCGAAGCCTCTCGACGCTTTGTACCTAATTTTATGGTATACATTTTTACTTAGTTTCGCGACTGCCGTTCGTTGTTTGCTAGTCACTAGCTTATTTATGTTGTATTACATTTTGTGTTGGAAATTATTAATAAAAACACAATAAATAAAATTGCTGCCAGTGCGTAATAAGACAAAATAATTTGATAAATGAATAGAAAGAGTAAAATTGACTTAAAGTAATAACAAAATGCTTTCCTGAACACATTGATTTTATAGCGCTCCAGCCGCGTCAAACCGGCAATATCGCACTCCCTCTTATATCGCGTTCTCGATCATACCGCTTTATTAGAGATCAAATAAGCCTTTTACTGCTGAAGAATTAAACACAAATTAGGATTTTATAGTTTAAAGGTCACCGGTGATTCCCATGACACTTACAGCCGGTCCCAATAATCTATCTATCGCCAGTTTTCACATTTCGGAGATAGGAAACAGTTTCTATCTCTGATTTTGCCGTCCAGAGAAACAGAAGACAGAAGTTGTTTTCTATCTCCAATGTCGCTTTCTCATAATGTCTCCTAGTCGTTAAATGTCGCTTTCTCATAATGTCTCTTTCGTAAAATGTCTCGATAGGGACTTGGAATAAAATTTCGTTTTCTTTAAGAAAAAAAAATTTTTCTTAATAATATACATCAGACACAATAAATCATACATTGGTATAGGATGATATATATACACAAAATTAAATCGATTAAGATTTATGATTAACTTAGGTTATATTAATCTATGTATTTAGAAAAGAAAGTCGTCTTAGTTACACCACTTTTAAGTTGAAAACGGCTGGACTGATTTTCTATGATTTCAGTGTTTTTGGATTTGTCTTTGTCGGAAATAAAAACAAAATAAAAGTGTTGTTACAGACTAATTACTAATTAAGATATTTAATATTTTTTTCCAATCTCGCCATATTTGATGACAATGACACTTAAGAAGGCATAATCCTTTACGTTCATAATGTCCAAATCCTAAAATGTGCATGTCCCAAAATGTCTATGTTCCAAAATATTCAAATCCCGGAACGTCTTATATTCTTACATACTGGAGTGTTTACTTTAATTTATTCAATAAAAGTTTTATTTGGTGGATTAAAAAAACAACTGTTGTCAATCATGTATAATGTTTTATGAAATTAACAAAAAAGAATTAAATATTATAAAAGATGAGTTAAATAGAGAGATGAGATGAGATCAACCGTAAAACTTTGTATGAACAAATTAAAATTAACAATGTTTTGTATTTATGGACATTCCGGGACATTTTGGGACATGGACATGGACATGGACATTTTGGGATAACTGAAGATAGATAGGTTATTAGGACCGGCCGTTAATGGGTTAAAATGTTGTCAATCGCTCTCTGTCATCATTAAAAAAGAAAAAAGTATTGATTTCCTTGAAACGTTTCTGACTTTCAATTTTTTAACTGATTATTTGATTATTTCAAGGAAAATACTATCGTTTTTAATTTTTTCACTTTGAGGAAATATTGCTTCCCCGTACAACCGCCCCCCCCCCCCTTTTTTTTCACCCTCTTTAAGGATGATATCTTGTATAAAAATATCATGTCCTTTCCAAAGTCTCAATTTCTTTGCTAAATTGCATTTAAAATGTAGCATAGCATTTGAAATGAAATTTAGCAAAGAAATTTCAATTATTTAAGCATAAAAAGGTAACAGGCACACTTGCTTTTGTATTTATAATATTGGTACGTATGGATTTATGTTATTTATTACTCAACAGATAAGTAATCTATGAAGTTTGGACAAATCTGATTTTGCTAGTTACCTATCCAGATTTTTGAGATAGACATTGATTACTAAATAAATAAATATTTAAGACATGCCTCACTGGGCCACACAGAGCCATCTAGTCCCAAATTATGCTACTATTAAGTACCCTGTCGTATGGGGTACTAGACAACCGATAAACTTACTATATAATATATTTTTTTGTAAATACATACTTATAATACATAGAAAACACCCTTTATTCCATTATTAATTCCTATTCTTTATTCCATTATTAACAAAATACAATAAGATTTAAAAAATAACATTATCTTCTTATTTATTTACATAATTATCTATTTCTTTAGTACTTGTATGTAGTTTATATATATATTGTAGCTATTTATGTAGTATATTTTGATGGAAATTTTATGTCTGTTAATTTGCTTTTTTATGTCGCACCGCCCACAAAATTATTTCTGCTTGGCCCGATGGTCGACTGGGAGAGAATGCCTTAAGGCATTAAGTCCACCTGTTGTACTTCATTTTAGTGTTTGTGCAATAAAGTTTAAATAAATAAATAAATTATCATTCATGCAATACTCTTATCAAATATGCACATCAAAATAATAAAATTAGAATAATATGAAATATGTCAAAAAAATAAAATCACAATAAAGAAATATGTCGTAAATATAATAATTACAATAAAATGATTGAATATTGAATTTTTGACGCAAGAAGTATTTTTTTCTTAATTATATTTTAATTTTATTCTAAGTATTGCGCCCGACCGAATTGACGTCGCATTTAGTGAGCACTGAGCATCGACTCTGATGACTCATCGAATGAGTCAAAACCGCATCGGCGAGGCGACCGCGACTAGGTATAATGTTTGTATCAGCGTGCGCGTCAACCGAACTCTAGGTGTTTCTATACGAATTACGAACGAAAGTATTTGCAGTTGAGACGAGACGTTCATCACTTATTGCTAAGTTGCTAATTAAGTGAAATAGATGATGTAAGAGTACATTCAAACTTTTTGATTTAGACCAAAGTAATCTGATAGGGCGAAAGTAACTCTCAGGCGCGATATCTAGTTCTTATTAGACAGAGTGTTAGGTAAATAGCGTTCCGTCGCGCATGGTCAAATTCGCAATCGGTCAAATTCATAAAAATCGCAGTTAGTCAATATAGCATAGCGTCAATATAGCAAAGCGTCCAATTAGCAAACTGCCCAAATAGCAAAGCGTCAAAATAGCATAACGTCAAGTAGCGAGCAATCAGCTGAGCTTGTCTGCTATGTTTATACGTATGGTAAAAAGTGCGTCTTTATGTATTTTTCAAGGATCTTAACGTGATCTGTTTACCACAATTTTCCAAAACCATTCAGCAGTTTATCATGAAAGCAGAACAAATAAACATCTTTCTTTAAAACACCTTGATCTACTTTAACATTTCTATTTAATATAAAAAATAATGATTTTATTAGAGGATAACCTGTAACAAATAATGTACAATACGAAAGCATGCCAGAATGAAAAGCAGTTAACAGTGATTTAATAAATACTAGAGGTAATTTGCTAAAAACGATATGTTCTAGTTTTTTTGAAAATGATTCACAATTAATAAAATTGAATCAATTGGGGGTAGCACTTAGCTTTAGTAGTCTCCTTAACATGGCTTGTTGCACCATTTACCAGCATCCTGCATATCGATGTCGTGGAGTAAGTCCGGTGTTGTCGCAGGGTGCGGCTGCTGGTGCACGCGGGCACGGGCGCCGCCGTGGCGCTGAAGGCGGTGCGCGCGGAGGGCGAGGCAGGTGCGGGAACATGCCGCGAGGCGGCGCTGCACCGCGCGCTGCGGCACGCGCACGTGCTGCGCTGCCTCGGCGAGCGCGCGCACCAGGGCCTGCACTACATGTTCCTGGAGTACGCGCAGGGCGGCGAGCTGTTCGACCGGATAGGTGAGCTCCGGCACAAGAGATGTTTTACTCGGTCGGTTACACAACTTCATCACATATGCAAATAAAAAAACATTTTTTTATGGTTAACATATAAATTCCTTTAATTAATAAGTCGAGACACTAAATTGTAAAGTTCTGACACACGTCGAATCCACCTGTTAAATTTTACTACAATTTTCAAAATATGAAACCTTGTAATTACAATTTTATGTTCAATAGAACAGTTTCCTAAAAATATGTAAAAGGTCACCTGTAAAAAAAAATTTTATTAAACAGAAATAAATTGTAGAAACAATTTTGAATGTTTTCCACTGTTGTAAACTTGTAAATTGTATAATATTGTATAAGAATAATTCTTTATTAAACAGAAACTTGTAGATTTGTAGCCTGAAACATACAATAGGCTACTTGACTCATTTTTTAAGTAGATCTTAAATTATTAATTATTGCCTGATTAGACAAAAAAAAATTAAATTTCTTACTGTTTTTTTGAGTTTTAAATTTCCCATATTTTTGTACTTAGAAAACCGGAAAACTAAATTTTAAAAGTCCACATTTCGTACACCGACGAAAATGCTGTCGGCCATATTGTTCTATACATTATCACTTCTGTGATGTCAAAACAAACACTTGACATTTTACTAACATTCAAATTTGTAGTTATTGCTTTTATGAGTCTAACATCGATGTTTGCTCATACCCATAGAAAGAGGAAGAAGTATCAATAATTACAGTCGGATTAGCGATCTTTACAAAACTTAAACGTCAGTCATTGCACTTTTTAAAAATTTCAAAGCATCATAGGCGCCATAACGAAATTTACTCTTTACATCCGCCATGAAGTTTTATTAGATCCCAATGACGTCACAACATTTCCGAATTCAAAATCAAAATCAAAAATTGAAAGTATCATATCTTGCGCCTTTGTTATCCGAAATCAAAAGGTATTGGATTTTGACGCTTCAATCCCAATCCCTAAGCGACAGCCGGCTGTCGCTATAATAATTGATTTTAATTTTGTTTGGAATAATCCACGCTCGAAGGGTTGTAAGATAGTAATGAAATGATTCAATAATTGCGTCAAATTGGAAGCGAGTCAAGTAGCCTGTTCCAATGAGCGTCGTTTATCGAGCAGGCGGGCCGCGTGTGCGCAGAGCCGGACGCGGGCATGGCGGCGGCGGCGGCGCGGCGCTACTGGCGCCAGCTGCTCGCCGGCATCGACTACCTGCACGGGCGAGGCGTCGCCCATCGCGACATCAAGCCCGAGAACATTCTGCTCGACCACGACGATAACGTGAAGATATCAGACTTTGGCATGGCCACGCTGTTTAGGTGAGTATTCCGGTTGGTGGTCATTATCATCATTAAAATAAAATATTGTCTCAGAATAGAATAGAATATCTTAATTGCTTATGAATAGGGTCTAGCCATAGCCGAATAACGCCTTCGGTCACATTAATAATCTCCACAATGATCTTTCTGTGCGAACTGAATGCCAATTAGACATGGTGGGGGGACCATCCATCGATCGTCGTCTGGTGCACGAATGCCATTCTAAAACCAGACCGGTCTTCTCGTGTGCCACCCACTACCACTTCGGCTCAACAATTCTTTGAACATTGTTGGAACAGGATTTTATAGACATTTCATAGATTTTTTTTAGTAACTTATACTAGTCAAAGCAAAAGTAGTTCCGTCGGGGAGCATGTCGTAAATAGCCTTAGAACAAAGCCAGCCACCTACCCCGGCTCGTCTCCCCCAGACACGGGTCCCGCGAGCGGCTGCTGTCGCGCGTGTGCGGCACCGCGCCCTACGCCGCGCCCGAGGTGCTGCGGGCGGCGGCCGCGCCCTACCGCGCCGCGCCCGCCGACCTGTGGGCCGCCGCGCTCGTGCTGCTCGCCATGCTCGTGGGGGGTGAGCGCGCTGCACTATTCCTCACTAGCTGTTGTCCGCGACTTTGTCCGCGGCAATTTCTGTTATTATGATCGCAATTAAGAAGTTTTTAAAAGAATATAGCCATAAGCCAGCCTTAAAAAAATTCAGTTCGAACCTGTGGGGTTCCAGAGATAAGCGCGTTCAAACGAACGAACTCTTCAGATTTATAATAGTGCCTGATCAGTCCTCGCGAGAAACGCGGCCTAAGACGAGTTGGTTTCCAAATGCAAATACACTTGCCGAATACATAAATTAAATACGACTTATTATTTTCTATGTGCGAGTACCTTTAAATGGCTAAGTTTATAAGAAAATTCGTTCTTATGTAATATGTACCAGTGCTGTCAGTGTTCCAAATGAAATTTAAAAAAAATAGGCTTAGAAAACGTTTGAACGTGAGCTATATAATATAATATCATTTATCTTTTATGTATTCATCAAAGTAACTTTTCTAAGGCCGACGCTGTAGGAACTCTATCATGGACTAGGAACTTGTTTTGCTGTTTTGACACTGTTTTTAAGTGAATAAATTGCTGGTACAACTTTGGCAAGTAGATAAACAAATGCGACTGTGTGGGGTGGACCTCGAACTCGCAACCTTCGCTTACCGAGCAATTGTTCTAACTTATTAAGCCACCGAGACATTGTCTCTGACGACGAATTTATTCAAGCCTTTTTACGCTGTAACATTTTACAATCTTGAGTTTCCTAAATGTATTATCTCATCGAAACAATCTTATAGAAGTTTGTGATGGAAGCAGGAAGAAGATACAGGAATTTGATTGTAGTAACATTTGATTTTGTCGATGCTCAATAAACAGCTCAGAAAAATTCATCCTAATTAAGGATTAGAACTAGTAGGAGTGTAAAAGCTTCCAGCGGCGTGCGACGGCGGCGCGGCTCGTCTCTTTGGTATCCTAGCTGTAGGCGTGGTGAACTGACCCTAAAGTTATGGTACCGAAGTTACGAGTCGCACCATACTCTTCGAACGGAAAAATTGCACGGCTTCGGTGAGTCACACACCTTCTGATTTACTTTTCTTTAAAAATATTTTTAATTACGGAAGACTTGGTTCCTCACTACCTTTAAGATAAAAGTTTCGAACCTTTTGCTCTCAAAAGATATAGATAGCATCAACAAATCGAAGAGTGAGGAGGAGAGGTTTTTTGGGTGGGGTAGAAAAAACTTAAAAATTATATGGACGTTTCTTACTAACACTCATTTACTAGTGTAAGATTATGATCACAAAAACAAAGGAAAAATTTCGAGTGCTTTATGAAAAGCTATAAAAATATAATATTCAAGACATTATAACGAATTCTATGATAATACTAGTTTGTAGGAGGACCAGTAAAATTAGCTTGTGTTTCTAAACACAAGCTAATTTTACTGGTCCTACTACGCGTACGGTCCAGGCATAGGCCTGGAGGCGCTTTTACACGTCACAATATTAAAACCTACCACTGAAATTGCCCTTAGTTCTAGAATACAGGTTCTATGCATTAGCTACTATTTTGTCAATCGATTCCTGTAGTGTCCGTAATACTCGCATACGAAAGAGGGCAGTTGATCAAAGCCCGATTCCCCCCAGAGCTGCCGTGGGAGCGCGCGCACGCGTCGGACCCTCGCTTCGCGGCCTGGAGCGCGTGGGGCACTAGTGCCGCGGCCCCGGCCCCCCCGGCCCCCTTCGCGCGCCTCGCCCCCGACGCGCTGGCGCTGCTGCGGCGGGCGCTGCAGCCCGCGCCCGAGCGGCGCCCGGCGCTGCAGCGGCTGCTGAGGATGCGCTGGCTCGCGCAGGAAGGTATTGCCGTGTACTTGTCCTGACATGCCTGCTACATAATATGTAGCAGGTGTTGGTCTGCATATTATGTGACTATTCATCTGTTCTGTAGACTATGACCCGAGTTCACCATTCTTAAACAGCCGGTAAACATAGATTGACGATTAATTTGATACACTTTCCATACAAAATATGTCAAATAATGTTTAAACGCTGTTTAAAACTTAAACGTCTGTCGGTGAACTCTACCCTATTTGTGTGGAAAATTGTTGATGTTTGACATTCATTGATAGCAATTGAAATTTAAATTAAATTAATGTTGTGATTGAGCATGATGACCATGACTGTACCCATCATTGCTGTGGTATATTTTTGAATGTGGTAAAAAGTGGTTTGACAGTTCTTCTTGAACCTTGCTGATGAGTGTGTTTGATGAAAAAAGCCATAAAACCATGCTTTCTGTTATTAAACAAATGAAATCAATTACTATAAAAAAGTTACTTTCTTTCTAAAATCCAGTATTTACGCCGAAACTTATTCAGACAGATAATTAGATCAAATCCAGAACATCATCATCTTCCACCGTTATCTCTATATCTAGAGGTTTTAGATTAGACTGCTGTCTATAGTTGTAACGATATATCATTGTGTGTATCCAACATTATGTATGATTCTTGATTGTGTGATGTAAACATTTCTAGTGTGTTCGCCCAGCCCCAGAAGAGGAAGCGTCGGCGGGCGCCGTGCCAGGTACTAGGTGACTCTGAGTGGCGCGTCTCAGAGCCGCCTCGTGCCTCAGCACGGCCCCCCCCCCCCCTCCCCCCACCGAGCTGTTCCTCCGCACTACACTGCCCCTGCGGCGCTTTGGCGATTTAGCTCCGTGACGTGTTCCAAGCTCATAAAGCTAGATTACCAAAGCACCGCGGGACGCAGCCTCTTCGGTCGTCTCGTCTGATGCAAGATTTACTTCAACTCGATTTTATTTTGTGATTTTTTTAATGTTTAGTATGTGCATTATGTATTTGATATGTGATTTCCATGTTTCTGTGTTTTGTATTTCGCCGCAATCTTGATGCAATTCTGAATTAAATGCAAATTTCACTAATGATAACGCACGTGTTAAGTTTCCACACGATGACGCTAGCCGCGCTATCTGCAAATTAAAGTATGTTTACTCTCATTTGTAGATAGTCGGTTTATTTTCTGTTTACCTGTTTCCATTGATGTAAAACCTAGATACAGCATCAAAAAAGTGTTCCAATTCAAATTGCACCTATTTGTAAAAGGGTGCACTTATAAACAATGGAATAGTTACAAGGTGACGTAAATATCCATACTATTATAATGACATAAAATCAAGTGTCAACTATTCAAATGAGGACAGTTTTTAGTGTCATTTTTATATCTGACTGTGTAACTTAGTTCTATGTAGATGCCTATTTCTTTATAATCCTACAGACTTACGGCCGGTCCCAATAATCTATCTATCTTCAGTTTTGGTATGTCGGTGATAGAAAACATCTTCTGTCTCTGCTTTTGCCGTCCAGAGAAACAAAGACAAAAGTTGTTTTCTATCTCAGATATGCCAAAACTGAAGATAGATAGGTTATTGGGTCCGGCCGTTAGACAAGTTGATTTCTGGTATTGTATAGGCTAGAGGAATAGATGACAAATGTATGAAAATGACATCACCTTACGAAAGATCGATTGTTTGTTGATGTCATTTTCATACATTGCTACCCATTAGTCGAGCGTAAACGATATTAGAAAGCAACTTGTCTGAGGCCGCTGATTGGTCATTAAAATTTGTCATTTTGATTTGAATTGACGACCTCCGTGGCAGAGTGGCGTACATAATGATTTTCAGGGTGTCGTCTGCTCCGATGGCTCGGGTTCGATTCCCGGACAGGTGTGTGTTTTTCTACATCTTCTCAGGTTTTGGTGTTTGTGGCACCTTCGTTGTTTCTGATTTCCAAAATACGAGTGCTTAATAGTTACTCAAATTGGGATCAGAACAATGTAGTATGTGATGTTGTCCACATTTATTTATTTATCTGTTGTTGATCATTTTGTGCATGCAGTTGTTTCTGGTATTGTATTCCGTGTGTTGTGTCGCAGAGGAGACGGAGCGCGCGTGGCGCTCGCAGCCGGCGCCGCGTGCGACCGACGCGACCGATGCGACCGACGCGACCGCCGCGACCGACGCAACCGCCGGCACCGGCGAGCTGAGCGCGGCCGCCATGGACGCGCTACTGAGCCACTCGCAGCCCGCGCACGCCGACGACCTGCTGCTCGCCTCGCAGCACGACTCGCCCTACACGCAGGTAATAGGAGACCTAGATGCACACGTTTCATAAGCTTCACGAGTGCACATTTGCAGGATTAAGGTCATGTACGAATACGCTAAAGCTAGCGCAGGTACTAGGAGACCGTGGTGCACGCGTTTTATATTAGCTGCACGTAAACACATTTGTAGGATAAACGTTAATCTAAGAATATGTTAACGCTAGATTAGTGGGGTTTTAATGCATTTTCATTCTTTTGCGAAAAAACCATACAAAAAAATCTAAATTTATGTATGATTGATTTGACATAAAAATAAATTAAATCGATCTATAAATTATAATATTTTAAAAAGTCGGAAATGACGTCGAAGGCCACTTTTTAGGCTTCACAATCATGAAATACAGCTGCTGCCTGCAACTTATTTAAACGTTTTGTCAGGATTGTTCAGAAAAGTAACAAATCAGATACATCTACCTTAATTCGATTGTATGTTTGCCTAACACTTTCTTCGGATTTTTATTAGTTCTGATACAGAATGTTTGTTTACGCAAAATTTTTAATAGATTGAACCAAGGAATCATATTGTTTCATACAAACTGTGCCTCGCCCTTTTCATCCCTTTAGGATTAAAATTTCGGATATTTTTCTTATCGAATGGTTACGTCATACCAAGAACACATTCTCCAAGGTTTACATCACCACGATCAGTCATTCAAGTTGAGTGTTCATCTGTCAGTAACGCAGGACAAAGCATTTGTATAGATAGGACTTGCATAATCTGTTTATGTTACTGCTACTAGCATCTTAACTCTTTGCTGTCACTCGGAATTTCAAGGTGTCGTTTCAATAAGACTCAAAAAACTAAAGAAAACTCTGATGTACTCTATTGAACTATGGCTGTATGTGTACTGAATAAATAACAAGGGTACTACGCGGTTTCATATATCTGGCTGAAAAATCCAAATACAAATGCGATGTACCGTACACGCACCGCCATCCGTTGGTTTCGTGCCGAACCACTCGACTGAGCGCTCTCCCGGCCCGCAGCACGAGGTGGTGCTGCAGCGGCTGGTGCGGCGCATGACGCGCGTGCGGCTGCGCGTGGGCGCGCGCGCGGGGCTGCGGGCGCTGTGCGGCGCGCTCGACGCGCAGGGCTGCGGCTGGCGGCAGCTCGCCCACAACCAGGTGACGTACACTGTGTGTAGCGCCGCGTCGACACCTATCTATTGTGTAATGGTCAGCCAGACATTTTATTCAGTGAGCCATTATAGTCAGTCATTGTTGACTTGTAGATAATGTGAGCGACATGGCATCGAGTCCACCGTTTGAACATTAGATTTTTGTAGTCATAACGGTTTAGGCGCATAATGTCAAAAACGCAAAATGACAGACGTTAATGATTGTTGCAAAATGTCAATAACGCGAAAAGCCAAATTCGCAGAATGCCAGATTTTCAAAATGTCTTATGTATCTCTTGCTAGTAACTTAATGTGAAAATGTTTATTTTTTTTGTTGATTATACTATTGATTTTCTTTGACCGAGTCCATGGTAAGTTCATTTACAATTGTAAATATAAAAAAATAACAAATTTTAGATCTTTTATTGTAATGAATCTTTCCTTGGGCTGAATTTCTATCAGGTTGTAAATCTGTCATTTTGCGCCATCTGACATTTTGCGTTTCTGACATTTTGTGAATCTATCATATTGCGTTTTTCACATTATTTATTTATTTATTCATACATGGAAAACTAACAGCATTTACATATAAAAGATATAGATAGAGATGTTTTAGAGCAAATATGCCTCAAGCAGTTCTCACATTGAATCGCATTATGCGCCTAAACCATCAATAACATAGATGCTGTTCCTCCCCCACAGCTGGCGATCGAATGCGACGGCTCGGTGCGCATGCGCGCGTGGGCGGCGCCGGCCGGGGGCGGGGGCGGGGGCGGGGGCGGGGGCTGCGTGCTCGAGCTGCGGCGCGCGCGCGGCTGCGGGCTGCAGTTCAAGCGCCGCTTCCTGCAGCTTCGGGACGCGCTCGCCCCGCTGGCGATAGAACTGTGAAAATATCTGCACCACCGAGTATTATTATTGTTAGAGTTAAACTATGTTTGTACTGTTTTTAAGAATAAACTTGATGCATTTATGTTGACTTTTTGTTACCCTTGGTTTTTTAAATATAGACATCATCACATACATTGATTGTTCTAATTCAAAAATGAGTAACTATAACTCGACTTCGTTAACCCAGACCCGAAAAAAGGTAAAAAAATATACTTGTGGTTTGTAATTATAATAATAATGGATCAGATACTTGGCGTTGCCCGTATCTGATTCTATTTTACCAGCTCCAATGCTGAGTTTTAAATATCCGAAACAATAATAATAATTTTTAGTGTGCGTTCGCCCATCAAAAAGTATCGCCTATTCGAAAATTGGATGATGCAGATAATTAGTGCCTTATATCTTGTAAACCGATAAGCTTTAATACCTTTTTTTTGTAAATACATACTTATAGTACACAGAAAACACCCAGACCAGTACAAACAGACATGTTCATGCACACAAATATTTGTACTGTGCGGGGATCGAACCCGCGACCCATGGCTCAGAAGCAGCGTTCACTACCGCTGATTCAAATGGTCGTCAAAATGTAATTGTAACGAATCCGCGTCTACCTTCATGAGCGTATTGCTCGGCTTGATACCCAAAAAATAGCGAGCTTAGGGAATAGTAAGCTGCCTAGCATGTATCGACACATCACTCGTCATAACAAACTCGGTGTAGCCAGAGAATACAACTAAATAGAGTGATAATACCTATGTGAAAATAGTAATTCAAAAGAGAGGAGCCGTGTTCTATGAATGAGTGCATGGGACTTGGGGAGTATAATATTTTTGCGTAAATTCGTTGCGTCCTCAGTCCATGAGTGAAAAACATTGACCTCACCGGAAAACAAGGAGGATTATGCTACAATCACCATGGCTGGTGATAGCAGTGGCTTAGGGTGGAGAGAAGGCGCTGCTACAATGGCACCTACAAGTGAAAAGATGTATCGACGGTGGAATGGCATGAAGCGACAATTTGTAAACTTTTCAGGAGAGCGAATTATTATTTTTTTATACGAAAAAACAATAGTTATCTTTTGGCGCTATTTACAGGGAAAATTTTCTTCGTATGTGTTTCAAAGTAAGATCTACAAAATGCCAAAGTTCATCTGTATAGTTATTATTTACAAAGTTAGGCGTCGGTTAAAAAAACATAATGGCCTGCGCAGACGACGGACTTTACTCCGCGGCGCGGTGGAGAAAAAAGCACGCTCCGCCAATGAAAAGTCCGCCGCGGATTTATCGCGAACACAACGCACACGGTTTGCGATCATTTGTTCATTTATCGTCGTGCATACGTTACTTCCCTCTCGAGCGCACAACGCGGGCTAAAGTCTGCCATGTGCGTCGCTTCGCCTAGACACACGAGTTCTATGTTTTTCGGGGATTGCCCCGTACTTTTGTCCTTTTGTATGCGATACTTTTAGTCCCTCGTTTGCGTTACTCGATGAGGTGATCCGGCAGAGAATGATATACAGGGTGAAATTGTAACCACCTTCCAAATTTTAATATCTTAATCTACGAGACAAAAAACAAATGACGTATTTTTTCTTTTGGTATAGCCCAGTACAAAAATGTCAAGATAAAGCACTTAGAATATGTCCGCCAAAAATCTATTTTTTTTTTAATTCGGCCGCCTAGCAACACTTTTTTACGCAATGCATACACATTTATTCATTGCGATACTAAACTTAAGTTTCTGATTTTCCCTTTATACCTAAACAGGCCTAAAACTGTAAAAATTTAAAACTATATTGCGAAAAATATTTTCGGGTGAAAATTTGATTTATATTTTTTACTTCATTTTTTACCTCTTAATACGATACTGAACGCCTACAAAAATTTTGGAAAGTGGTTAAAATTTCATCCTGTATGAGTTACCGCCATAGCCCACCGGATTAGCAAGCTAAAGTGGCAGTGGGCTGGCCATATTAGTCGCAGTACTGACAACCGCTAGGATAAACGAGTTCTTGAGTGGAGACCGCGTCTCGGCAAACGTAGTGCAGGACGCCCTCAGGCCAGGTGGAGTGATGATTTGCGCAAGATGGCTGGCAGGAGCTGGATGCGAGAAGCCGAGGATCGACCTAAGTTTGTGCAACTGGAGAGGCCTATGTCTAGCTGTGGACTGCGATAGACTGATGTTGATGATGAACGTTATGTACCTAACCATTATGTTTAACATCTTGGCAGTATTGTTTTTTTTATTAATTAAATAAGTCTTAGAAAAATGTAAATAAATAAGACTATTCATTTTGAATCATGCTGTGACGTGCACGGCATGGACGTATTATTTTTCTTCGGCCGGGTCCTGGTCCCGGATGAATGAGCCTTACACAGATACGTCCGTGTACGTCATTCACAGCGTGTTTCAAAATAAATAGCTGAACCAATATTTTACATTTTCCTAAGATACTTTTTTTGATAAAAAAAATTAAAAAAACACTTGAAAAGATGTTACACATAGTGATAACATAACGTGATATATTCGTTTGTCAGGAGGTTCAAAATGCACAGTGTAAAACTCAATATCGCCCAAGGTAGAAGCTGACAATAGTGACCGAGTTTCTTGCGCTGCTTCTTCTCGGCACTAGCCCAGACTTGTCCCGAAGCAGTGGTAGGTTTAAATTGGGACGTGTAAAAGCGCCTCCTGGGGCCTATTTGCAGAAATAAAACTGATTTTGTCGCTTGATGCCTTTCGCCATTCCACCGTCGAATGGTGCTTTTTTATTTCAGACTCATTTCACCGACAATACTTAAATAGCAAAATACTTCTTTTAGCTTAGCTCCTATACCTAGCCATGTCTACTTTCGTTAGGCCAAAAATAAGTAAGCGACTTACCAGAGCACATTGCCGTCACATTCATCTGCATCACCGTGTTATACTCTCCCTCGTCACCATCCTCTCGATGAGAAACAAGAGGCCTCCACTTTCAAAGGCTGATGATGTCCGAAATGTCTTGATTTTTTTACGTCGCCGTAATTTTACTATCGATAGTGAGGCAGTCAGTATTAAATACACGCGTTTATCTTGCACTTCTTAATGTTTCTTTTTCTTTTAAGGTTTGCGTAGGTACCTGGTTAAACTAGCTTTTTTGACGACCTCCGTGGCGGAGTGGCGTACACACCGGTTTTCAAGGTGTCGCCTGCTCCAAGGTCCCGGGTTCGATTCCCGGACGGGTCAATGTTGAAAAAATGTGTTTTTCTACATTTTCTCGGGTCTGGGTGTTTGTGGTACCTTTGTTGTTTCTGGTTTCCAAAATACGAATGCTTTAAATAGTTATTCAAATTGGGATTAGAACAATGTATGTGATGTTGTCCACATTTATTTATTTATTTTTACAAAATAAATCTTTAGTTTTTCTAATCCATTTTAAATCTTACGAATGAAAAGTCAATACAACACATGAACGAGTAAAATACAACATCAATTAAGTACTTAAGTAGGTACACCTCACATGAAATGTTGCTTCGTAGGTATTGATAATTAGGTTTTCGTTAGCATCAAAAACATGGACCTATGGAAGATGAAAGATAATTTTACATTTATTACGGTTTTTACACATAGGTATTTTTGGCATGTGGAATAGAAATTAGGTTACCTACCAATTTAATAAAAAAAAAGAAGAAAAAGAAAACATATTTATTTGGCACCAACAGATTAGTATCTACTTTTGCACCATTCTATAATCTCAAATGGCTGTAATGAGGGATGACTAAAGGGGTACTAGCAGCAAGCGTCTTCAATCCACTACCTACTATCGGTCAATCTGCTATCACCAAGAATGATATAGGCTGGTAATCCTCGCTATTCTTACTGATATTATAAACGCGAAAGTTTGTATGTTTCATACATACAAAGTTTTTTGTTTCTCTTTCATGCTAAAACGATCCCATGGGATAACTTTAATACATAGTTTTAATTAAACAGATATGAATAAAATTTGGCATGTTTTTTTGGCTGGAATAATAATTTTATGGCCTACTTTTATCCCGGGAAAAAGTACAGTTCCCGTGGGATAATTTTAGCACAAGTCTAGATAGTTTTAATTGTTGTAATTCTACGCGTTAAAAGTCGCGGGCAATAGTAAGTTAACAATAATCACGATAAATGAGTTAGTTACTTCGAGATTAAAATTTCTACCATGTAAGTACCATTTTTTAACCTATTAAACGACAAAGTTACTTAAACTTAAAAAGCACTTGCGGGCTCTGTGCGTCAACAATGCCTATAGTTGAAAAAAACTAGGCCAGAAAAGTAAGCATTTAAGATATAACCTTATTGCTGGTATATTTTCCATTTGCTTTCTTTTCGACTTCTTAATTGTTCATGTTTTTTGACCTGACAACGTCTTATAATTCGATGCAGCCGGCTGCACGCACGAAAAAAACATGACTCATGCGGCGTTACCTCGCTCTGAGGCGTTCCATTTAAGGCTTGAAGTGCAAGCGAGAGCGCGGAACGAGCGACAAAGAGGCACAATCGTCGTCCGCATTTGGCAGCGTTCGACATCTGTCTCTCTGAGCGATGCTCACTCAAGTACTCGAAACGCTCCCTTTCATTTCCTACTTTTCCTAACATCGTCCTATTCTCAACAGAATAAGACAAATTGTAAGAATTTTTGTCTCAGGCGGGACTCGAACCCGCATCTCCTCGCATGCCGGGCGGCGCTATACCATTAGCCACCGAGACACTGCGACTCAGCGCGAATATTTTAAGCATATTCTTAACGCTGTAAGCCAGCGTTGCTTCATCAAATGTTAGGAGTTTGCACCCTTAACACCCGAAAGAAACATCTTTGCAGGTGTTTGACAGTCAGTTAAGATGAAACAGCTATTTACATACTTTATTTGATATTTTAGCAATTAAATTGCAATTATAATATCAGTATATAAACTTGAAAAATTTTTGTCTCAGGCGAGACTCGAACCAGCATCACCTCGCATGCCGGGCGGGCATGAAGCAACGCTGGCTTACAGCGTTAAGAATATGCTTGAAAAATTCGCGCTGAGTCGTAGTGTCTCGGTGGCTTAATGGTAGGTATAGCGCCCGCCCGGCATGCGAGGAGATGAGGGTTTGAGTCCCGCCTGAGACAAAAATTATTCAAGTTTATTTATAGATATTATAATTGCAATTTAATTGCTAAAATATCAAATAAAGTAAATTGTAAGAAGTTAAATATCACACATGTTTAAAGTTGTAAAACAATTGCTCAACGCACATTAATATTTGTAAAAACTATGTAGGTACACTGTAAAAAAAAAGAAATTGACATAATTGTATTTATGCGTACAAATAAATGTAACTTGATCAATCCAATTGTGATTTCCATTTACCTCCTTCTCTATATCCATACAAAATATCTATCAAGAATTTATTTCTTTGATAGATATTTTAAAATTTTCTTTTGAAAAATGCAATTATTCCATCAGTATTTTCTTATGACGTTGTCCATTCAACTATCGTCAGTAAACCGACTTTACAGACAACCGATTTTTTCTGTACCATCATTTCTTTGTAACGAAGGCAATTAAAAATATATTAAATATATATTCATTATTATATATTTGCTTTTGGCGTACAGGGCACGGGTAGTGCCATACTTAGTGCGTTTGAGGCGTGGCGCTCAAAAGGTCTTGCAGAAAGAAAATAGTTTTAATTCCAAATTTTATGTATGATACAGTTGACTTGGTGAAGATATAATAGGTAGGTATACCTTCTTATGAATACAAATAAATATGCATATTTCATTACTAAACTAAATTAACAAAAAATGGTATGCTGCCTTTTCCGTCCTCGTCAGGACGATAAGGGTCTAGAAAATAATATACAACGTTTTATTAAAATGGTTTATTACAAAATGCCTTCAATTTGACGGCGACGACATTTTGGTCGAGACCCTAGCTATCAGTCTCGACGTTCGGCTCGTACATCAATACTACTAGTAATTATTTAAATCTCACGCGCCTGGGAACGTTGCGTCTTCACTAAGCAATACGGCGCGTCTAACAATGCGATTCTCTTAGCGCTAATGTCTTAACAGCATTGGTTAGCAGTATTGTAACAGCAATGAACGCACGATTGGTATTCTCTTAACACTGATCGACACTAGCGCCGCAAGGTTACCAAACAAAAAGCTGTCAAAACCCGTGACAACAGCGGTCGATGTAAAGGCTGAGACATCCGTGATGATCACAGCCACTAGCGCAGCGAAGAATCGTATATGAGAATGTAAGGGCTGGGTTAAAAGTCAGTAGTACAGTCTAGTACTCATCACCAGACCAAAGAACCGTTTTTTCATTAGTATTGGATTATTTATTTGATTTTAAGTTAGAATTCGTTACTTGAAAGTAATGTTGATGCTTTGTTGGTAAGCTGTATTTTTTCATTGACTGTACATCAGCATATGATCACATTTTAACAAAATTTCACACGAGACTTTTAGGTACAGTCAGTGTCAAAAATATGCAAGACACAATTTATTTTGCCAACCATTTTTACTTTGTTTTATTTAAGTGTAAGACTGTCAGCATATTTGCCAAAAGTGTAGGTATCCATATATTTGACATTGATTACAAATTCCAAGTAGGAACTACGTCTAACTAATAATCTGTGCTCCAAATCACACGCGAATGCAGACTAGAAACTGAGACAATCGTGTGCTCAAATTTGTCACAACATTGTAGGCGTGCGAGAGGTCCGCACAAAAATCAAAGCTATTCGTCCATTTTTAGACTACATGCAACAAATGCTGCCTTCCTAATTATTTATTAAAGTCAGCGTTATAACTAAGTTACAAACCCATATAAAACGGCAGCTAAGCGCAAGCAAGAGGCGATAATATGACACTTACGCAGTTGTGACGTTCTTGCACATTTTTATAGAGATTCTTGTGCAAAATAACTAACTCGTTAACTCTCCAAATTGTGTTCCAGATATCAACTGCAGCTTTAAATTAACTTGAACAACAATTTATTGCAATGTTGATTAATAAACAGATGGTTCACCTATTGCTTACCGTATTTTTTTCTCAATAAACAATATTATAAAACTTAAAAAATGATTTCGCAATTCCAATGCTAATCAATTTTATTACCTTTCGTTTTTAATTTTTTAACATTATTAGAAGGACTTGTCGCAAAGTTACTTACAATACAGATAGATCAATTGGACATTTTCTGGTAGCTTAATGAAGCTTGACTACGCTTATACTTGCGCTTACTATATAAGTTATAAAAAATTTTGTAACAGTATATCTGTACAGTAACCAAATTGTTACCTATTAATTTTGCCTATTCCTGCACTGTCATACATCTATTTTAATTTAATTTGTAATTGTGAGATATAATAATCGCATCATACAATACTTTTACCATACATTGAGTTCTTAGTAAAATTAACTCGATTTCGTGTTAAATTTTCTAATGTGTTTTGTAAACATTTGATTACATAATTGTAAAGGCTAAAGGCGGAAACAAACTATCGGACCCGGTCGAAGCTACTGAGAAGTGCCATATGCAGTGCACGGATATATTATAACCGATTTCTAACGGACGTCCAAAAGGTTAAGGTTTGCACAGATTAGTCTGACAACGACGCTGCCGATAGTTTGTTCCTGCCTTGAGAATACCACGTTGCTATTAATGTATCAGAGAATACTGCGCCGGTAATATTAATGCACACATGAACTCACTTAGGTGATTTAGTTTATCTGTTACAACTATTTATTATAGATATGGTATGTACCGCCGTACCCTTTCAGCGGCCAAGATATAACTTACCTACACGTATTAAAATTCCCATTTGGGGTAGTACTTTGAAATGGTAAGTAGCAAGTAAATAGGTAAATCAAAAATGTTATCACTCAAATGAGCTCAGAAGTGAATTCACAAAAACACAGCAGGCAATTAAATATCCACGTAGGTATGTAGACGATGAATCTTTTCAAACACTGAACGCGTAGTTCGTCATCGTACCTACATAAACACTTGTCCAAATTGATTTTAAAAATGGTTACTTACATACAAAATACAAAGTACCTTACTTACAGCTTAACATTTAGATCTAGTCAATTCAACGACAAACTTATACAACTCAGAAATTATTGCGCCGCGTCGTTATGAAACAGACAGACAACAAAAGCTTCCTGTCTATAATAATAACTATAGTTCTAGGACTTCTAGATACGACGATTTACAACATAATACAAATCTGGGTATCTACATGGCTAAGTTGCGACACAATATTAATAATACTTGACACACGCCGCGGAGCAAAGATTCGAGTCGTATGGCGTCAGATGGCGCTGCAGTCGCAACATGACCCCGCATCGGCGCCTTCGTTGATATGTTTATTGCACGTCCGCGTCCACAAAACCACACCGACCGACGTCAGTATCATTTATAATAAATATCAAATCGACACGTATAATAGTAACCCTTAACTACTGATCTACTTAAACTATGAATACCTAGCCAGTTAAAATCGGAACTCTCGATGTGTAATGAGCGACGTGTTCCGGCGCAAGCTCGCGTCGGGCGAAGAACAATTTTAATTTCTAACGTAAAAATGTTAGAAAATGCGAGTCAATGCGGGCGCTGCACTGGCACCGCCGTTCGCCGCCGTGCAACTCGCAACAGCTTACGTTCGCATCAGAGATTAAATTCCGGTTTGCAGCAAATTACAAAGTTTTCGCCTTCTCTAACAGTTCGTTGATAAATTTCTGAAAAAGAAAAAGTAATTAGTATTATAATAGCAAATAGGTAGCTACCGATAATTATTGAACGTCAAAACGGCGAATTTCCACTTGGTTCAAAAAGTAGTCATTTCTAGTTCAGGGCTTGGCATTACAGTTCAGGAATTTGATTCTTTTTGCGTCGTGCACGTCTTGCGAGTGCTGACGACTGGACAGCGGTGAGTATTTGTTAGAAGGCTGTAAGAATGGTAAAATTTCCTGTGGTAAACAACAGACACGAGGGTAAAGCTTAGACAAGATCAGGTCGGGCAGCGTCTAGAGGAGAGACTCCCCGACTACCTAGTCGCGGTCTGTCTGCACGCCTGAGACTAAAAGCTATAATATCAAGAGACGTAGTATTGTTCCCGCAAAAATATTAAGGCTTCCATTGATAGTCAAAGTGTACTACGCCCATTATTGGCATCCGCATAAAAAATGTTAATTGTTTTACACATTGTTTTTATATTTTATACATGTGGTTTGCTGTTGGTGTACCTTATAAAATAAAATAAAAAAATACATAATGAAGACATCATTAGGTAGCAATAAACAGCCAATACCGAAAATATTAGGATTCCGCCATCTTGACGCTCACGACAATTAGGAGAACAAAGATCCGTGAGAAAAACTTACATTTACATCTTTTTGAGGTTTTTTGGCATCGGATAGTAAAGTCTGTAACAATAAAATTAAAATTTGTAACCTATCAACGCTTTCTTTCGGTAATTTATGAATTTTATGAACGCATAAGATTGTCGATGTTTCCGTCACTTTTTTCTTATTTTGTGTTACTCTTTAACAGACTAGGTTGTCAAAAATGTTGTGAAAAATGTCAAGATAAAGCACTTAGAAAATGTCCGCCATAAATCTAAAACGTTTGATACGGCCTCCTAGCAAACACTTTTTTATGCACAGAATCTCTTTTCCATGTTCTGTGTTTTTATGCGATGCGCATCTCATTCATTCATAACGATACTATTCATAAGTTGTTGATTTTCCCTTCATAACTTAACAGGCTTAGGACCGTAAAAATTGAAAACTATGTTGCGAAAAATATTTTTGGGTGACAACTTGACCTACGTTTTTTACTTCATAAATGGGCTCTAAACATTATACTGAACGCCTATAAAAATTTGGAAGGTGATGAAAAATCATCTTGTATATTTTTTAAATCCACATAATATTTCATTTATGACGTCATCAGTCAACGCGGCGTAAGAGAGCAAAGAGAATAATTTCTTAATTCTTACTCGCTTAAGAGCATAAGTAATTTTGGCTGAACTAAACTTAATGTGAGGGGTAGCAGCATGTCTCTGTGTACGCCAGTCCAGTACGGAGGTCGTCAATTTTAAAGTACTGCCTTGTTACCGAGTAACAGGGGTCGCTTGCTTACCGCGAGGTGCCGGCGGCGGTGCTCGTCGCTGTCCATGTCCAGCAGCTCGTCCACGTCCACTTCCACCTCCGCGTCGCGAGCCCCGCCCGCGCCCCCACCGCCCCCGCCCCCGCCCCCGCCCCCACCCCCGCCACCGCCCCCGCCGCCGCCCCCGCTGCTCTCCTGGAACGTGCGCAAGAAAATTCACACTAATTCTATATGACATAGCAACAGTGGCATATTCAGCATCCTGGCCTGAACTAGTAAAGTAACAGGCTTTAATCATCCCACTGCAGGGCAAAGGCTTCCATCATTGAATTCGAGTTATCACTCCAATGATAGGTAGGTACAGGCGATCACTACGCTTGCGTAATGCGAGTTGTTGATCACAAACCCGAGCAAGGTTCGATAATTCGAAACTCTTCTCGCATGAAGATTGTTTGAGGGTAGGTTTTATCATGAGTACTAAGTAATTGCTTATACTACCGGTAATGTAGTAAGATAAAGGGTTCGATTAATCATGGGAAGATGCACATGCTTCGGAGAGGAGTTTGAGCCCCTTGGACCCAGCTACTGAGGCCTCACTCCGCAACACAATTTGCGTATATTCGCCGCTATCTGTCCCCCTCACCGGTCACCCATATCACTACTTAGTGTGTTTGAAAGATAAAGATAGATCTATTACAGGCTTCGCGTTTCGTAGTAGTGCCTCTTTTTTCACTTATGTATTATTTATCATGTACTGACCGCAGTTTCGTACAGCTTCTGAAGCTCGTCGTAGAGCCACATTTCTACGGCGAGCCGCTTGCGGATGAGCGCCATCTGGTGGCTGCCATACTTTGCGGTGAGGAACTTCTCGCGCCGCTCCTTCACCTGGACGAGAAACATTAATGTTGCGGCTAGAATCACATCGTGAACTCGTGACACGATCAAAGACCGAGTGGAAGTTATTTTCTTGAAGATGTTTTATGTACAAAAATGAACGTGCAGGGTAAATAATATCCTTATAATACAGAATAACCTTTTTTGTAGGGTTTTAATCTAACCCGAATAATTAACCTTAAAACCACAAAACCCATAGAAGTCAGTCTGCATACAAAGTGCGATCGAGCAACGCACACTTAGACACCGCTCACTGACGCGATATCTCGGACCATTTCAGACCATTGCGAGCGAGAGTATATCTACTTGATTTGAGAGACGTGTTTGTGAAGTTTTTAAACAAAAATGGAGCAAGTTCAGTTATTTATATTTCAGTTTATCCTGCTTAAATATCATCAAAAAATCCAACATCTAGATAGGAGTGCCACTACCATGATAGATACTTTTTTTGTGCATAGTTTGACGACCTCAGATCATATAAAGAAATAGATATGAAATGGGGGCGTGGCGCGTGCGAATCCAATATGGGCAAACAGAACTATTGCACACCGCGGCGAATTATTTAATGAAAACATCCATGTAACGATAATTGTATCGGCACAATATACATTGAAGGCTTAATACTAGTTAGCTGTGTTGTGAGTACTATGCGACTGCGCAATGTATCGAGGTTTAATCAAAGCGTTCACTGCCCGACGCGACGTGTCCGTCGCGAACACACTTTGTAGCGACACACTAATTTGCACACACCAAATGACGCATTGTGTAAGCGAGTAAGCGTAGTAGCCGCTGTGATTGGGTCCATGTTTGTGTGCGCACCAATGAGCGTTGTAAATTGATATAGTGTGATCCTTAATTATGCTTACAACAGTGTTATTGTAGTTGCGTTGCACACATAAATAATTCGGAGACACGGGTTCGCTAAGGATTTACGAGTAATTTCATATCTCCTTCTTTATATGATCTGAGTTGACGACGCTTAGCGCAAGGGTTTTTTGTGCATAGATAAACAAAGTAACTATTTAAGCACTCGTATAATGAAGGTATCTACTACAAACTTCCAGACCCCAGAAAACGTAGAAAACCCTTTTTTCTCTAAATTGGAAGATAGAAAAAGACATTAAATCGTCCAGGTATCGAACCCGGGACGTCGAAGCAGGCGACACCTTGAAAACCGCCACTCCACCAAGGAGATTGACTTCTATCCCTATAAACCCTCATACGGGTGAATTTTCAGTCTCTGGAGCAGACCAGCTCACTCACCTCGCCCTTATCGCTGAAGTTGACGTGCAAGCCGGACTTGGCCGGCGAGCGCTCGGTGGGCGAGAGCGCGGGGTGCGCGGGATGCGGCGGGAACGCGCCCGCCGCCGCCACGCCGCACTCCATGCCGCACGCCGCCGAGCCGCCCGCGCCCGCGCCCGCGCTCGCGCCTCCGCTGCGGCTCTGCGGTGAAGGAACTTAATAAGTACCTGGCTCTTAACCTCAACAACACACGGCAGGACTTAGTGCAACCCTAACTACATCATCAACATCAGCCTATCGCAGTCCACTGCTGGACATAGGCCGCTTTAGTTGCATGCCACTTAGATCGATCCTCGGCATCTCCCATCCAGCTCTTGCCAGCCATCTTGCGCAAATTATCCCTCCACCTGGCCTGAGGGCGTTCTACACTACCATTGCTGAGACGCGGTCTCCACTCAAGAACTCGAACCCTAACTTATTATGTACTCAGAAAATACTAGGTACCCAGATTAGTGCTTCCTGAATTATCTTGGCGGATATGTGTTATCAGAAAAATTTAATAATAAGTATCAGTAACTTAAGAAAAATTGTCTCAAGCAGCAAACATTTTCAAATTAAAATGATAATAGATTACAATTGCAACAAATTGCTAAAATTTATGAACATGTAAAATCAATGACGCTTCAAGATTTGCACCAGCACAATTATTATTATACTAAATGACCTCTAGCTGAATCCTCTCGGTTAGTCTGCGGATGAACTTGGATACCTCCCCAATCAAGAACAACAGTTCTAAAGGATGTTTAATAATGTGTTTATCTTAGGAAGTTTCTACAGACAGGATACAAGAATACAACCGAGTTGTCAAGTCCACGTTCACATCGCTATTCCCCGATTGCAATGTCATTCTAATTAATGCTTAACTTTGGAATGCAATAAACTGTGTAAATAAATCAGTTCTTTTTTGCCCTACCTTAAAGTTTGATAGATGAAAAAGTAATCTGACAATTGCGCCATTGTGATCAAGTTAATTACTATGATGAATTTTGTTCAAATGTTGTTTACTTATAAGTTATAACTTACTGTGACCTACTTTTGTTTGAAGTCATCATTATCCTTATTATTTAAGATTTTCGTACCTAATGCTTTCGTGAATCTCGCTTCTAATAATAGATGTATGTAAATCTATTTAAAAAAGTCAGTAGCAGCTCTCGACACGACAATTTACTATTAAGTATAGTAAGTGTCGACAAGCTTTGTTTGTTGTGGAGTGCGCACCCCGAGTCTCCACGCGGCGCCGCGGCGCGGTACCGGATGTTACACTTGGAGAACAAAACGCTTTCACCCGAACAAAAAGCTTTTTGACGCACCGCCCGCCCTCCCGGCGAGACCGCGCCCGCTCTCCCGGCGAGACCGCTCCCGCCCTCCCGGTGAGACCGGTGAATAGCCTACACTAGAATAATCAACTGTTCCCTGACACCCGACAGCTAAGCTACACAGACACCCATCTTGCTTTACTCGCAAAAGAAGTTGATCTTACACCCTTAAAGGAGGTTTACTTGTTAACCAATTTGTTAACAGTAAGAGTAAGTAGAAACAAGCAACAGATCTCTTTAGACACCAAATAAACATGATTAGTCAAGTAAAATAAAAAAAAATCTAATTTAAAATGTTTTTTTTCCTAAAAATGATCTGGCGTGATGATTGTCCTTGAATTATATCTTAGTAAGTATTGTATTCTAGGTTATATTTTTCAACTTTTCTTTAGAAAACTTTGGGAGTTTCCTATTGCAAAAAAAAACTGAAATGATTAACACCATTACAGCAGCTAACTACTCTTTGGCAACCCATTTTAAAATGCTGTAGTAACAGCCAATAATCATCCCACTACAGGAATAAGGCCTCCATCATCATTGAATTCAAGTTACCACAGCAATTAAAGGTACTGACATAATAATCACCACGATTGCTTGACAAACTAATACGGGTTGGTCATCATTAAAATGCTGAGCTTTATATGTAATTATAATGAGTCCTTCCTTTTATGGCAGCGAGGACGAAAAGATACAGTGCAAAAAGTTTCTAAATTTCAAAACATGTTTACTCAATCTAGTAGTTCGTGAATAGTTGTTTAGCTACATGCTGCAATGTTGTTAGAAACAATTAATTATACGCAACGAATTTTGGTGCCTAGCCAATGTAATATGTAATACCTACACAAATTAACTTTTAATAATTATTTTTACTTTGAGTTTTACGCTGTCTAGTATCAGATAAGTAGGTAGGTACTACCTCTACCAGCATGTTGTCACAACATAATGGATACGAGCTACACGTTTTGCCATAACAAAAGCGAAGTTTTATCAACAAAATATGATAATATTTTATCAGCAGAAATGCGTGCTGCATGGCCTTGTGTCTCACGTCACGTGATAGAGTTAGATGGGTATTTCTCAGTGCAATTCCATTAAATTTCTTCCACCAAACCGGTCGCTACTAACGAACTAACCGAAGGCTCAGAAACTGGATATTTTGCGATTTTGATCGGCGACTGTGATGCATTTGCATACGTGCTAGTACCTACCTAACCACGTAACTTATACAGGATGAAATTTTAACCACCTTTCAATTTTTTATATATCAATCTACAAGACAAAAACAAATGACGTATTTTTTCTTTTGGTATAGCCCAGTACAAAAATGTCAAGATAAAGCACTTAGAAAATATCCGCAAAAAATCTAAAATTTTTGATACGGCCGCCTAGCAACACTTTTTTTATGCCATTCGCATCTTATTCTTTCATTACGATACTCTTAATAAGTTTTTGATTTTCCCTTTATACCTTATCGGCCTAGGACCGTAAAAATTGAAAACGAAAAATATTTTCGGGTGAAAGCTTGATTTAATTTTTTAACTTTATAAATGGGCTCTAAATGCCATACTGAACGCCTATAAAAATTTTGGAAAGTGGTTAAAATTTCATCCTGTATGTTACTCAATCATGCCATCCCATTAACGGCTTCAGGGATTTAAATAATATGTTGTACACTAGTAGCTATGGAGTTTTAATGTTGGTTTACTATTTGTTAAGTAATTAGCCGTAAAAATAATACTTTTCTTCTTGGGGCAAAACGAATACTCTGTTTTACAATAACAGTCTTGGATTCAAGAACATTTTAAAGACAACGCAGGCAGACGATGTTGTTCCTAAGTTGTTTTAGCTATTATCCTGATAAGATGAGCTTGTGTACCAAACCAAAGTTCATGTTCAAAAAGATACATTCAACAGGTTCAGACCCAATGATAATTCAAGAGACTTCTAATAATGCAGTTAAATCTTATGGTTCACGGAAGTTTTGTAAAGTTCTAAAAGCAAGTACTTACCTACAAACATTCAACTAATTTTAGCGAGAGTGCATCCTTCTTTGTTGTCTATGATCCTCATAGACAACAAAGAAGTAGGCATGCCGATTCTCGTGATATTATTATACTGATGAATACATAAATCAAGAAAAATTAGGTTAAGTGAATGTCGAACACTACTTGCTGGAACAATATCGAGTCTGTAACAGAATAAGCAACGGTCACAGTTACTTTTTTATCTTCTTTGTTTCGTGATTTCGTACGGATTGTTCAAAGTTATTACAAGAACAGACAAGAAGCTAAACAGTATTACAAGAATTACAACTAGAAACCAGAGCAAGTTTACAAAAGCATGTCAACACTATAAGGAATTTTATGTTTTGTAATCTCAATAAAAACATCAGATATAGAGTGATATTAAACTTTCGCTATAATCAAATCATTTTATAAGTCTTATGTCATTGTCTCAGTTGTCCAAACACAAAAAGAAAATAGAGAGCCCTATTCTCATTGATGTAATAGTAGGTACTTATAAAAAAACTAGACACACAATCAGCGCCAAAAAGTATTCCAACTAAAAGTGCGCCCATTTGACATAAGGGTGCACTTTTTGTGCAACCTATATTAATCGAATAACTACAGCATGGCATAAATATTCATACTATTGCATGCAGACATAATTTGGTCGGGTTATTAAGTTGACAGTTGACACTGACATAAAATCAACGTCAATCATTCAAATGAGGACGGTTTAGGTGTCATTTTTTGTATCGGCCTGTTTATCTAGTTCTTTTATAAATTTCGATGCCCGCTCTCTATTTCTTTGATAGAGAACTCGAGCGTGTCTCTTCGAGTGCAAGTATCGTCACTGCGTGCGTCGCTCTCGCGGGTTGCGTGTGCGTGCGTGCGTCGCGACGCGAGTATCGCGCCTTGAGCCTAATGGCATTATCGACTTAAAAGCTATTACAACAATACCAACACACGTAATACTTAAACCATCACGGCACGAACGACACATCTCGCCAGCGACGCGGACAGCGTTACGAGTTACGACCACGTAGACATCAACGTAATGGCACAGCATGAATGCAGTTGATTAATTTCACTTCTAGTTTATATTTAGCTCTAATGAAGCTCATTCATCCTTTGATTACTAAACTGCTAGTATTAGTCTACAGTTGCCATAAGATCAAAGTTAACATTACGTAGAGAAGACGAAATTCATGTCGAATGTCCATGACGTACTCGTAGGTACCTACCAGCACAAGCTTATATTGGGACCATTACTGTTAAATTTGTTGATCACTACGTTTTCCAAGGACAGGTAGTCCAGCTTAAGACGTTCAACTTTGTGCAAGAGATCTCTTCGAATCCAATTCGAATAGGTAGAGTTCGGCAAGCTACTCAAAGTCTTCGTCAAGCGTCTAAATTACCTGTCTCAAGACAAAAGTCTTTGACCAGTGCGTGTTCCCAGTGATTACTTATGGAACTGAAATATGCACGCGACATATGAAATATCTCATACGCAAGCCATGTTCAAGGTCGCACTGATATATTCCCCGTACAGTGTTTCCCTGCGTAAAACCTATAACGTGAACTAAGATAACCGACATCGCTCGTTTGAGAATTTACAAAGCCAATGGCCGGGATACATAGCAAGAAGAACCGATGGCTGTTGGAGCGGAAAGGTTCTGGACTGAAGACCGCATGTGGAATGACGATATGATGCAGAAGCCGCTAGACTAGGCGTGAGACTTATCATCGTGAAAATCATCTCTGAGATGTGCAGTGATGATACTTAGGTACTAGTTGCAAATCCAGTGGCATCAAAAACAAAAGTAGTATTGAAGAAGTGGTAATGTATGTAGCAATCGAGCGGCTCTGCACTCCGTCAGTTCCGCCCGCGGGCACGCTCCGCCGCGCACGGCTGCGTCTGCCTCAAGTCGCCTGCGTCCGCGCAGAGGGCTATAGCTACTACCAACAAGAGTATTATCTTTACTTTTATTTAAGTTAGAAGTAGGTAGCCTTAGAATATAGAAGATATTGATTCGTCATTCTAAGCACAGAAAACCAGTAACTTATCGACAATACAACACCTCCAGAGGAGAAACATTAACATTTGCACTGAATTTTCTATGTGTTTTCCCAAATAGATAAGGTAGGTGGTAAATAATATACGGTAAGCAAAACACATCCCTATGAAAAAGGATTTTAATATGAAAATATAATATGTGAGACGAAAGCGTATAGACTTCCTATATTATCATTTCTGCTTATCACCAGTCACCATATAGTTTTGAAACTGTTGGCTTAAATCACAGAAGAGACAAATAAATTTACAAATTTAACTGATCAGTGGTTTAAATTTTAATTCAAGTGCCTGACACTTCAGTTATTACTTTCCAAGTGCGATAGAATCGGAAATAAAAAACGAGAAGAGCACTAAGATACCTAAGCTCTTGAAAAATTGCTAACTTGCTGAGCTTAAATACCAGTAAGCGCATATTGAGATGAACCGGTCGCTGTTGGGGCGGAAAGGTTTGGGAATAGCGCACCGAATCACGATCTGTGGGTAGACCCACATCACCAGTTGGACTAAGGAACTAGTGAATGTCGCGGAAACCCGAATGTCGCTGGACCGATTGTAGTGGAGATCCTTAGGGGAGTACTAAGCCAGCATTGGACGTCGTTTTCATTATCACCATCATCTGTTGCATCATAAGTTCTGCAAGTTTGTTTGGACGAAATTTTTTGAATCGGCAAAGAAAGATATTGCTGCATGGAAACTATTGGAAACCAAAAGAATTACCTGCATGGTAGCCAAGTAGGTATTGGTTTCGCTGTAATGGCTGTGGCGTGTCGCATATTACTATAAGCATGGAGGCCAGAATAATTGGCTGTTATCAGATAACAGCGCGTTGCGTGTGTGCGTGTCGGCAGCTCAGTAGCTGCGCACCCACACATGGCCTTCTTATCAATCCATTAACGAGCCATTAAATCAAATCATTTGCGTAACACAAATTTCACATTAGTTCAGTCTACTGGAAATGCAGATAAGTGTAAATAAGGTAGATAGCACCTTACGACCGATCTATCTGTGTAGCTGAGTTAATTGATATTCTAGTAAAAATTGAAATAATTATGTTACAACCAATGTTACAACAAAACAATTTAATCAATTCATCAAAACAACATAATTTTTTTGTCTTTGTTTTGTAATTTTTAACTACCTAGTAGTACATACTTATGCATACTAGTTAGAAACATTATAAACTCGAAAGTGTTACATATTGTTGCTGTCTGTTACAACTTCGTGCTAAAACCGTTAAACCGATTAAGATCTTAGATGTAATTTGGCTTGAAGGTAAGAAAATAGTCACTGGAAAGTAAATACATAGCTTTTTTTTTAAATCATTCAAACGAATTACAAACAGACGAAGTCGCGGTTCAAAACTATTTTTAACCACTAGGTGCTAGCTGGCACAGAATAAAAAAAAAAGTTGTGCGTGTACTTAGTGTACACACGTAAGAAGTGAAACTTCTTTATGGCCTTATTTTTCGAAAAATTATCTACATGCAACTTTCCAGAAATTGGTTAAATTGGTTAAATTGGTTAAATTGGTTAAATATTATTTCACTTTACCTTTTTGCTATCGTTTGAACCAACCGTGGTAGGGGCAAGAAAAAGATGGCGCGTAACCGAAAAATGTGACGCTGTGACGCGCAACCGAAAACTTTTTCGTGACGGTCCGAAAACTTTTTCGTGACGGTAAATTTTTTCCAACGCCGATAAAGAAGTTTCACTTCAAAAATTATACATGCCCGAATTTGACTCTGGCCAGTCCGAATCATATGTAGTGTACAGGGCTAATAAGGGTAAAGAGCTTTGAGAAGAGGAAGGTCCCGGGAAGCCTATGGATGTAGGCGGCGCGGGACTTTTCATTATGGAACTCTATCAATAAATAAAATAAAATAAATAAAATAAAATCGATGTCCAGCACTCGGAGTCGTTTCGTTGAGATGATGATGTTGATGTAACGATAAACCTAAAGAACGTGACGAGTTCTATGAGTTCTAAGAAAATAATCTTATTTATAATACCTAAGTATTAATAGATAGTGGAAATGAAAACAGTTTTTTTTGCGCTGACGCATGACGGTGTACGCGTGGGCGTCTGTGTCGACTGTCGCGTTTCCCTAGCTCCACACTTCGGCGCGGCGGCTAGAGATGGTGAATATATTAAATTTAACTAATAAAAAAAATATCACATTTATTAAATAAATATTGTTAACCTTATCGAATAAAAATATTCATTCGAGCCATTGATAATTAAACGCAACTAAAAGTTTTATTCGTATAGATAAATCTAACCGATTGATAAAATTACCTAATGAATATTTATAACGTTAGTCCGTCCGCAAAGAATTAAAATATCATATTATCCAATCTTTCTAATAAATTTATTCTTTTATTGAGTACGTTAACTAAAGCTTAAGTAAACGGATTAGAGCCTAAATTTGAATGCATTATTTAGGTCACGAGTGGCGCGTGATTGAGACGAGGTGTAATAATAATGTGTAATACAAGTAGTTACAGTTGCAATAACATAGAACTCTATTCCATTAGCATAAGGAAGAATGATGTTACTCGGCGTATTGAACTTTAGGCACCTACGCATTGTTAAAGTTCATTGAACCATCATCATCATCATCATCATCATCACAATGTTCATCATCATCATCACAATTATCACTATCTTCATCACAATTATCATCATCATCAAAATGATCATCATCATCATCTTCATCACAATGTTCGTCATCATCACATATCATATCATATCATAGTTATCATGATGATGATGATGAACATTGTGATGATGATGATAATTGTGATGATGATGATGATGGTCATTGTGTAGTAACAGCCTATAATCACTCCACGGCAGGGAAAAGGCCTCAATTCAAGTTACCACAGCAATGATGGGTACTGGCATAATCACTACGCGGGTTGGTGATCACAAACCCGAGCAACGTTCGAAAATTCGAAACTTTTTGTTGCCCGACCCGGGGATTGAACCTGGGACCCCGAGATCTTTACCCGGTATTTAAACCACTAGACCAACAGGGCGTTATGATGATGATGATGATGGTGATGATGATGATGATCATGATGATGATGATGATAATTGATGTTCAAGTTTATTAAGTAAACCTATAAAAATAATCGCGTAATACTATATTTAACTACTGTGAACAATATCAAAAAAATGTATCTGCATAAACATAACAAATATTTTCAACCATAGTCAACTACGTATAAAAATATCAAAATAATGTATCTGCATAAAAATATCAACTGATATTTTCAACCATATTCAACTATAGGTAAAAATATCAAAATAATTTATCTGAATAAAAATATCAACTGATACTCGTATTTTCAACCATATTCAAGTACAGGTAAAAATATCAACTGATATTTAAAAAAAAATAAAAATATCGATATTTTTAATCAACCATAAACTTTTAACGAATAATTTTTTTCAACCATTAACACCACCACTACTTCGGCCACAAACCAAGTAAATACAGAAATCAATCTGCATACAAAGATATGATATCTCGGACCCGTCGAGCGATCGGACCTAGCGTTGCCAGGCGTCCGGATAAAGCCGGACATAGCTAGGCTTTCTGATATCGTGTCCGGCCAAAATAAACGTTGTCCGGCTTTTGTTAGGCTTTTTACATTTCGCAAACGAGCGAGCGCCGACCGACTGTCGGTAACTCTCGCATTTATAAAGATTTACGATAATAATCCAAAGAGCTTGATTTTACATACAATTTTTTCGTACCCATTAATACTGAGACACAAAATCATCAATAATGTAGGGTGGCCGGCCTTTCTACCAAAATGTCAGGCCAAACTGGCTGGTCTATCCGGCTATTAGGTTTAGCGACCTGGTAACCCTAGTCGGACCAATGCGCAAGCGAGTGCCATCTGCTTGAGAGTCTTGAGACACGAGTTGAAAAGTTAATTAATACTGTTCAGTGGACAGTTGTTGTCATCAATAACCGTGCGTAGATTTCACCTATGTCGAAATCGTTGCAAGATATTTTCTGTGACCAATTCGTATTATAACGATAATATTAAAACTGAAATATTTCAGTTTTATTCACAACAATAAATAAATCAATCGACTAGATAGGTATGAGTGCCTGTATAAGCCAAAGTTGAAAACATTAGCGCAATTGCCGGGAATAGGCATAAAAGTAAATTAAGTAGGTTACATGAGATTAATATCTGTGTCTGACCTATTTGTTTTATGCCCCTGCGATGTCTTCAATGCGTCATCATCATCGCATCAACCGTCAGCATAAAGCTAACTTTGACCT
Organism: Anania crocealis; assembly: GCA_949315895.1. NCBI lineage: Eukaryota > Metazoa > Arthropoda > Insecta > Lepidoptera > Crambidae > Anania > Anania crocealis. The sequence goes on along the minus strand of OX438856.1, from coordinate 24,416,850 downwards.
ACAAACAAATCGACATGTAACTGTATGGGTACTATACTAAAATTAACACGTGATTCTAATCCAAGCGAGTTTCACCTATGTCATGGAAATACAACTTTTAATAAGGCCAAACGTAATCAATGAAACACTATGCTAATTTTAGATGGCATTTTCATGGAGAATAACCAGTCCAAATAACGGTCGGTCGGCTACATTATGAAGTTCATTCTAAGATCTAACGCCTCGTTGGTCCAGTGGTTGAAATACTGGGCCAAGATCTCGGGGTCCTGGGTTCCATCTCCGGGTAAGAATTTTGAATTTTCAATTGCTCTGGTTTGTGATAACCAGCCCGCTTTTGGCAAGCGTGGTGATTATGCCTGTACCCATCATTGCTATGGTAAGTTGAAATCAATGATGGAGACCTTTGCCCTGCGTGTGGGTCGTTACTCTAAGATCTGGTCATGACACAAATAAATGCTTATAGGTACCAATATTGGTCTGAGTTACAGTACCTAACCTAAATGTAAAAGTAGTCGCTAATGAAATCAACCATGCAAAACAAACGTGACATAAGAAGCACACACACCGAGCTGCTAGAGCCGCATCATCATACTCACGACGATAACAAGATTAAGCAGATCCTATTTCATCCTAAACGCATTTAATTAGATAAGCTAATGAATTAGGTAAGTACTGACTAAAATACAAGAGGGTCATTGATATACTTTATTTGATATTTTAGCAATTAAATTGAAATTATAATATCAGTATATAAACTTGAAAAATTATGTCTCAGGCGGAACTCGAACCCTCATCTCCGGGCGGGCGTTATACCATTAAGCCACCGAGACACTGCGACACAGCGCGAATTTTTCAAGCATATTCTTAACGCTGTAAGCCAGCGTCGCTTTGTCAAATGTTAGAAGTTTGCACCCTTAACACCCGAAAGAAACATCTTTGCAAATGTTTGACAGTCAGTTAAGATGAAACAGCACACAAAAACTTTCAAATAAATAGTTCTAATGCCAATTCCACTTGCTTACGCAAAGGTATTAAATCCTTGGGTAAACACGATATGATCCGAGTTATCTTAACTGATAAAATCTTATAATCACCAGTACCTATAATACGTAATTATTTTACTACTTGCCCAAAAACCTTTTGAACGAATTCAACGAATCTTCTTTTTTAAGACTATTGTAATTATTCACACGAGATTTAAGTTCATTGTAGATGTAAACACAGCAATGTTAGGTAGGGACTATTAGGACTTAAAAGGAGAATGACGAATATCGACCAAGTTATCCCCATTAAATTACTGTGATTGTGTACATAGGTACGTAACAGTAAAATTATTTATTGTTAAACTACTTTGGGGATAATATTGGAGTGAGAGGATTCATTCCAATAATATAATGCACAAGTGGCATAATGCAATGTAATAATGAATGATGAGCAAAACACGCGAGGTGCGCGCGTTACGCGGCCGCAGTCATCTCACAGTACCGAGATCGCGCCCGCGGTCAGTGCCCCCGCCGGAGGCCGCTTCAGCGCTCGGCCGGTAGCGCCGTCGCACAGCACAATCCCAGGCACAGACACTGTAGCCCGCAGCGGTCCCGCTTTAGGGCAGCACACGACACAGCTCACACACAGTCCGGGAGGCACACGCGAGCCGACATCGACTGATACGGAGTCGCGGACATGTACTACGCGCTGGAGTCAGCCGCCGAGTGTGGAACTGTGGGTGGAGGACGGGCCGCGGGCCGCGGGCGTCGGGCAGCGCGCGGGGCCGCGGGCGCGGGGCGGTGACCGCGCACAGCTGATAGTGAGCGTTCCGGCAACACCTCCGTTCATAAATTAAAATCATCAAACCATCAGCAAGTCCCGGGTACAGCCAGCCAGGTTTTAAGGTATACTTAAGTACTACCTTGTGCTGCAGCGTATGCAGGCGGTCCAAACAACTTATTCAGTCAGAGAGATATTGATAGATTACCAACAGGGCATGATGTCGCAATCGCATCATAAAAACCATTCAAGCAGGTGTTTAGGGACGAAACAAAGGGAACAGTAGGTACTGGCTTCAATGCATGCAAATAATGTTTATAATACGAGTTATTTACTATAGACCGACTTTAAACCCTTTCTTGCCCTTAAAAACTTGATGAAAAAAAGGATTACTTAGTGCTTTACTTTAACTTTTTTTTAATTAGTAATCTATCATCATCATCGAAGATGACTCTACTGTCATGGAAATCTGTAAATAAAGTAGTCTCTACACCAAATTTTCTTAAGAAATTCATTATAATTAGAACATTCGTGGACAAGGCGCGAAATTTCCAGTATTATTAGGATTTTCCACGTGTCGAAATCATTCACTGGCCACCGGCCAACGCACTGGGTAAGCAAACAGAAAAACACTAATTTTATTCGTACTGAACTATCCTTCACGAAGCTGCTGAGTCACAACAAACAACTTTGGTTACACGGCGAAGAAGAACAAACGAAATGAAATCTGCAAGTTTATTGCAATTATAGGTTTACAAATACACATCGCAAAAACAGCAATATTTTATTAAATAGTAAATAAAAATGATATTATTACGTTGATTAACTATCATGCTATTAGATTGATCTTTGAAGCCACGTGGTGTCTATCTACCAAGTCTGAGACAGATACTTATATTAGGGGTTAAAGTATGAAATTGCCGTTTTGCATGGACGAAATCGAGAAAAGTCATTTTTCCATACTAATAATTTTTTAGTTTTTTTAAAAACGCCTGAATCGTTTTCGATGCAATTAAAGGTGAAAGTTAGATGGTTATAAAGCTACGCAATATAGTATTTAAATTTCTGAAAATCAAAGTATATAATACAAATATACTTAATTAAAGCAAGAAGGTCAGCTGACACATTGTAAGGGGTCTTTTCAACGACTTCATATTGCATTTTTTTTAGTCAAAAGTTACTTTATTTAGTTTTTGATACAATACAAAAAGAATTACGCAATAATACGACTATACTTAAGAGCTATAAACAAAATAACAAGTGGGAAAATAATCGGCAATTTCATACTTTAACCCCTATTATTAATTAATATTATCAATTTAATTAAGACAAGTAAGGAGATGATTTGTTACAATGACAATCATAATTTCATAAGGAATCACACCAAAAGCTCTATCTATACCAGTGGTTCCCATTTGTCGGATCGCGACCCGGTACCGGGCCATCAAAACAATAAACCGGGTCGCAAAATACCCGCCTTGTTTAATTATGCCTACTATCGTTCAACGCATCGTAAATATTCTTTATTTTAGGGGAACTTGAATTCTTTAGTAAAACATAGGCAGCGTGCTAAGTATTCGCACTAAAACATTTTTGATATTAATGAATAGGTACCTATGTATTATTTTAATAATGGAACTAGTTTGGTTTTATAAGTATTAAGTGGGTCACAAACGGGGCAGTGTGAAAATTACCGGGCCATGGCAGTACAATGTTTGGGAAACACTGCTCTATACCAAACAAAGGTTACGACAAATCGTAGATACGTTTATCATTAAAAAACATGTTGCCTCTAACTAGATCGGAATCTGCGACCGCTGGTTTCGTAAGCACCCACCACTCACTCGCGCACCAGTCTAGACCAGACGGTCGTCTGACTTTTAGAAGGTCGTCATTTACATCGATTTTTCTGGCTGCTAATGCTTAACTATCTTACCAGATGACGGTAGTATTAATTTATATCGTTTTAGTTTTGTTTCCAAATATAAGTATCGTAAAATTATAAGCACAGTCATCACGGGTATGAGACAGCAGCAGGTGTAAGTAATTCAACTGAATACGAATTCAACTGTCTTGTAATTATTTATGGCTCGCATAACGATAGTAAAAAAGTCGTAATAAGTTTTTATAATATCATTTAACTTTTAATCGACTTTCGGATTCTTCATTAAACTATTTTAAGATGAAAGACATTGACGTCAAATTATCACGTCGTCATCGTTTAGATTTATTCTATTACAGAGCATAACTGCCAAAAGTTTTCTTGGGATAATGAAAACACATTTCGTAATACCGATTACAAAAATATTACCCCTTTACTGGCGCAGTTAATTAATTAAAAGATGATCATAACTACATGACTACCGTAAATACTGTAATATAGTACAAAAGGACATCATAGACGATTTTAAGTAAGGAGTAAGCAGTGCGTTAGCACTTTAGTTAAAGCCAAAACTTTAATTAAAATTGTTAGTGACAAAGACGGTGCGCTCGTAAACACTCAAAATCAAAACGTCAGCGTTTGAGGGCGTGTCAGAGCGGGTGTCAAAGGGGCAGGCACGCTCAGGCCGCGGGTCGCACCGCCACCGCTGGGAGGCTTCAGTAAAGTGTAGTACTCACACCGCTCCTGAACTTGAAGAACAGCGACATGAGGCGGCAGGCTGCGGGCTGCGGGCTGCGGGCCGGTCGCGCCGACACTGCCGCGCCCTGCGCCGCCGCGTCCGCCGCCCGCGCCCGGCGCCGTCAGCCACGAAGCACACAACACATGGAGACTATTGGAGACCTTGAAGCACTCGAACTGTGATTCACTATCGATATCGAAAGAGAAGCTGAAGAGTAATCAACCTAAAATTTTAAAAAATACGTAGCAACCGAGACGCTCAATTGCGCATTGGTTAATTTACCGAGCCAAGAACTAGGGTGACTAGGTTCGAGACCCGGGTCGGGCAACAAAAGTTTCTTTTCGAACATTGCTCAGGTTTGTGGTCAGCAACCCGCATTTGGCAAACAAGTGTAGTGAACTAGTGATCATGTCTGTCTGTCCCGTCATTGCAGTGGTAACTTGTATGCAATGATGGTGATCTTTGCCCTGCAGTGGGACGATATAAGCCGTTTCTTTGAGGTATAAAGAGCTGTGCTCGGAGTTTCTCTTAGGGATAAAATCAGAAATGAGCTAATCCGGCAGAAAACTAAAGTTACCGACATAGCCCACCGGATTAGCAAGCTGAAGTGGCAGTGGGCTGGCCATATTAGCCGTAGAACCGACAACCGCTGGGGTAAACGAGTTATTGAGTGGAGACCGCGTCTCGGCAAACGTAATGTAGGACGCCCTCAGGCCAGGTGGAGTGATGATTTGCGCAAGGTGGCAGGCAGGAGCTGGATGCGAGAAGCCAAGGATCGACCGAAGTGGCGTGCAGCTGGAGAGGCCTATGTCCAGCAGTAGACTGTGATAGGCTGATGATGATGATTAATGAGATGAAAGGCAAAAAATGATAATTTTAGCTCCCAACACAAAACATTAGGTTTTATATAAATCTATATGACTTTCTTAATAATTAGGTAGATAGCTTTGCTGATATTATTAAGTTTGATTATGTAGCGTAAAGAAAGAACCTATAATACGGGATATGGGAGGGGTAATAAAAGCTTTTCATACCGCTAAAAACAAAGGAGTAAGTGCATAATATGCTTCTATTTAATGATATACTTGAAAGTTAAATAAGGATATAAATAAAGACTACACTTACATAAAACAATATTGTATATGATTTGCTGATGTGCATGTTGTGGACAAGATATATTTGGCACGACAGCTCTCGCAATATCCTAGGAAAAAATATAGTTTTACAGAAAATTTAATCCCTTAATACCGTTTTTCGTAATACTAATACACCGAATCCACAGGGTTAGTACATCGTCGGCAACGTGCAAGGCGCAGCCGCGGGCGATCGATCGGCGGGCTCGGGCGATAACGCGCCTATCAGCCGCGAGCGGTCCGGGCGAGCGGCAGCGTGGACTCCCGTGACAGCACGAGCAGCCCGAGCACAGAATAGGTACAGAAGTCAATCTGCTTACAGAGTGTGCACGAGCAACACACAGACACCGTTCACAGGCATAATATCCTGAACCAGTGCGAGCGCAAGTGCCATCCGATTAAAACATGAGTGTGATATTTTTGTGCAAAAATGGAACGGGTTTAGTTATTATTGGTTTATATTTCAGTTCTTCCTGTTTCATTGTCAACAAAAATTAAAGAACACAATACGAGTGTTACAACCACGATAGTTTTCTGTGCACAATCCAAAGTTGAAGGCCCTAGCGCGAGCGCCGAGCTTGAAAAGTAAAGTATGTACGGTCGGCCAAGGAAGTGGTCTACCAATTTTGATAAAATTTCACATGTAACAGCGGTAAGGGGCCTAATTCGCGTAACCGAATCGCAGTTCAATCGTGATTGAATTGGACGATTTTGACATTTAGCCCATACCTACTAGAACTGTCAAAAACCTGTCGTTCAATTACGATTGTGATACGATTCGGTTACGCGAATTAGGGGCAAGGTTGAACCATAGATTTTATATTCTACGTTTATGGGTTGAATTCGGGCTTATTACCTACCACCATACTATAAACGTCTTGTATTCTAAATCTATGCACCATACAATGAAAGAGATGCACAGTTTAAGACGTATTAGTACCTGTCAAATTATTTTTGCAAGGGAAATTCATCCCTGTTGTTCTACTATGAGTCTTAGTAGAATAACAGGCTCATAGTCCATGATAATTTTCAACCTTAGGGTGGTAAACCGAATTAATTCGAATGAGACCGACTTGGTGGGTAAATTAGTAAAGCGCCGCGCCCGGTATGCATGAAGATGCGGGTTCAAGTTTCATCTGAGACATAATTTTTCAAGATTAAATATACTTTTTTTTAATAATTAATTACCCAGAAAGTGGCACTGGTTCTCCCACACACCAGCGGAACACAGAAAAACTTTTTGGCGCTGGACTCCGGCAGGAGGGTGGTAGCATCCAGGCAGCCTCTTACGAAGCCTACCACCGCAGAGGGATCTGTTAGCCGTCATCATTGGTTAGCAAACCAAAGATGCCTTTGCCCAGGTTGGACCACTAGGAGGTAGATCCCACCACCCCCATACTGATTGTGTGCCTTTTCCAATGTCAGGCGATGCGCGTGGCGGCGCTGCGCTGGCTGGCGCTGGCGGGCGCGCTGGCGGGCGCGCGCGAGCTGGACCCGGCGGCGTGCGGCGCGCGCTTCGACGTGCAGCGCGACAAGATCATCCGCACGGAGGAGTCGCGCGAGATGGGCGCGCGGTACCTCTCCGAGCTCGACGTAGGCGCGCGCCACGAGTGCCTCCGGCTCTGCTGCGAGACCGACGCGTGTGACGTCTTCGTTTATGAAGAGAAGGTAACAAGTTTTAAGTGAGGCGGTAGGATACCTTCGATATAGAACAAGACACACACCTAAGCATAGGTTTATTAACTAATGCATAATGCACCTAAGACTGTCCTTGGCCCTCGATTGAATTTGATTTTATGTCAGTGTCAATTTTCTAATACGGCCTATAAGTATTGGTTACTATACCTAATCGTACACATCAACGGTTGAGTACCACTTTCTTGGCCGACCGTAGGTACATACAGCAGACTCGAGAATTGCATGGACATTCATTCAGTCCATTCCTGGTGAAGAATTAAAATTTCAAACAAATGTAAATGTAAATGTAGTAAATTGTACTTATTGAGTTTTCCAACAAAAATATCAAAACGAAGTTACAGTGTTGAAAATCTAAACAGCGGATTAATTAAACAACTAAAAAACATCTGATGAAGAGTGTCTCTGCGTGAGCTGTCACGCCTGTCACGATGCGGGCGGAGCTGCGGAGGTTCGAGGGACTCTATCACTGTTAGTAATCTTGTTCTGTGACTCTATCGATTGGTCACGTGACCGCCAAGCCAACGAAGCCTTTCAAGGTCCACATGGAACCAATAAAAATGTTAGACGAAAAAATATTTGTTAGAAGTAACTGGAATTGTTGAATTTTTTTTGTTTTAACAGAAACATTAATACATCGCTCGCTACAGTGCCTAGAGCAGTATTATCTTATCTGTGCTAGAGCAAAGCACTAAGGGTCATTTTAATAACTAAATAATTAGACAATGTCACTAAGAACAACACTAGCCACAAACTTAGCAGAGCTAACGGATATATTCTCGAATTACGCTAATACGAGTATCATCCACTCAGGTGCAAATGCTCAGACAATCACAAAGACTTGCTTCTTGCGGAATCGTAACACAAAACGACAAAGAATTAGAGCCACAAACTTAACCCGTTTCATGATGATTTACGGCCGGTCCCAATAATCTATCTATCTTCAGTTTTGGCATATCGGAGATAGAAAACAATTTCTGTCTTTGTTTCTCTGGACGGCAAAATCAGAGACAGAAGATGTTTTCTATCTCCGATATGCCAAAACTGAAGATGGATAGGTTATTAGGACCGGCCGTTAGTAACAAACATCTATCCAAACTTTGTCATTTTTGATACCCACTAGCTTTTTGCTTGCGGCTCTTCCCTCTGCCCGCCGGAATTACGGGTTACATCGCACGGGCGGAAATCTGCGCTCAGAAGTGCCTAGCTTACTAATGCCCTTTCTCAGGGTCAAGTTTAGTTTTGTACCAAACTTAATCAATTAATCAATCAGTTTAAACACTTTTTAAGAAACAAATGTGGACATCATTACATACACTGTTCTGATCCCAAAGTGAGTAACTATTGTTGCGGAAATCAGCAACAACGAAGGTGCCACAAATGAAATACCTCTTTTTCTATATTAACACGTACGGGAATCAGTAAAACCATTAAAATCAGTTTTATTTCCGCAAATAGGGCCCAGGAGACGCTTTACACGTCCTAATATGTAAACCTTTTGCTTCGGGACTAGTCTGGGCTAGTGCCAAAAAGAAGCAGCACAAGAAACTCGGTCACTATTCGGATCGAACCCACCTCGTAGCACCTTGAAAACCGGTGCGTACGCCAGTCCGCTACGGAATTGTCGTAGTTACTTTCTTAAGGAAGCAAAATTACTTGTTTAGCAAGTCTGTTGAACAAAGAGTCTTCCTGATTTATGGATTTTGTAACCCGTCTGCTACTTTGGCCAAAGCCCCGGCAAAAGATGTTCCTAATTTAAAGATACTAACATAAATCCCGTTCGGCCAGAGCCCCGGCAGCTGCTACCTGTTCAACTGCGGGCCGCCGGAGGACTTTCGATGCAAGTTCACGGCGCACGGCAACTTCAGCAGCGGCGTGCTGGCGCTCAGCCGCCGCCTCGCCGAGCTGCAGGACCAGGAGCGGCTGGCGCACCACGAGCAGGAGCTGGCCAGCCTCCGGTGAGCTACAGTCCACTCGTACAGTGCTACAGAGAGCTACCACTTCAGCAGCGGCGTGCTAGCGCTCAGCCGCCGCCTCGCCTAGCTGCAGGACCAGGAGCGGCTGGCGCACCACGAGCAGGAGCTGGCCAGCCTCCGGTGAGCTACAGTCCACTCGTACAGTGCTACAGAGAGCTACCACTTCAGCAGCGGCGTGCTAGCGCTCAGCCGCCGCCTCGCCGAGCTGCAGGACCAGGAGCGGCTGGCGCACCACGAGCAGGAGCTGGCCAGCCTCCGGTGAGCTACAGTCCACTCGTACAGTGCTACAGAGAGCTACCACTTCAGCAGCGGCGTGCTAGCGCTCAGCCGCCGCCTCGCCGAGCTGCAGGACCAGGAGCGGCTGGCGCACCACGAGCAGGAGCTGGCCAGCCTCCGGTGAGCTACAGTCCACTCGTACAGTGCTACAGAGAGCTACCACTTCAGCAGCGGCGTGCTAGCGCTCAGCCGCCGCCTCGCCGAGCTGCAGGACCAGGAGCGGCTGGCGCACCACGAGCAGGAGCTGGCCAGCCTCCGGTGAGCTACAGTCCACTTGTACAGTGCTACAGGGAGTTAGTTACCACGAGAAGGAGCTGCCCAGCTATAGACTACAGCTCTGAACAGACTTCAATTCACTCTTTATTTACGTCAATGAATTAGGTATTCTTTCAATTTAGATTTGTACTTAAGGCAGGACTTTAGTGGGAAATTACCATCGAAAAAACTTCGAAATTGGTCTACTTGGTTAAATTATGTTATGTGTCGAATTGAGAACCTTAATTTTTATAGACGGTTGATGATTTCAACTCCAAGAATGAAAAAGGGCTACTTTGTCATGTTGCACAGACATTTAATTTCTTCAATGTATCAATAGATAAATACGAAGAAATAATTTTGTTGCATAACCCGAATGAGAGTGATTACTATACAGTACTGCAAATTTAAAGACTCAAAGGCTTAAATATCCATAACAAGACACATGAAATAACTTTTTAAGGTGTAGAAATCGAATTTGAAAAGTATGAACGTTCCGTATCATCCTCTTAATGTTTTGATCTAAGCTCAAAGGGTATTGCTTGCGCAGGGGCGTGACCAGCTCGACCAGCACCACGAGCACGACGACTACGGCCGCGCCCTCGCCCCGCGCGCCGCCCCAACCGCCGGACCCACCTCGTATGTATACCAGCCTGACCAGGACAGTCTTATCAGGGCATAAAATTAGATCATACCTACCCAATAAAGAATTGTAGAAAAGCTTTTCTTAAGCTAAAAAATTACTGGTGTCATGATCCTAAGGATTCAACCTCCAACGGCTACCAGCGATCTTCACCAGATCGCAGTCCATCTGGTAGGGGTCTACAAACATCGCAGTCCGGTGCGCGGTCACCATTCTAGAACCAATAATTGACCTTGTAATTTGCTGCTGATGGTCCAAGGGCCATCAGCAACAAATTTAAATAAAATAAATTTTTGGTGTGCATTGGAGTATACATTGCAATTCCTTGAATAACACTGTGCTTTCCGAGAGGACGCCGCGCTCGGCACTCGCGCGGTAAGCGGAGGGTGCCATTCGAAATTTTTATTCAAAGTATTGTATTTTAAACTTGTAAGAAAAAATTCTAATGCTTTAGGCAACTCGAAACTTATCTTGCGGTGCGTGTCGGCACATACAATAAGTTGCACCACCGCCTGCAGGACCACGAGATCTTAGCCTGGTACTTAATAATAGGTACTGGTAGTAAATAAATAAATAAATAAAATCTTTATTGAAAAACTTATATGATATAAAGGTAGTAGACCAACGAAGCGTTAAAAGCGACCTAATCCATAATATTGTAGCGACTATAATAAACGAAAAGAAATGCGAATCCTTCATTGGTAGACATGCGTGTAACCATTTGAACTGAAGGGTTAATTAGGTCAAATGAAAAATACGAACGCTCACTGTTACAAGACTTGTGTTGAGATTATAATTCAGTGACAAGAATAGATTTTTGTAAACAGTAACTAGTGAGTCACGATCACGAGTTAATGGATAGAAAAAATGTGTCAACTGCGCAATCTGATATGTGGCTGTGGACCTGTGGGTGGTGCTTAGCGTAAACGCATGCGCGCGCGCTGCTTGCCTGAAACAGATCATTTCATTTGAGGAAATAAATGTGATTTTACTATCTACAAGTACAGAGGACAGCACTTTAACTACACTAGGGCAATGTTCTGTTCATACATATATGTATGTGCGAGTTTGCAACAAATATGTACAAAAGTAAATAAAAGTAAAAGAGCCTATAATCATCCCACTGCAGGAAAAAGGCCTCCGTCATTGAATTCAAGTTAGGCACCATACCAATGATGGGTACTGACATAATCACCAAGTTGTCAAATGCGGGTTGGTGATCACAAACCCGAGCAACGTTCGAAAATTCGAAACATTTGTTGCCCGACCCGGACCCGGAGATCGAACTCATCGGAAAATTTATAATGATATGCGGTCCTTGGTACAATATACAAAACAATTATAAACTTTATCCTCGTCGTGTATTTTCCTGTTGTCGTTTGAAGAAACTTACAGGCGTCTAGTAGGTAGGTGTGAACGTAAGAGGATCACTTTACTCGTTCAGTTAACTGGGTATAATAGTTACCTAATACTATTTTGCCAAGCAACAGACTTCTTCTTTTCTCTCTTCTTCAATTATATAATGTTCACAAAGTTTTTTAAGCCGCCTTCTAGGCTCTGACGTGACTTGCTCATTCTTACGATATATGTGACAGAATCCGAGCCTAGCCTGTCGCCTGACCACCTTTAAGAGCAAAATCGCTTGCAGTTCGCATCGTCTATTGTTTAAAGTGACGTCCGCTTTTGTGAAGTACTGCAAGTTATTTTCGTTTGAAAGTGGTTAGGCGGCGGAGACCGCCACGGGCGGCCCCGTCGTACCTTCCGAAACACGGCTATACCTCCCCTTTATCCATAGGATTTTTTAAATTACGAACAATAGTTTTCTACATTGACGACAGGGAATCGAACCCGATCCTTGGGAAGTCGGCGCTCCAACGCACGCACTACTGCATTAACCGGGTCATCTACGATTGTACTCGTATGATACGTATTAATAAATGTTTTATAGTGTAAAGGACATGCGAGGACAACTAGAATTATTTCTGAATAGGAAGTAAGAAAAGTAACATCCAAGACCACCAAGCCGCAGCCATTATGTAAAATGATCAAATGATTGATTACCACTTTGCTCATAAGCAAGATCGCTTCCACGTCTTCTTACTTGTATGAATAACAGTACCCAGTACAACTACAAGAGGCGCGTCATGTCGCCTGCGGCGGCCGGTGAGTCAGATCGAGCCCTGGCAGGTCGCCGGCCGGGCCCTCCTAATGGCGCTGAGTCACCGCCGTCCGCCGCCGCTCACCGACGCGCTGCCTCGTAACGGCACCTTTATGTACACTCAGATTTACCTATTTGGGATATCTGTATTACAAAGCAATTTGATCAATGACGTGGGCAGCGTTCGCAAGATTGATTGCCTCGCAATAATTTATGACCTAGGTATTCAAGTTTGAGAAACTAAATAAAAAAAACTACTTGAAATCGTATGTTTTTCACGACATTAGAAAAATATTCGTTCGTCAACCAGCCCACACCTCATAAACGGTTACAAAGGCTTCACTTACTACATACTAATGGTGGATTCTAATTGTAAGATAACCAAATAAACGAATAACGGTGTCCTCAAGCAAAAACTGTGCCCAAGGCTACTTTTTTAACTGTTTTTATTATTGACTCATGGCGAGTCACATACTGTACTTAGATATCAGATATTAAGTACGGCTCTACATAGGATATTAATTTATAACCAACCAGCTAACTTAATGAAAAGCCACGATCCGTGAAAGATAACAATCTATTGATTGAGCTTTTATTTGCAGTAATTATTGCTACTTTTACATAATTAAATACCTTACCACTATCACACTTTACAGAGTAGAGTCAAAAGCTACTTAAATAACCGCAGAGACAACTTATTGTTTGGGTTTATTAACGCGTTATTATTCTAATGTAGCGATGGGCGTTATTAACCGTAACTGGTTATTTAAGCAGTTACAAGCCCGAACAGTGATCACTCTTTATCCGCAACAACAATAACTAGTTAGATTCATAACGCCATTCAAACGATCAAAATAGGCATCGGTCTTCAATAACTGCTTTTTATCACAACGCTCTAAAGTTAAATTGAATTCTCTCTTATGTGAAAGGTCTAGCGTAGATATTTGGTTGGCTTCACTCCTCACGCAAAATCACTGGTTTTAAGTTACTCGTTACGACAAGTTGAAAACGACGTTTTACATTGCACATCCCACACATCGTTTTGAGTACATGAAGGAGTAAAACGAGTAATGTATAAAGGGTCCAAAAAAAGAATCGCAACAAAAGAGTGATAGCTTTATTGCATGTATGAATGAAACAACTATAGGACGCGAGCGTAAGTGTGAATGAAACAGGTATATGTTCGGCTTTCGGTCAGCAGCTCTCATCCACTCCCTCGCTTGTACTTAATGGAATTTGAGTCTTATTTTAAAGGGCAGAGATTCTTAAAGGATCGATTCGATATTTGACGATACGTGTGCGTGAAGTGATCAAGTTATACCTGCTATCTAACCAAACGTTTTATCCTTATAATAATCACGTTTGCTTCAGAGCGTTGTAAAAATAACTAGTTACAAAAATCACTAGTTATGAAACCAGTTATTGGAAATCACATCACGGTTACGTTAAGTTATCTCAAAAACCTATAACGACCCATCGCTATTCTAATGGTAAACTGTGTAGGTAGGTATTTCGATGTAGGTACGCATACGTACTTTTAGCTCACTAAAGTTCACTACACCGATTAAGCTAAAGTGTTGCCTTTCCTGACCCTGGCTGGCACACGGACACGATACGTAAGATGTTTTTTTTACCAAACTGTCACCGTCAAAAGGAGGGTTATTACTGTCATGTGCTGTTCAAATGACGCAGTTCTTCACTAATACTCGCTAGGCTACTCTACATTAAAGCAGCCATTTTTTACGAAGTCAACAAGGATTAAACCCCGCTGAACGATTCGGGTAAGATTTTCGTCGAATGTTTGGTGGACAGCGTCAAATGTTTGATTAAAATGAGCGGACGACCCAAATATTCAAGCTAGAATCATTCTGCACTCTTTACCAAGGAGATCTGCTGGCCTTCAGAAACCAAACTAGCTCTAATACAGAATAGCGTTTAATGTCAAATGCGACTCTCAATAGCTAGAATAAAATGTAGGGAGCATCATTTTCCTTCATCCGATTGCATCACCATTGCATTGCATTTGCAAGAAATTCATACACACAGATGAGTAGATGGAGTCTGTTGGTCCAGTGTAGCGGTTTAACTACCAAGATCGCGGGGTTCGGTGAGGCAACCAGAGCATTTCGAATTTTCGAACATTGCTCGGGTTTGTGATCACCAACCCGCATTCAGCAAGCGTGGTGATTACGGTCGTACCCATCGTTGTTGTGGTAACTTGAAATCAATGATGGAGGCGTTTGCTTTTTTGCCTTTTTGGAATGATTATAGGCCGTTCCGTAGGAGTGTACCGAATTAATAGTTAGTATTTAGAGCTTGCGTTGTGTTCGTGTCGCGTAGCAGGCCGATGCAGCCGCTATCAGTTCGAGTGCGTGCGCGGCGGCGAGTGCATCGCGGTGTACAACGCGTGCGACGGCGTGCCGCAGTGCGCCGACGGCAGCGACGAGGCGCCCGAGCTGGGCTGCCCCGCCGCGCCCAGTGCGCCGCCCGCACCCCCCGCGCCGAGGCCTACACCGGGGGCGACGACCCCGCCCAGGCCGCCCCCGCTGAAGCCCATGCAGGTTACTATTGCAACAAATACCCCGCACTTTGCCACGTCAGTAGGCACATCCTCCACACTTAGCGTCTTCATTGGGTCTTTGTCAGTGAACTCGCCGGAGCCCCGATGTGCCTTTGTCACAGTAAACTCACCAAAGCCCACGCCCGCGCCTGGGCCGCACCCGCTGGAGCCCATGCAGGTAACCATTGCAACACACAGTTAGATATGGATTTTCCACACTTAGGCTTCAGTAGGTCTTTGTAAGTAAACTCGTTGGGGCCCACGTCCACACCCAGGACAGCGGGGAAGGCCTGGGTGTGGACGTGGGCTATGCAGGTAACCATTGGAACAAATGTTCCGCACTTAGCGTCTTCAGTGGACCTTTACGATTCGGCTATTCAACCCATTTTAGGCTAGTCCAAAAACCCATGAGGCCTCGCACTTTGCGTACCTCTTTAATGGTCGCGCTGGTTTCCAAAGTAACTCGGTCCGTTGTGAGTCTGTGAGGTTAGGCTGTTCAAATATACCATCACCTTCACCTTCTTGGCTTCTTTGATGGTTTTTCTTCTATGAGACATCACATGCACAGAGGACCACGTACCTATATATCATTTACACACAATAGCCCATTCATTGGTCTAAGCCGATGTTTCCTCGTACTAACACAGAAACCAGAAACCAAGAAGTTAAAAGAACTTCCAAGGCAATGAGAAATAGTTCTGTCCAAATAATTAATTTTCCACACAGACAATATTTTTGTTGAGAACTTATTATGCATGGGTGATCCCGAGTAGTTGTTCAGTGAGACGTGACGATTTTGTTGAAACCAAGCGAAAAACTTGTTTTGTCACACTCAATTACCTGAGTAAGGTTTTAAATTTGGATGCAAAAGAAATAAGTTCAGATTTACAATTTGCTTTCGTAAATATTTTACTACAACCTTCCAAAACTCGAATCCTAGTCGTTGCTTAATATACTGATTACTTACACAACCTTATTTCTCAACTTTCGCGTTCGCGGATTTTTTTTCACATTCAGCTTAATACCATAGCTTATTGTATATAAAAAGTGTGTAAATACTAAAAAGTTACTTTATTTGATATTTTAGCAACTTAATTGCTAAAATAGCATCTCCTCGCATGCCGGGCGGGCGATGAGATGCGGGTTCGAGTCCCGTCTGAGACAAAATTTGAGACAAAAAAGTTAGTGGCTCATCCATAAACTACTATACCTGGAGTTGTTTGCGCAGGTTCTAAGTGAAGGTGCGGAGGTCGCGGAGGGCGAGGGCGAGGCGGGCGAGCTGCCCGAGCGCTGGCCGCACCGCCTGACGCAGGCGCAGCCGCCGCACCGGTACAACGTTATGCAAGGTAAAACTAACTACTACTTACAATTAGTGATAACTTACACCGTACACGCCATAGATTGGTTAAAAGGAATTAGGTAACTATTCCGTGCAACATGAAATGATTCATAAATGCATGAAATGACCACTGAACAAGTACGTAGTTATTACTTGCACAGTGGAACAAACAAGTAGGTAATCACTATGAAAATTACATTAATTGACACTGTAAAATCCATAGATTTAATATGGTAAAATCATCCTCCAAGGAAGTCACATTCTCAATTGAATTTTTCTGGTGCATAGAAAACCATAAATACATAGAAAACATGAACAAATATTTTGTATTTTTAAAATGTTTTTAGCAAGGCAATGAAATTGCTAGCGTAAAATACAAATACTTACTTACAATTTCTTTGATAAAAATTTTGACTTAGGTGGCTTGAGTGAGGTGGCTATTTAAGAAATTTTTAGACAAGAATTGGAATTTACTATTTTGTAATTTCAACCTTGATAAATGTTGTTAGTTCAAATTGATTTAATTTTTTTTATATGTATTAATTAAATAATACCTAAATAGAGTTCGTACGATTATAGGCAGGTTTCCTATACCTACTTATATCCCAATAACTCGGCCTTAAACATTAAAGGCTTTGTTTGTTGTACAGTAAAACAGCATAATGTAACTACGATAGTTATAATAATAATAATAATAAAAAGCTTTATTTCTTACCACAAAGTATACAAGTACATGGATACATAATCGTGTTAACAAAGGTAAAATAATACACTTTGTGGAAGACTGGTGCCTAAACTAAGCATATAAATGCCTGTTCATCAGGACACCAGGTTCCCACCTCTAGGAAAAACATACAATGTTCATTTTTATTACACTGTTACAAGTGATAAGAAGTAAGTATATATATAAGTATGTGTGTGTGTGTGTGTGTGTGTGTTTGTACGCGCGTGCGTGCGTGAAAGTGTGAGTGTGTGTGTGTGTCTGTGTGCGGAATACATGTGTCGCAATCATATTCATTTATTTTTAAGTTTTAACTACCTACAGCCCTACGCATTACTATACTTGGGATCAGTAAACACTACTGCAGTTAGTTAATAATTTTAAGTAGGTCTTCAGTATCTTTATATGAAATAGAAAGGAGCCATTTTTTAAGGGCATTCTTGCAGAAGGAGTTACAGAGTTTATAAATACCGATAATTTTATTTATTTTATTATACAAAAATGGCCCCAAAAAAGCAAAGGACTTTTTGGCGAATGCTGCTCGAAATCGCCGTGACTGAAAACAGACTTTGAAATTATTGCGTTTATTACTAATTTGTTTGTTATATACTATTTTTTTATGCTGTTTTAATACAAGGCAAAGAATAGCTAGTTGTCTTACTGTTAAGACTTCACAAGATTGGTACAATAATAAAGAAGGAAAATAAAACGGTCGAAAAGTACTAATTATTAAGATGGCACGTTGAGCCACTTCAACGGTTTTTAGAGTAGTTTTATTACAGACACCCCAGACAGCAATACAATAGGTTATTATTGACTGACATAGTGCTAGGTATATTCGTCTCAGGACTTTAGGGTCTACAACATGTCTCAACTTTTTAAAAATGAATATTAGTTTTCGTATTTTACCACTTAGAGACACCGTGTGGCTTTTAAAGGAAAGGTTGTGATCAATTAAGACCCCAAGGTATTTAACGGTATCGACTTTATTTATCGCTGGACATGCACAGCACCGACTTTTCTTCTGCCCGCAATTACACAGTTTGATGCATAACTCATTAGGTTCTCTAGTGGCATTATTAATTGAAAAACAAATGTATTGAGTTTTTTCCGTATTTAGAGTCAAGATATTTTTTTGTAGCCATTTCGAAATATTGAGAAATCCTATTTGAGCTAAATCATACGTCTTTTCCCATGTTTTCTCAGCAAAAAGAAGTACAGTGTCATCAGCATATGAAATAAGTTTACTTGTGCGGGGTGGTAAACTGAGGTCAATATCATTGATATATACGAGAAAGAGCGTTGGCCCCAAGATACTTCCCTGAGGGACTCCGTATGTAGTTTGACGATCATAGCTTGTAAAATTGCCTACTTGAACGCATTGAGTTCTATCTGTAAGGTAGTCTTCAAGTAATTTCAATTGTAATCCTCTTATACCAATTTTTCGAAGCTTATCGAGCAGTAGCGGGATAGACACCGTATCAAAGGCCTTGGCCAAATCTAGAAAGATAGCAATACATTTATTACCATTATCAAGGTTCCTTTGTACGAAGTCCGTCAGCTCATATACAGCATCATCCGTTGCTCTTCCATTACGAAAGCCATGCTGCGACTCTGCTAGTAAATAATTCTTCTCCAAGAAACCTTTAATTCTATTATTTATTAGTTTTTCTAGAATTTTTGATATAGCGGGCAGTATTGCTATAGGTCGGTAGTTATTTATTATATTCTTATTACCACTCTTATGAATGGGTCGAATAATAGACTTCTTAAAAGCTTTAGGAAATATACCGGTTTTTAGGCAAGTGTTAAAAATATATGTTAGTGGGGGTATTAGTGAAACTCTGAAATCCTTCAAAATTTTGTTCGAGATACCATCCCAACCCACAGAACACTCGTTTTTAAGATTCAAAATTAGACTATTAACCTCGTTCTCATCAGTTTCCAATAAAACAAATGACCCGCTAGACGTTCCACCACTTGTTTGTTAAACGTCAGGGGACTTATACACTTGTGTCATTGTGTCGTGCAGAGGCGGCGCACGGCTCGCACATCTTCAGCCACAAGGGCGGGCTGCTGCAGGAGGGCGCGCCGCCGCAGTACGCGCCCTTCGAGCCGCCCTGGACGCGCCGTCTGTGGGCGCAGCCGCCGCCAGGTCAGCTGCAGGCTATGTATCACCCTTAGATTAAATAAAAATAGGAAGATATTACGTTACGTTCATACTTCGCTAATTCGATTTCTGGACCATGAATAAAGCACGCAGTGTTGCGGCGGCGGTGGCGCGGCGCTATCAATTAACAACAATCCAAATGTTTAATATGATATTTAAGCAATTTAATTGCAATTTTAATATCAGTATTTAAACTTGAAAAATTATGTCTTAGGTGGGACTCGAACCCGCATCTCCTCGCATGCGGGTTCGAGTCCCGCCTGAGACATAATTTTTCAAGTTTAAATACTTATCCAAATACGGACAAATACAGAATTTAGGACAACTGTTTAAACGAGGCTTGTAATATCCTAGAGGTGAATAATAGTTATTTGTTATACCTACAAGAGTGCAAAGTTCCTTTTTAACCGCGTGCTCAACTTTGATGACCGAGCAAGTTAAAAATTAGAATCTCAAAAATTATAATCCTGAGCGTTAGCGAGGGAATTAAAAGAGCACAAGGTGAAAAATCTTTGCACTCGAGTGCAACACGTAACTTTTCATCCCCCCTTAGCGAGGAAATGACTCGATGCAAAATAAAACATTTACAATCACAAGATACTTTTATTTCAGTTTAGGTACATATTTACTACAACATTATGATATGTAAGTATTAAAATAAACTTGTTTGTCGCTGGAATCACTCATTTTCGTTTTTTTTAACAAATAAAAAAAAAGATGTATGATAAATACGGCACCATGGAGATGAAAGTAAATAGGTTTAGGGTAAGAGCGGGTATTACCGGTCACCTAAGGACAAAAACAAACAACTCATAAAATAATGAACTTATCTTTATTAAACTTTTAGAAAAAGAACATAATCTTATCCTCTAACGAATGACTTGAATTGAGATCAATAGTAATTGTATTTTTGGTATAATCAACTTAAGAAAAAAAAATTAGATTGACCGGCGTTAAACTCCATGGAGGACAATTCCGGTCATCACGGTTCTTATGCCGGTCAGCGACGCCTAAGTCCGGTCAAGCTTTTCTGATACATATATCACACATGTAGTTTTCAGGTGTGTCACTACCCGTACATTCAGCATGTGCCCACAACCCACATAACACATCTGTACCAGAGCTCATTGTTTCTCCCGTAGTCATCACATAGAACACACTTGTTTTCCAAATCATTATTTTCTTCAATATCTGTGTCATCATCTTTATATAAGTCAGTCATCTCTACATCAGATTCCGAACTGCTGCTAGTGCTATTTTTCTCCTGAAGAATTCTTTTTTTAACTGTGTGGCCTATTTTTTTCTTTCCTTTTGGATTTACTTTTCTTTGCCTTTTCTTATCCTCACTTTGCTTTTTAGTGGCTTCATTAGTAACTTTGCTCTTTTTCTGTTTTCTTTCTACTTTTTTAAGATTCTTTCTTGCCTCAGATTTCTTATTCATTTCAGTTTTTTCCTGTTTTCTTTCCTCTTTTTTCAGATTCTTTCTTGCCTCAGATTTCTTTTTAGTTTCAGTTTTTTTCAGTTTTCTTTCTTCTTTTTTAATCAATGTTTCTTTAAATGGAGTTCCTGTTATGTTGGTGGAATGTTGTTTCCTGTTTTTTTTTTTATTCTCTGTGCTTTTCTTGGGTATTGGCAGAAGATCTTTAACATTTGTCAAACATTTAGGAGAAGTGACAGACAGAAAATTAGACGTGCATGTAGTTGTTGGCAATGCAGTGCTGGAAGAATCAATGCAGGCAAAAGAGCAAGCTAAAGTTGTCTTAACTGCAGTGATAGGTGAATCAACAAAATAAGAGCTAGCTGTGGCAGAAGATGTCGCCGGTGCTAAAGTGGATGGGTGGTTTGAGTGGTTAAACTAGCTGTACGAGTTGATGTATCTGTCGAGTTTGAAAGGCCAGTGATGATGGATCTCGCTGTGTAAGTCGTTATCTGTTATATAAATATCTTCTGTCGCCTAATGCCGGTCAGCGTGACCGGCATTAGGCGACAGAAGATATTTTTGTAAATCATACTTTTTTACAAAATGAATAAAACAATGGTGACAAATAACGATAAATATTATAAAGTCGATCAGTAAGCACTCTAGAAATCAAATAGGAATTGGTTTAATGTAATAAATTAAAGACTTACGCCTTATTTTCGACGGACGAAAAATTCTAACAAAATGGCGCGAAAACTGACGACGTGCACTCCAGCTCAGCGTGTAATCGGAACTGAGCGGCCGTCGGCGGGGCGCGGACGGGAACGATCACGCCACCTTGTTTTGATGTGTGTGTGCATTTAGCGCGCCATTTTGTATGTAATAGTAAAGTGACCGGTATTATCTCCTGACCGGAGTTACCCGCTCTTCCCCTAATGATGTTTTGAAATCACATACCTAGTGCACGCGATGTTCTAAATTCAAATTTACTTTATCCTCTAGCGAATAAAAACCGCTTTTGCACTCAGATATCGAAGAGCAGAAATACTCTTTCCGAGATGGTGGGATGAAAAAACCATTTGTTTTGAGACAATTTTTTAACAGATAAATTGCTGGTATAACTTGAAACTACAATTCCTTAAATAAAAAAGGTAAGAACAGTCGCCCGTAAGCGATGGTTGTGGGTTTAAATCCCACCAAAGACAGTCGAGAAAGTCTCATTCAAGGAACTTTTAGTTTCAAATTACACCAGTTTGTAAAAATATTTGTCTCGGATGTTGAAAGTATATACCCAAAAACATGAAACGTCGCTGACTCACAGCGTAAAACGCCTTGAATAAATTCGTCGACACAAACGATGTCTTGATAGCTCAGTCACCCGGTAAGTGACGGTCGTGAGTTCGGCTCCCACACAGCGTGAGCAAATATCAAAGTTGTTCGCCGATTCATAACATCTGGTACCTATGTTCTAATGAGATTCGTACTAAGTTTTGAGCAAGAATGTCCTGTTCTCTCACGATAAAGAAAGCTTGTTTTAATTCCAGGCAACGAGTGGAGCGCGGCGGGAGGCTGGGGCGAGCCGGACCCGCGCCGCGCGTGGCCGGTGCCGCAGCCACCGCCCGATCCGGTATGAATCAGTGGTTTCCGGCCCCTAGGGCTAAGCCTAAGCTTGACAATCCCCCTCGTGATTATCCTTCGAGGATAATCTGGTATCCTAGCTATAGCTGCCTATTACAGACCTCTGATGTGATTTCCACCTTGCGACAGAAGCCAGAACCAATGGCTTTAAGTGCTTTTGAAACACGACTGTAGGCTTTTAGACCCAAGCCAATTTACAAAAGATTGTTTCCTTATTTGACTCGACTGAGAATCGATACCCGGTAGGCGGAACACCGAATCACTACAACAATCGGGTCGTCAACATGAAGCTTAAAATAAACATCTATTATTCACTGGCCTAGCTTTTCAGATTACCATTACGAATTTACGACACATATCTACACAAAGCTGACGCCGATTTTATTAAAAGACTATCATTTGGGCAACTAACTGTTTTGTTAAACAGAACGAGCATAACCCGTTGGTTAAGCTGGCTAATTTCAATAAAAAAAGTTTTACAATTTATTCAATAAGTATTTGATTTTTCGCTCAAATCGGACAAATATTTGCATTGATATTTATTACGAGGTTGTAAAAAATACAACAGACGACAACCACGAGGGCGTCATATGTACCAACACAACAGCGTGCCTCGTTTGTCGGTCAGCTGGAAGAGTACGCCTACCCTTTGCCAGATTCGATTATAGCCGTAAACAGTAAACTAAAGTCTAGTACTCTATCGTGAAGCCTTTACCTCCAGGAGCTGCCGATGTACGTGCCACCTAAGACGATGCCGGAGATGCCGATGGTGTACTCGAGCCAGCAGCAGACGCTGCGCGACAGCCCCAAGAAGGGGCTCGAGCTGGAGCGCGCGCGCACCCCGCCGCCGCCCGCCGCGCCCCGCCCGCCGCCCGCGCCCCGCCCGCCGCCGCCCGACCAGCCCGTAGAGAACACCACCAAGCAGAAGCTGATTAAGGAACCTGTACGTTATAATTAGAATCATTTTAGAAAGAGCTCGAGCTAAAGCCCACCTAGTCCGCGCCCCGCCCGTTCCTACCCGACTAGGCCGTCGGGAACATGCTTTATTTTTATAAATTGGATGATTTCCGATGAGAGCAGAAACAAAGTTTCCTGGTAGAATTAGTTAGGTGAAGGGAGGTCATAATAGAATAACACCACTATTTCTTGTTGAAAAGAAATGGCAGCAGTGAGTCTCTCACCGATCGATAAAATTGCGAGCGCCAACCTGCCAAGCGTGACGATTTTGGCAACGTCCTCGGTTAAGCCTTTACAACTACTGTTGACGAGGGCTGAAGATAGGTTTGCCATCTAAAAGAAAATTAAATATTTATTGAAATAAATGTTTACATCATCACACATGCATATTGTTTTGATAAACCAAGAACTCGGGAACTCAAAGCAGGCGACCCCTTAATACATGTCATCTAAGCCAGTCGATCACGCAGATTCTTAAGTATTATTTGTATTTCACGATTTAATTTTTGCATGCAAAGAATATTAGGTAAGTGGTACAGAAACCTACTTATACTATGTTCATTCAGTTCAGTGATTGACCTACCTTAGCCCGGGTTGAAAGCGCTATTTACGGCTTCGGTCCGTGGAAAACAATCCCTAGACGACCTTTTGCTGAGTAACGTACACACCGGTCTTCAAGGTGTCGCCTGCTCCGAGGTCCCGGGTTCGTATCCCGGACGTGTTTCTAAATTTTTTTAGGTCTGGGTGGTTGTGGTGCCTACGTTGTTCTAACTTCTAAAATACGAGTGCTTTTTTTTATAAGTAATGGGCTTGCTCTTGACTACATACTTAACTATAGGTACGTTTAAGAAGAAGCCTAAGATAGAGCGAGCTTATACCCAGATGAACTGGTTCTCCCACACACCAGCGGAACACAGAAAATTGCTTTAAATAATTACTCACATTGGGATCAAAATAATGTGTGTGATGTTGTCCTCATTCATTTATATGTTCATACGGCAGGCGCCGGCGCACGAGGCGGCGGCGGCGGCGCGCCCGGCGGCGCAGCTGGCCGACGAGCACGACGGACTCAGCGAGCACCCGCCCGCCGCCATACTGCTGCTCGTGCTCGGTAACTACTCGATTCATTGACATTTATGCGTATTTATCTAATTACTAGTGAACTAAGTATGTGACACTGTTTACAAATAATTTGAAAACACTATTCCTTTTAAGTAACGTTTTATTGAAAGCCTAAAAAATACAGATTAAAGTCAATAAATGTTACTTAGTCGTGATGTCATAGTTTACTACTGCCATACATATTTAGTATGACAAAGTTACGTCGTACGAAAGATAAAAAAACGGCTAAGTGCGAATTGGACTGGCATAAAGATACCTCTGTCTTCTGGCTGTATATAATGGACCGTGATAGCTAGAAGTAAACATTTTCACAGATGATGTATTTCTGTTGCCGCTATAACAAGTAACAACAAATAAGTACTAAAAACAGAATAAAGTACACATTTAAGTGAGGGCTCCCAGGTAACCAACATGATTTTTTTAATGCTCGATATTAATAGCAGCAACAAGTAGACGCTTTACGACACGTAAAATTATCACATATGCAGATGATACTGTCTTGCTTTTTACCGGAAAAACATGGGACAGCGTCAGACTTGAGGCGGAAAAAACAATGAGTGAGGTAATGAACTTACTAAACAATAGTCTCCTGACACTGAATCTACCAAAAACAAAATATGTTGCATTTTCCATGAAAAGTTGTCGTTCACAGCAGCAGGCTTCCAAATTTAATCTTAAGGCACACACATGCAACAACGCCACGAACTGTCACTGTTACACTCTCTCTAAGACATCTAGTATTAAATATCTAGGTATTCTGATTGACTATAGACTGACATGGAAGGACCATATAGAGAACCTTAAATGTCGGATACGCAAACTTATACCAGTCTTCAAAAAAATTAGACACATGGAAAGTGGCCAAACTAATAAAATAGTTTACTACAGTCTGTGCGAATCACTACTCACTTACGGTATCATAGTATGGGGTGGTGCACATAAAACTAAATTATTAAATCTGGAAAAAGCGCAACGTGCTATACTAAAAGTGATACTTTTCAAGCGAATTAGATTTCCCACTACTGATTTATATAAAGAAGCCCAAGTACTTTCCGTTAGACAATTGTTTATTAGGATAGCAGTTATGAAGCAGCACTCTTTCTGTCGCAATAATAGTTCAAATCGAAGGCCTTACAATGTCTATAAGGTTCCTTCCTGCAAGTTTGTTTTTGCTAAGAGATTCTTTTACTTCTTGGGTCCCTTTTTATATAATCGAATAGGTAAAGAATTAATATTAGCTAACAAAATTAGATTTTTGTGTGATAAGATACTGTGTGAGTTCTTGAAGAGGTTAGATTATGGCAACACTGAAAACTTATTTAAAATTTATACATAACTTTATATTTTCATATTTTAGTATTATGTAAATTTATTATGTAATTAAAATACAGTATTTTCATTTTATTTAGGTATATGTATGAACTGTTATTATTATTGCAAATTACGTTTCTTATTTATTTATTTGTTTTTACTTGTGGTAGTAAGTTACATTATGGTAGTGGTACGTTGTATGTATATATACATTTATAGGTAGGTACTGTTAGTACTTAAATAACGACGACCTCCGTGGCGGAGCGGCGTACATACCGGTTTTCAAGGTGTCGCCTGCTCCGTGGTCCCGGGTTCGATTTCCGGACGGGTCAATGTAGAAAAAATAAGTTTTTCTACATTTTCTCGGGTCTGGGTGTCTGTGGTACCTTCGTTGTTTCTGGTTTCCAAAATATATGCTTTAAATGCTTTAAATAGTTATGCAAATTGGGATCAGAACAATGTATGTGATGTTGTCCACATTTATTTATTTATTTATTTAT
This sequence comes from Anania crocealis, assembly GCA_949315895.1. Lineage (NCBI taxonomy): Eukaryota > Metazoa > Arthropoda > Insecta > Lepidoptera > Crambidae > Anania > Anania crocealis. Next base: position 24,390,591 of record OX438856.1, on the reverse strand, counting down.
TATTATTTATTAAATATAGTAGCATTTTTATTTAAATCCAACGGATTTAAAATAATAATATTTTGTATTGACTGACCCATTAGAATATTATATGGCCTATAGTTAGTATAAAAAACATATTACTTTTCATTATTAGATTGTACCATGTGCATTTTTTGCTTATTCTATGCAAAGTTGTTTACTTGTTTCTCTTAATAAATTGTGTTAAGCATTGTACGCTTCTTAAAAATGTACCTTATTATAAGGATGACAATCATTACCTTGCCGTAACTCAGTCTAGCACTAGCACGGGAGGTAAAGGATTTGTTAATAATTTAGTACCCACGTATTTTTATGAAACATATTGTTTGGTTAAACTGTATTACCGATGAGTACAAAATGTATTTTGTTATGCAGAATAAATGATTTTGATTTTTTGATTTGATTGCTTGAAATATTTAAAGTACATTTAGTTAACTTTTACTTTCAAAATACACAATCAGAACCATTTATGCGCGAGTTTGTCCCCTGATTTTTAATTCTCAACCATGTGACTAGAATGCCATCAAACGAGATGTGCATATGCTTCAACATCTGCAGGAATATTAAGTAACATAATGTCTTGTATAAACTTTATATTATATTTTAGGAACTTAATTGCAATAATAATATCAGTATTTAAACTTGAAACTTTTTTTTTAAATATAAATAATGGGTTTGCTCTTGACTACATACTTAACTATACGGATAAGAAGAAGCCTAAGATGGAGCGAGCTTACCCAGAGGTACTGGTTCTCCCACACACCAGCGAAACACAGAAAAACTGTTTGACGCTGGACTCCGGCAGGAGGTAGGTAGCATCCAGGCGGCCTCTTGCGAAGCTTACCACTGCAGAGGGATCTGTTAGCAGTCATCATTGGTAAGAAAACCAAAGATGCCGTTGCCCAGGGTGGACCACTAGATGGTAGATCCCACCACCCCAAAGTGGTGGAAAAGCACCGCGACCGGTATGCATGGAGATGCTTGTTCGAGTCCCGGCTGAGATATGAATTTTCAAGTTTAAATACCGATATGTATTGTGTGTGTTCAGGGGTGGCGATGACGGCGGTGATGGGCGCGCTGGTGGGCTGCAGGGCGCGCGCGGCGCGGCGGCGGCTGCGGCGCGGGAAGTCGCCCTTCGCGCACGACGCCGACTACCTCGTCAACGGGATGTACCTCTAGGTGCGTCGCAGCGCCCTGGGGCTCTACGCAACACGAAGCTCGTATCTACGAATGTCTAATGTCTCTTTCAGATGCCTACTCTAACACCCGTATTTATAAACAAGTTAGACAATATTAATGGAGTGATTACTAGAAGTGAGAACTATCAAAAGTTTGCATTCGCAGCCAAATAATATGACCATTAATGTTGACCCATTTCCTTTACTTAAGCACTAGGTAGTAACACCTAAAGTTATGACTTTCTTAAGCAAAAAGTAGTTAATTACTTCTTTATAAACCAAGATCGAACGCGATGGAAGACTACTGTGGACCCATCTTTGGGACCTAGGACATTAAGTCAAGTAAGCCAAGCAATAAGTAGGTAATTACTTCTTTATAAATACGAGTGTGAGACATCGGTATGAATGATAGAGACTCATGTATTCGAATATAGGTACGGACATTGTCTTGTCTGCCCTTGCAATAAGACGGGGTGATCGTCAAGCAATAAAGACGCCAGTTCCCTTCGGGGACTACGGGGCGGTCTTTTTGCCCTCTGTGCGTTGGTAGTACAGGATTTTCTTTGCGCTACCGTTTGCGGTGAAATTGACTGCCCGCGCAGTTAAAACGCTTAACATCTATGCCATTCCCTTGGCAAATAAGTACCTAAATTGTCATGCGTATGTTGTGAAAGCACTGACCGATTTATCGTTTTCTATGTGAGGCCTAACGAAATGAAAGTATCAATCCGCAAGTACCTACTAACTTGCCGATTATTCAATCTGCGGCCTTAGATAAGATACCTTCTTATAGCGTATATATACGCTAGACGAAAATTTAAAAATAAGTATATGAAAATTACATCAGCTTACAATCGATCGTTTCGAAGCCAATGCCATTTTCATACATTTCCTATCTATTCGTATATGCTATTAGAAAGCAACTTGTTTAAGGCTGCAAACGCGTTATTATTATGGAACGATCACCATGTGAGATCATCCACTAAAAAAGTCGGTCTTAGTCCTATAATTATAGGGGTTACCATCCATACACGTTACAACGGCTGGGCGGTAACAATGCGCCGTTTTGCGTTAACTTCAATAACAATTACCATCGACGATACGTCTCATTAACAACGGATAAGGGGACCAAATGGAAGTGGTAAATGTTTGAGCATGTGCAACAAAGTACCAATGCCCTGCGACGCTTCGCACCGCACAGATAGCGCCCGTGTGGCCTCAGCCTTAAGTGGTTCATTCATCATGAAATATACTTCATTAACGCTCATAATGAAAAGTAGGCGCATGTCGCTATGTCGTTCATTTGTTAAGTTTGTCATGACTAGAGACATATTAGGGTAAGCGACCAAATTAATAATACACCGTCGTTTTAATGTTCGCTTGATTTAAATAATATTGATACCATGTACCTGTCTACATAAATAAAATATTATCACTTTTGTATTGAGATTTGTGACGAAGAATGGTGTTAAACTGTTAATGATTTCATCCGAATAACAGTACCTACCTACTTAGCTTTTTTAATTTTAATATAACTATTTTTTTCTTAGGCATAAACATTTTCAAGATAGTAAAATATTTTAAATCATATTTTTTACGTAGACTTGTTCAATAATGGATTAATTTTCGAAATAAATGTTACAGAAACAATGTGTCACTTTTATTTATTTAATAGGGGTTAAAGTATGAAATTGCCGATTATTTTCCAATTTTTTATTTTGTTTATAGCTCTTAAGTATAGTCATATTATTGCGTAATTCTTTTTGTATTGTATCAAAAACTAAATAAAGTAACTTTTGACTAAAAAAAAATGCAATACTAGTGCCTGTTACTTCAAAAGAAGTCGTTGAAAAGCCCCCTTATATTTGTATTATATACTTTGATTTTCAGAAACTGAAATACTATAATGCGTAGCTTTATAACCATCTAACTTTCACCTTTAATTGCATCGGAAACGATTCAAGCGCTTTTTAAAAAAAAATAAAAAATTGTTAGTATGGAAAAATGACTTTTCTCGATTTCGTCCATACAAAACGGCAATTTCATATTTTAACACCTAATACTTACCTGCAGTTGGAAAACTACATTAGTTACTAGATTAAAAGGAGTTTGGAAATGAAGAGATTGGTAGATATTGTTCAACACTTTAATAATCACAATGTCTGATATTTTAACATAAATTATATCGGGCCACGCCCCTTTTTGTCTTAAAAATAATATTTATACAAATGTCAACCCACAAATAATGGCATGTAATCTTAATTACTGGAAAACGACGCAAAGTGCGGCCCACACACGCACACAAGAGTCCGTGCAAAGACATGTAGGATAAGACGCGGGGAAATGTGCGAACCAGGCAACGGATTTCTAGCAACGAAATCTCTTTTTACTTTCCATGTAATAATAAAAATATGTAATGTTAAGTTTTGATCATTTTATTTTCATTTATATCATATCATAAGACTACTGGGCGTCTTGCAATTCTATCAAAACATCAAGCAAAAGTAGAATATTCACCTTCCACCACCTCAAGTAACCACCTTGTGTGTTTAGTCATATCACTAGATGTAAGTATACATAGGGTCAACACATCACTCCATATTATTCGCTATGTACTGCAGTAACCTGATTTCCTGGGAGGTTCTACAAATTTTCTGGTTTCCACATTTCTCTGCGACAAAGGAAAACGTTGCATACATACATGTGTGTTCGTACGTTTCTAACGTTTCAGAACATAGCAGCTGCTCTAATTGCATCCAAAAATAAACTTTATCGACATTGATAGGAGAACTAGATTCACAATCTCATTGAAAAATGACACTTCAAAATGTATGCAACGCAGTGCTCGTACATACGGATATATCTGTCTCTTTCTTTCACATACTCGAAGACATTTGCATGAGCAAGAGAGATAGAGTCCAATGTACATACATTTTGAAGCCGAGTAAGGCCTCTGGTCATGCTTTGTTGGAAATTAAGCCTTAAGAGCATAATATAAGGTTAAGTGCTACTAAGTTGATAGATCACTGATAGTTCTAGTGGCGAACATTTGGTTAGGACGTTCTTCGACAGACTGTGAATCTAGTTTACAATCAAACGAAGGAAGAAAGAAAGTCACCACACGACGCGGCCGCCGCACGAGCCCACCGCGCTCTTGACATGTTTACCTAAAACTTGCAAGACCGATGGCTTCGGTTCGTAATACTCCTCATTGTTCACTGTACACTTATAAAAATACATATAAATAGTGAAAACGTTATGTACACGCGGTGCATTTCAACTACCTGGCAATCGAAGCCAACTATATGTGACTCTCATGTATGACTTCATAGCAGGGTTATTTAATAATATTTTCAGACATGCCACACTGTGCCACACAGAGCCATCTAGTCCCAAACTAAGCAACTATTACGAAGCTTGTCGTATTGGCTACTAGACAACCGATAAACATACTTATATATATTTTTTATTTTGTAAATAAATACTTATAATACATAGAAAACACCCAGACCAGTACAAACAGACATGTTCATGCGCACAAATATTTGTACTGTGCGGGGATCGAACCCGCGACCCATGGCTCAGAAGCAGAGTTTACTACCACTGATCCAAATGGTCGTCGTCGTATTTAATTTATCAATTAAGATATTTTTTGAAAAATATTAAATATTGATTCGCACTTTGAATTCTGTAAAACGCTGTGGCGCGTACAGACGTATTATTTTGCTGCGGCGGGGTTCCGGATGAATGAACCTTGCACAGCTACATCCGTGCGCGTCATATTAGCATGTTTCAAAATAAATAGCTGAACCAATATTTAAAGATTTTATAAAAAAAAAAAGTAAAAAAATATTGCAAATAACACTAAGTAAGTAAGTAACAGCCTATAATCATCCCGCTGCAGGGAAAAGGCCTCCTACATTGAATTCAAGTTAGCATAGCAATGATGGGTACAGGCATAATCACCACGCTTGCCAAATGCGGGTTGGTGATCTGATCAAGTAACACTGCTAAGATGTTATACATTATGGTACCATACGTGGACTTTGTCTTGCAGATAGTTGAAAATGCATCGCGTATAACAAAAATAGGCACTCCAGTGTAGTATGCATGTGCCGGAGGCGCGGGTCCACATACTTCTCAGACTTAGTTCTACAATTAGTCTATTACAATAACATCACTAATGCACTGCGGTTGAACGTTGTAAACGAAAACAGGGATTTTAAAAGCAATGATCTTACGTGCCTGAGATTATACCATGCAACGTGTAGCCCGTATATACACGCATCTCTTTCACAGTAGCATGAGTGAAAGAGACAGAAGGAATCGAATATACGGTCATTTTCCTGCGGAGTAGTTCCTCCGTGCTAAAAGCGAACCGTTCACTGACGGCAACAAGTTTATCTCACTATTCATGACGCTGACGTCAGGTATCACGACACTGATGATAAAATGCAATAATTCTCAAAAACGCTGTCCTTACGACAAACACACCTGTATTGTCTACCTATATCAGTATTAACAAGCCCAAAACAACTTATTTTTTAAAATTATTTGAATGTAGGTATGGTATCAGAGAAAATGCATAAGGACGGCGCTTTTAGATTTGGTATCTAACAACAGTTGAAAAATATTTGGGGCCATACTGTGTTCGTAGGATCACATAAATCACACAACATGGTGGCAAACAATACTTAAAATATCTAGGATGTAGGAATTCTTACAATTTTGTACATTAGTACTTAGATAATTGAATTACAAAACGTACGTATATATTTATATATAATAGATATAAAGATAACACAACATATATAACAAAGAATCCATTTTCTATCTAAATCCGAAAGAGCGTCGGTCAGGGTAATGGCCATTGCTTCTATACCTAATAACTTAGTTCGATCAATTCACTATTAGTTTAGTCTTTATGAATAGAACTATCCACTTCAATCAATAACATAATAATCCGCCAAGTAACCATCAAACTTAGTACTTGATGCATAACGCTCCTCTAATGACTTGCGAAGCAAAACTTACTTAATATTGTAGTTTTTGATAAGTACGTACAGTCAAAACAATTAATTACCTAAATTAAATATTGCATGTCAATTAAACGACTGATGACAACTAATTGCCAGAAATTACTCATTAGCTTTATTAAGGGAAACAAAGATGGCGTTGATTGACCGTTTGAGATTTGAAACTTAATTAAAATTTGTTTAAACAAAATATTAATTAATCACAAGGTTTAAAATGTTTTCAACATAACCCCGCATTTAGTTTTGGATCTCATTTTCGCGACCTATAGCTTTGATCTACGACTGTAAACACATTTTTAATTGGGGAAAGATTAATCTCTTATTACAAATATAAGCACAACATTGTGGCATTACACACAAGTTTACTTGAAACAATCTGATCTGCTACGTATTACATTAGGGTAGGTGGTGTTGTCTTTGACAGTTTGAACCATGGAGACAATGTTTAAAGCGAGAAGTCGCTTTAAAGAGGAGAATAGGCGCTGATTTATATTGATAGGTGACGTCTTGTCTTTTTGTCTCCATGGTTCAAACTGTCAAAGACAACACCACCTACCTAATGTAACACGTAGCAGAACAGATTGTTTCAAGTAAACTTGTGTGTAATGCCACAATGTTGTGCTTATATTTGTAAACATTAATAAGGGATTAATCTTTTCCCAATAAAAAATGTGTTTACAGACGTAGATCAAAGCTATCTACTCTGCAAAACAATTAAAATTTTTGACTGTACCTGCTTACATTATTTAACAAAAAGATTGTTTTCTGCCTATAAAGCGTATTCTATCAGTTTGATGTTATCACAATTAATGACAATATATACAGGGTGTGTCAGAGCATGGAGCAGCTGAACTGAAAATATTATTCCGTTACAAAGTTATAAAAAGTCAAATATTCATGAAAATACAATCACAAATTACGTCTTATAGATCACGTAGACGAAATCAGTTAAAAATCAGTTAAAATCAGTTTTATTTCTGCAAATAGGCCCCAGGAGGCGCCTTTACACGTCCCAATTTAAACCTACAACTAAATACGAATGAATCACATAACCGACCACAATGTAACCAAACTTCAGGAGAAAGCTCTCAATGTTCTTATTCCAAATTACTACAATGTCAATAACAATTAGATTAAGATATCAGTATATAAACTAGAAAAATTATGTCTCAGGCGGGACTCGAACCCGCATCTCCTCACATGCCGGGTTCGAGTCCCGCCTGAGACATAATTTTTCAAGTTTATATACTGATAATATTATAATTGTAATTTAATTGCTAAAATATGAAATAAAGTATAATTAGAGTAAGAGTTAAAACGATATCATATTTACATATTCGATGTATAACATGTAAAACAGCTCTTCAGTGCTCTTGTACACCCTGTATAATTTTATGAAGTAAAACTAATCTAATAGAGGTTTCCCATGTAACTTAGTTTCGATGTATCGTCAGGAATCCAGCTGACTCAAATGGTAGAAAAAAGTCTCGGTTTCATCACACTCATGGACATTCAAGTAATATAACTTGCATTGTCATTGCACTATTTTTACAGTTGACAAAAAGGCGTGCGTTTAACAAAGGCAAGCTTATTTTTAACATTATTATCAACACAAAGACTGTATCAAATTACTATGTACGTATACTAATTTACGATTAACAACGATATGTTTTCCTCTATCTAATTGACTTATCCCGAACAATTTTAACAGATACTATATTAAACGAACATTCTATCGTCATTATAAGTAACGGCACTGAATGTCAATTCCTTTGTTTTCTTCGTTAGTTTCGGGCACGTCACTCTCGAATGATAATCATTAACCCGATTACATTAATTTACACTTCTAATAGTTCTAATCATTAGTTAATTTTTTATCAACTACGGAATGCTTCGAGTCACGCTTACGCATGTCAACCGATACAAAAAAAATGCGATCAGACGCGCCGAGTCATATTAATATTAAAGAGGCACTTCTCTATATTCTAATGACATACTTCCCACAGTACTCTGTGGGTCTAGCACAAAAAACTATCGACTTCGAATCGTTTGCGTATCGAAAGCAAACGCACAAAGCTTGTGCTTTGTTTTGTAGTTCTCGTTTTGACTGCGCGAGCGCTGTTTAAGTTTTCATACTAAATATTTCGATGGCGATACGAACACGCAAACGATTCGAATTCGATAGTTTTTTGTACTAGACACACTGGAATTCAAGAACCATACTCATATAAACTATGTCACTGCTACAGAACAAAATCAGTTTTAGTTCTTATATGGGTCGTAGCGTAGCCGAGTCAACTTTTGGAGCCACTGGTATAGGCATTAAATTTGTTCTATTTCAGTTTCACTTTTAATATCTGGTATTTCAACATAATTTTTTTAATATGGGGAACTATAGGTAGTTTTACTTTAGGGTTTTTTTTTGTGTCTATACATTTGGAATACATTGTTTTAAGACTAATTTAAATAAATCACATGAGTATGGAACTTAAATCTCCGACCACCGTGAGTTGGTTACTTATTTTATCAAAAACGCAACATAATCCCTACAGCGCAAGAGCAATTTGTTATTTTTGTTGATAAGGAAATCATTAAGAGTTTATTTTATTTAAATTAAAACAGTGGCTTCGATCACAGAGCAACAATTATTTTAATTATACATCGATGATATGCGGGGTACCTTATCTCCTAGTCAATGTATAAATTAGTGCTACGAGCGTTTGCACCTGTAAAGTAGTCAAAATGGTTCGTGGCTATTATTCGGCCACCTACTCTATGTTGCTAATAAGTTTTTTTATTATGTCTTTTGTTTTATCTCGTCCTGTATCTGTAATATCGTCTATGCCCGTGTAATGTGCTCGTTTAAATCTAAGAACTTAGCTCAGTATAGCCTCGAGTGCACCGCCAGTGTGCCGCGGGCGGCGGGGGCGGCGGGGGCGGTCAGGGCGCGCGGCGGTGCGCCAGGTGGCAGTTCTCCACGTACAGCTCCTTGACGAGCAGGTCGGCGGCCCGCAGCCGCGCGCCCAGCCGCCGCAGCGCCGCCTCGGCCCGCGCCGCGCGCGCCCGCAGCGCCGCCGCCGAGCCCGCCCCCGCCGCGCCCGCCGACCGGGACGCGTTCAGGGCCGCGACCAGCAGGCGGCAGCGCGCCGCCAGGGCGGAGCACGGGTCGTCGCTCCCCGCGTCTAGAGCCCCGCCCGCTACCGACAGAAAGTTAAAAGTAACATTAAGACGCTGACTGCAGCCGATGACCTTGAGCAATAAATACGCCCATAAATTTATTCGTCTTTGAATTTCTTTGCAACGCGCCGCAGCTATCACTGTCGATTCCCGTAGGAGTGTCAGAGAAAAAGCGTATGGAATAGAAGGGCCTAAGTGCCAAACAACAAAATTCATTGTGCAATTTAAAACTGCCATTTTATTAAAAATCTAAATCAGCCATTTGCTTAAGTAACATGTAATATACATTATAGCAAAATTTTATTATCATTGTTATACGGACTGCTGAGAAAAATGGTAATTTATGTATTTCCAGAGGCTACTTTGAGATTATTTTCTATCGAGAAAAGTTTTTAGAATCGTGTTTTGGAAACAACCACCTGGTCAAAAATATGATTACTTTTACTTGTTAAAATCAGTTTTATTTCTGCAAATAGGCCCCTGGAGGCGCTTTTACACGTCCCAATATTTAACCTACCACTGCTTCGGGACAAATGTGGGCTAGTGCCGAGAAGAAGCAGCGCAAGAAACTCGGTCACTATTGTCAGCCTCTTTTTAAATAAACATGTTTACATAAGATATATGCCAGTGCGAGCTGATACAATTTAAAGCCAAACGTTCCTATCATTTATATAATTTTATCAATAGTGTAATAGCCCTTGTTCATTAAAACAACTTTGATACATATATGATTTGAATTTATGTACAGGGAGGTCAGCAATTGACAGTGGTAATTTGTTGAAAATACGGATACAATTTCCCATGAACGAATTACCTACTTTTCGCAGTCTGGGGCCTTACCATCAGCTCTTAAAGCAGGACTGCTATTGGACTGCATTGCTCTTTTGTACTATAACATCGTTTTTAGCAGGCCTGTGGCAGGCCAATTTACGTTGAAGTTTCAAAACCGTTCACCATTTTTTTACTATGAACTTTTCGTACCATGACACTCAATTTGACAGCAAGTAAACGTCCTATTTAACGAAGCTAATGTCATCCTAGCCATCTTGAAAAAGTTAATAAGAGACTAACTTTTTCGACATATTTTATGCGTTTCTCAGACTTTTTTTCAGCAGTTTTGTGAAAATTTACATATTTCATTATAGATTTATGGAACCTAATTACAGTGTAAAGAAACCTTTGAATTTTGAAATAAGGTATTTGAATTAGTATTTTGTATAAAATGTTTATGTCATCAGAATATAACAATGAAAATACAATTTCGACAAAATTGTTAGCATGGTTTTGTGATGTAATAGGTATATACTCGTACAATATACTATAACAAAAAAACTGTACTTCTAAATTTTATAACTATTCTTTCTTACTAATATTTATGTGTAGGTACTTAATACTTTTTTCAGATTTGCACCAATTGGGTACATGGAAATTATAAGTGTAAATTATGGCTATGATTCCTTTAATTTACAATAAAATATGGTCTAATCATCCTTTGTGGTCTCTCTTGAATAAACTGAGCACTATAGCATCTGTATGGCTTTTAGGTAAACATACAATACACATTTTAGTTTAAAGATATGTCCTTTCCTTTCAATTGAGTAAAAAGAAAAGATAAAGAAACATATTTTACAGGTTAAAGCACCTTAAACCCTTGTGTTATGAATATGTTGCTGATTTTGTTTTATTAAATATCGCCTGGGTGTAAATGACAACAAAGTTTTAGTTCTTATATCATTCATCATCATTTCATTTCATCATTTATTTGGAACCCAAAAATACACAAAACTTAGACATAAATTATTTCTAGGGTTTACATAGTACATGATACAAAAGAGTGTTCCCTGACCCGAAAACTAGTTGAAACTGTATTATATAACACATTTGCAGCAGTCTTACAAAGATGATAAAATTAATGAATATTTCCTTTTATTGTAGGTGATTCTAGACATCCACTGCTCAAATTTATGATGACAACAATTATTGTTAAAGCAGAACTAGATTTTCCTGAAGCCTATTATACCTATACAGAGACATGTAAAAACTCATAACAACAGAGAGAGATCAATAGTTGTTCTACAGACTCGGTTTCAATGTTACATTACCAACGTCAGGTAGCTGGCCTTATTGCAAAAGCATGTGTAATCCTACATTACATTTGCAATGCAACTAATTTATTTAACATACGAAGAGGTTCACCAATAAGCTCATGTATTGATGTATTTTTTAACCCCTTTATGCCGGTAATTCCAGACAATAGAAATCAATTGTAATATGGCTCGATTCCACGACTTCGGTAGACGACCAGTTAATACATATACAAAGTTATGGTTGTTTTGTTAGACTTTGAATTTAGGGTTAAAACTGAAGTACTTTTGTATTAAGTATGTCTTTTTTATTTTAATATGTGTTTGAAATAAGTACTTATATTTTTTTGTAATTATATTACATATTAACCAAATGCTCGACTGGTAGAGACTACCTAATACCTATGTTATATAATTTTCTTGTTCCTCTTCGTTTTTTTTATTGGTTTTCACTGAAAGTCAATGCATGATCACTTTTTTTACTAATATTTTAATAAAATTACTTACAATTCCACTTTAGTTTATTTAATAAATAGTTTATAAATTATACACAAGTATGACATTGTGAAAATAGGGTTTAACTCAATGTTTAACTGTAAATATAAAATAGTCTTAGAACGTACATACGTACTACTCCGGGAAAATGGAAACAAACTATTAATTATATTTCTTCAATTTTTGAATTTTACCTCCATAAATGCAGACAGAACCGTTCCAATCATGATCACGTTAAAATGATTATCCACATTTTCAATAACCCAACACTGTACATTAAGTACTATCGCAAAGAAGGTAATTTTACTAAATTTGTATTTTAACTAATCTCCTGCAAAATAGCAACATTTAGATCGACTTATTCTCTTTAAAATCCAATAAGTAGAAAGTTTTTCAAAAACCGGTAATTTGGAATAAATCATGTATTTGTGTATTTGAACGTTTTCAACTAAAAAGAGACAGATTTATCTGAACCAGTATAGCTCTGTCTCGTTCATGCAATCTGCAGACAAACAGACCATAGACAAGCTTAGCAGTTCACCTTTTGGTTTAGCGATGCTAAAGTCGTTCAGCTTTTCAGCGGTTATGGTATGATTTTTAGCAGCGCAAAAGCAGACGTACTGTTGAACTGCTTGGAAATTGAGTGGCTTGCTATAAGCTGATGGTAAGCCCCCTGAATCCTGGAACGGCAAGTTTATCTTTATTTCGGGTATTGAAATTGTGTACGTCACTATTTTTGCCAAAAAATTCGAGATTTTTACGGACGTACATAATGTTTTCGAAAATGTATTGAGATTAGTGGTGGTGTTAATGGTTGAAAAAAATTATTCGTTAAAAGTTAATGGTTGAATAAAAATATCGATATTTTTAATGGTTAAAAATATCAGTTGATATTTTTACCTGTACTTGAATATGGTTGAAAATATCAGTTGATATTTTTATGCAGATACATTATTTGATATTTTTATACGTTGTAGTGTGTGACGCACCTCACCTCATTACGTAGCATAGGTTTAGTATATAAGATAGACATAAGGTTTATATTGGGGATTATTAATACATCAATCAACAGAGTAACATCTTTTATTCGCACTCCCTGGTCCCAACATTACAACGTAGTTGAATATGGTTGAAAATATTTGTTATGTTTATGCAGATACATTTTTTTGATATTTTTCACAGAAGTTAAATATTGTATTACGCGTTTATTTTTATAGGTTTACTTAATGAACTTGAACATCAATTATCATCAATCATCGTTATCATCATCATGATCATCATTATCACCATCATCACCATCACCACAATGTTCAACATCATCACAATGATCATCATCATGCTCATCATCATCATGATCACTATCATCATCACAATGATCATCATCATCACAATGATCATCATCATCACAATGATCATCATCATCGTTATCGCTATGTTCATCATCATCATCAAAATTATCATCATCGTCATCATATTATCATCATCGTCATCAATATTATCATCATCATCACAATAATCATTATCATCACAATGATCATCACCATCACCACATGATCATCATCATCATCTTCATCATCACTATCATCATCTCAATGATCATCATCATCACAATGATCATTATTATCATTATCGCTATGTTCATCATCATCATCAAAATTATCATCATCGTCATCAATATTATCATCAATCATCATCACAATTATCATCATCATAATGATCACTATCATCATCATCATAATGATAATTGTGATGACGATGATGGACATTGTGATGATGATGATGATGATCATTGTGATGATGATGATGATTCAATGAACTTGAACAATGCGTAGGAGCCTAAAGTTCAATACGCCGAGTAACATCATTCTTCCTTATGCATTCAAATTTAGGCTCTAATCCGTTTACTTAATGCTTAAGTTAACTTACTCAGTAGAAGAATAAATTTATTAGAAAGATTGGATATGATATTTTTATATTTGCGGACTAACGTTATAAATATTCATTAGGTAATTTTATCAATCGATTAGATTTATCTATACGAATAAAACTTTTAGTTGCGTTTAATTATCATTGGCTCGAATGAATATTTTTATTCGATAAGGTTACCAATATTTATTGAATAAATGTTATATTTTTTTTTTTAGTTAAATTTAACTGATAATAGATATATTCACCATCTCTAATTGAGATGCAACTGTTAGTATGTTGATCTCTTTGAATAGCTCTCTTAGAGAGCCACGGGGTCTAAGGCCGTAAATAGACCGTACAGCACGTTTTTGCAATATAAAAATAGACTCAATATCTGCCGCTGAGCCCCATAACAAAATTCCGTATGACATTATACTGTGAAAGTAGCTAAAATATACTAATCTTGCCGTTTCAACATCAGTCAATTGTCTTATCTTTCGCACAGCATAAGCAACAGAACTAAGTCTTCCAGACAGAGACCTGATATGAGCACCCCATTGCAGTCGAGAGTCTACAGTTATACCTAAAAAGGTAGAGGAGTCTACTGTGTCTAATGGCTCATCTTTTACAATAACATTTGTGGCGGATAACCTTACATTAGGCAAAGTAAATTTAACACATTTTGTTTTTCTTGCATTAAGCAAAAGATTATTCGTAGCAAACCAATGCTTATTGCATTGGTTTAGAGAGGGTATTGTTAACATCGTCAAATGATAATTCGCCCCTCTTAATTTTAAAAATTATTGAAGTGTCATCTGCAAACAATACCATCTCACAAAGATTATACATATAATATAGAAGGTCGTTAATGTATATTAAAAATAGCAAGGGTCCTAATACTGATCCCTGAGGAACACCCATGACAAGGGCCGCCCCTGAAGACTCAGGTCCATTAATGCACACTTTTTGTGTTCTACCTGTGAGATATGAGTTAATTAAATCTAACGAATCATTCGAAACACCATAATGTCTTGAGTTTTTTAATTAACGTTTTATGGTCCACACAATCAAATGCCTTTGACAGGTCACAAAAAACACCTATAGCATCTAACCTACTCTCCCAAGCATCGAATACGTGTTTTAGAAGTGCTAATCCCGCATCAGTGGTATTTCTACCTTTCCTGAATCCATATTGATTGTGATGTAATAATTTATTCAAACTAAAGTGCGATAAAAGTTGACTAAACATAATTTTTTCAAATATTTTACTTAGTACTGGCAAGATAGATATTGGTCGAAAATTAGCGGGATCACATTTCTCGCCGGATTTAAATAATGGAATAATTTTGCTAAACTTCATTTAAGTTGGAAACTGTCTATCATCAATACATTTGTTGAAAATTATTGCGAGATGAGGGGCTATTGAATTTATAATTGTATTGATAATATGAACGGAAATTCCTCAAAGATCTTCAGTTTTTTTCATATTCAATTCTCTAAAAGTTTTTATAATTAAATCAGGGTTTATATGTCTAAAATTAAATGAAAATTTGCACTCATCGACAGCCGACTTGAGAAGGGATTCAGCTAGATCAGCGGAAGAACCAAGCCCTTCAGTAGTGGAGGAAGCTAAGTTTGAAAAAAAAATCTCAAATGTATTCGCAACCTCTGTGCTCGTGTTTATTAACTTATTCCCTAATTTGAGAGAGTAAGCAGGATTGCTTGGTTTTAGTCTACATGTTTCTTTATTTATAATATTCCAAGTAGTTTTCGCTTTATTTTTGGAAGCCGAAATTAAATTATGAAGATAAATTGACTTTGCTTTGGCGCATACTATTTTAAATAATTTGGAGTATTTTTTAACATGGTCTGTAATGTTGTGGTTTTGAGATTCAGCTTTTAGACTATACAAATCATATAATGTTTTTCTACTTTTGTAAATACCAGGTGTAGCCCATTCATTAAACTTACAATTCTGTTTGTTGATTTTTGCTTTTTTCTGCTTAAAATGATTATCAAATTCATTTTTTACCAAACCAAAAAGGCCCTCATATAATTGATCAACATTTTGACTACCAGGCTTTAGTAAATTAACACCATGTTCAATTTTTGCTTTAAATCTGTCTATTTTATTAATAGTAACCGGCCTATACACATAATCTACTATGTTTGGGACACGATGGTGCTCAAATGATGCTTCCTGTCCACTATGGTCTGAAGTTAGACAATTCAATATGGTTTTTTTTAACACTTTACCATTACAATACACATACATATAATATTTGTTTATGCAATATATATTTACTTTAAAAACATAACCTCTTCCACCTTATGTTATTTTATTACTCATACCTACAAAGCTAACAATCCAACGATAGTATCTGATGAAACTTTATTTTATAGTATAAATGGCCAGCCCTCAAACGGCTGGATAGTCTGTTTCTGGTATCAGTTGTATCAGTTCTACGGTGTGATCTAAACTCAATTTCACATTATGGAAGGCTCCATACATCTATAAAACGCCTACAAACTTTAGTTATTTCATACGCTGTACGTGTTTACATAATACACTTAAAAAATGTCTAGTACTTATAAATAATAAAAATGGCTTCTAACAATTTACAAAAGAGAAAATTAAATCTATTGTACCAGAATGTACGCGGGTTGCGCACTAAATGCTCAGTTTTGTATAATAATGTTTTGTCTAATAATTACGATATCATAGCGTTGACTGAGACTTGGCTACAAAGTGACATAAATAGCTCCGAACTATGCGATAGCCGGTACGACATTTTTCGCTGCGATCGTAACCTTAGTGCAACCAATAAAAAGACTGGAGGCGGTGTAATGATTTGTGTTAAACACACGCTTCGCGCCGAACTTAACCACGAGTGGCAGGGCTCGGATATAATTGAATCCATTTGTATAACAATACCTACCCATACTACTAAATCTTCTATTAACTTGCATGTCGCCGTAGCATATATTCCCCCGGATCAAAGTGAAATGAGCTCATATTTAATGCAAATACAGTCTAAAGTGCATCACTTGGTTGATAAGTTTCCTTCTGATTATTTTGTTTTGTTAGGTGATTTTAACTTGACTGGCATTGAATGGAATGCGTACTTTGATAGTTATAAAGTGCTCGGGTCTTGTCCGAGTTATGTAGCCGACGCGGCGCCTGGCTTTTTAGATGAATTGAGTTACTTGGACCTAAACCAACATAATTTCATTCGTAATAGTAAAGGAAATATTCTAGATTTGTGCTTTAGTAATAATCTGATCTCATCGTTAGTTCATTGTCAGTATCCTTTGTTAAAAGAGGATAGCTATCATCCTAGTTTGGATATTACCTTAATTGACCTACATATAGAACCATTAACTGAAGAATGGGTGCCCCGTTTTAACTTTGGGAAGTGCGATTTTGATAAAATTAATCTTTTCTTGCAGTCTATTCACTGGGAAAACATTTTATCTGACGAGACAATTGAAAGCGCTGTTGATATTTTTTATGAAAAGTTAAATGAATGTCTGAGCTTATTCGTTCCCTTGTCTAAGCGTTCAAGGAGCAGGGCACATTTTCCCAATTGGTACAGTATGGCACTTATTAAAATTATAAGGGAAAAACACAAAATCCATAAAAGATGGAAAAAAACTGGAAACCCGAGAGACTACGATGAATTTTGTCTCCTTAGAGGAAGGCAAAAGCGTATCCAGTCCAGATGCTTTACATATTATGTTAGTACTGCTGAAGAACATATAAAGAAATCACCTAAGTATTTTTGGACGTATGTCAAATCAAAAAGAGGAACGTCTGCCTATCCCAACTTTTTTACATCTAATAATAACACATATAAAGAGGGTAATGCGATTTGTTCCGCTTTTAATAGCTACTTTGAAAGTGTGTTTAAGAAGGGCAACTCAAACTATTCCGGTCAGTTTGTCGCTGCTCATGCGGCTAATGATAACATTGCGCACATTACTGTCAACCCGACCTATGTCAAAACTCTTCTTCATTCTTTGGATAGAAGTAAGGGAGCTGGCTGTGACGGAATCCCGCCAATATTTTACGCTTCCTGTGCTGAAAGTATGTCACTTCCTGTTTCTATTCTCTTTCAAAAATCTCTCAATGAATGTGTCTTCCCAACATTATGGAAACAGGCATACATTATACCAGTACACAAAAAGGGTCCTAAGATAGCTATTGAAAACTATCGTCCAATATCCATCTTGAACACGATAAGTAAAGTATTTGAGAAAGTGGTCTACAATAGCATCTATCCCATTATAAGCAATGCCATTCCTCAAAATCAGCACGGGTTTATTAAATTATATTCTAACAGAAATGGACGGTGGAGGGCAGGTGGACGTCGTTTATACGGATTTCGAGAAATGTTTTGATCGGGTTGACCATCGCATTCTTCTCCTAAAGTTGGAATCTATTGGCATCCACGGGGATCTACTTCGCTGGGTTGAATCCTACCTTAATAACCGTTCGCAAGCGGTCGTTCTAGGTGGTTACAGGTCCGATTACATCACAATACCCTCTGGCGTGCCCCAGGGTTCACATTTAGGCCCTCTCTTGTTTAACGCTTATATCTATGATATACATACATCGATAAAGAATGCTAACTATATTCTTTACGCTGACGACAAGAAAATTTTTACGCGAATTAGAACCATCGATGACTGTCGAAGACTTCAAGAGGACCTAAATAATCTTTATGATTATTACTCACTTAATGATATTACTGTTAGTATAGGAAAGTGCGTCAATATAAGCTTTACACGCAAAACTAAACCGATATTATTTCAATATCATTTTAATGGGGTAGCGATTAATCGAAGTGATGTTGTAAGAGACTTAGGGGTGTTTTTCGATACTAAGATGTCTATGAATCATCATATTAATACCATTACAAACAAAGCTTATCGCAGCCTTGGTTTTGTAATTCGTACTTGTCAACAGTTTAAAAGTGCGCTCCCCTTAAAAGTTGTTTACTCTGCTTTTGTTCGCAGTATTTTGGAGTATGCTAGCCCTATATGGTCCCCGTACTATAGAATCCATATTAACACTATTGAACGCATACAGAAGAAATTCATAAAGCACCTCAATTACAAATGTAAAAAAGGAAATCATAAAGTCGCGTCTTATGAAGATCTATGTCGGGCTTATGGTATGCTTACTCTAGAAGAACGTCGACAGATCTTAGATATGGGTTTATTATTCGATGTGATCCGAGGACGCCTAGACAGTCCACCACTATTGGAACTGGTTAAATTCTGTACTCCAATTCGGCGGACAAGGCACACCGGTCTCTTTAGTACTTCTCACTTCTCTACTGCTTATGCTAAAAACTCGGTAATAAATAGGATACTACAACTATACAATAAAAAATGTTGTACATCGGACCCTTTCGTTGGTGGGAAAAAATCATTTAAAAACCAAATAAAGCTTCAAATTATCGGTACTTAACTAAAATGCGTGTATAAATATCGTGGTTGACCAGAGAGTGTGATTTTATTATTTTATTATCATATAGGTAGTATTTATTATGTGAGTATTTGTGTACATATGTAAGTGTAAATGAGTGTATGTTGGATGTGTGTGTACGCTGCTAACTGCAGCATGTATTTTATGACATTGGCGCTTCTCAGTCTTGTTGTTTATCATAAGGTTGGATGAATGCGCTTAGCTATATGTGTAAATTGCTTTTCTTATTTATTATTATATTTTTTACTTATTTTTTATTTTATTTGATTATGCATATTGCTTTGCACGAAACATAGTTAAACCCATTTAATTAATGGGTAATGAAGATAATGGAGGATGGTTTCTTGTTGATTTGTTTGCTCTGTGTGCGTGTCACTCCGTTTAATGTATACCTACCTACAAGTGGATAACTTTAATTGGCTTTCCCTATTGTTTTTTTGTTTTTATGTAACATTATATGAATATTCTGTAAGCTGTTGTTATCCCGAATAAATAAATAAAAAAATAATAATAATAAAATAAAATAAAATAAAATAAAATAAAATACAAAAAATATTATCTAAGCAAGTAGCCGACGTGGGCGTTACCCTGGTAGGTTCATTGAAAAGATTTATTAAATCATATGACTTGAAGAGATTAAGAAATTGAGTGGACGTTTGTGTGTCTTCTAATATATTAACGTTCGTATAACAACGAAATCACCGCATACAACTACTTTTTTACACGATTTTGATAGCCTTCTCAGAGCCTCATCCATAGTGGATTCAAAAATATGGTAATTAGATTTGGGGGGGCTATACACGCTAATTATTATAAATTGTTCCAGCTCAACACAAGCTAGCTCAATAGTTCGCTCAACTGAAAGCGACACGATGTCTTTGCGTTCTTTACATTTGAATTCATTTTTAACTAGAATAAGTGATCCTCCTCTAGATGCAGACTCCCTTATGAGCGAACTACCGACTTTATAATTTTCAATGTTTAACATTAGTTCATGTTTTTTTATCCAATGTTCTGTGAGGCAAATTACATGAACATTAAAAGCTTTTAAAAATAATCCTAAACCTAACTCTTTGCCGGCCAGGCCTTAAATGTTTTGATGCACAACATTAAAATACATATTCGGCCTAGCTTTTGTCTTCCCTCTTAGTTTAAAGCCTCAGAGGTTGTCAAAGGAAAAATACTTGGATTAGTACATTTACTAATCGGTTCACTACAAAAAGTTTTTGTTTTAATAACAAAACTGTTAATATTGTAAGCTAGCAAACTTGCTATTTGTTTTTTCATTTTGTTAGGCAGGTGTATAGAGCTGCCAGTCTTAACACAAAAATTTTTTGTAAATTTGTTGGTGTCAAAAAACACAAATTTGTCATTATTTTGACAAATATTATATAGTAAAGTATTCAATATGTGAATACTGTTATTGTCATCGTTACTGTTATTTTTACAAAAGGGGAAGGCACAGAGGAGAAATAACGTCTTTAAAATCGTTTTAGTCGGGTGACATGTTCAGAAACTTGTGTTAGAAGCTGAAATGAGCCAAATTCAGCTCAATAAACATTGTTTTGCTTGGAGCCTATGGCTCGTATTGTTGCCAAATTCTATGTGGTTGTATTGTAAATGATCATATTTTTGACCTGGTGTCGGTTTTCAAAACACAATTCCGAAAACTTTTGTCGATAGAAAATAATCTCAAAGTAGCCTCTGAAAATACATATACATATTACCATTTTTCTCAGCAGCACGTATAACAGTAATAATAAAATTTTGCTAAATTATGTATTATATATTGCTTAATCAAATGGCTGATTTAGGTTTTTTAATAAAATGGCAATTATAAATTGCACAACGAATTTTGTTGTTTGCCAGTAGGCTCTTTTATTCCAAGCACTACGAGTATTTCTCTGTCACTCCTACGGGAATCGACAGTGATAGCTGCGGCGCGTTGCACAACAGACATTCAAAGACGCATAAATTAGTGGGCGTATCCATTGCTCATGCAGTCAACGTCTTGGCCTCAGAATTTAGCGGGCAGCGGAGCGGGAGCGGTGCGGCACTGCAAATGTATACACCCGAGCGAGACTAGTCTCGCGGG
The DNA here is from genome assembly GCA_949315895.1 of Anania crocealis. Classification (NCBI taxonomy): domain Eukaryota; kingdom Metazoa; phylum Arthropoda; class Insecta; order Lepidoptera; family Crambidae; genus Anania; species Anania crocealis. The sequence continues at coordinate 24,369,103 of OX438856.1, read as the reverse complement.
CGACCGGCGAGCGTATACATTTGCCGGTGCCTAGCAAACAAGTTAGTTCGCTGCAACGTGCCTAGATGGCGCTGTACAAAGTTGACTCGCGGTTAATGAGCGATTTTTTGCTAAACCTAGTCAACGAGATCTCAAGAACCGAACAACAGGCAATATCACCAACATACTATATGTGAATCGCCAGCGGGCCTCCTAACCGCGTACAGCAGACTACAGCAACAGCAGAGCACTAGAGCAGCGACGAGGAGGCGCAGCGGGCCGCTAGTGCGGAACACGAGTCGACGGCACCCGCGTCTATCTAGAGCCTAACACGCTATCGACTAGACGTAAGCGTTTTCGATATTTTACGATAACCGTTAGGCAACCGATATTTAGTTTTGATATCGATATCAAAAACCGTTTTTTGATATCGATATCAGTCGTGACAAGAACAAAAAATATTATGAATATCCTGAATTAAAATTAAACCGTATTCATATGTTGTTTAGTTCCATTTTCCTTTGTAAGACACTTCGCTATGTGACATCGGCCGACGACTCAACTTCTACAAATTACGCAATATACAAATTGAACCTTATTGCTAATGATCTAATAGCGAAATTCTACTGAATAACCAAATCACCCGAGCATTCCCGTTGAAACGCCGGTAGCAATATTCGTTTCATCTCTCTTACACCGCCTTAAGTACGTTTATAGAAAAGAGAAGGAGCGAATATCATGATAGTATGATGCGTTGCCTAAGTTAGTTGCGTGCGTATCGTTTTTGTTCGGTTTTCGTTTTTCAGTTGTCTGTTAGTTCTGGTTCTCGTATCGAGTTTACGCGAGCGTTTAGTTATTGTGATATCGGTTATGTAGTTATGCGATATCGATACGATACGATATCTAGCCGAAAACGGTTATTAGTTACGTTTTGATATCTCGATAAAAAGTATCGGTATCTGCAGGGCGAGCGCAGTTTAGCCAATAGTAGAAAGAAGACGCCGCTGCCCGTTTCCTTTCAGTCCATAATGTCAAATTCCCAAAATGTCAAGCGGTTTCAAAATGTCAAGTTCTCGGAAAGTCAAGTTCCCGGAAAGTCAAGTTCTCGGCAAGTCAAGTTCCCAAAATGACAAGTGTTTAGATAGTCTATGAAGATAAGGGAGTTCTCGTTCAATATTAAAAAATCCATAAATATTTTTTTTTTAATTATATGTAGTAAAAAAACATATTTCAACATTTTAACTTACTATGAAAAACATATTTTTAATCTAACAATCAACACATTTAAACTTACTATGCAAAAAAAAACATATTTCAACATTTTAACTTACTAGCGACGTAGATTATACAAAATAGTTTCATTAAAAAAAAATTGTCTCCGAGTTATCTATTGGTACATGACTTGACATTTCGGGAACTTGAATTTCCGGGAACTTGACATTTTGAAACCGCTTGACATTTTGGGAATTTGACATTATGGACTGAAAGGGTACTTCTCTTCTTATAACACCCATAGAAAGGCGCTTTTCTTGTAATGGGCGCTGGCACCACAAAACACATCGATCAAATTCTTACAGATTATTAATCATAGCTTTGAGATGGAAAAGATCTTGCTATTAAAAGATCTTAGTACTAATTTTTCGTACTGATATTATATTTGCAATTATAAAGTTAATGCAAATGAATCATTGAATGCAAATTACCACAGCAATGATAAGTATTTGCATAATCAATTGCTTTCATGCAAAAACTACTTAACCAATCATCAAAAAACTTTGTACGCATATTCTTGGAGGTATTAGAAGTAACATAGGCTATTTGGTATCCCATTGTTGGGCACAAGTTTCTGCACGCGCGATATAGTGTAACTCACACGGGCAGAGCCGCGGGCGAAAAGCTAGTAGGTATCATATAAAGATCTTACATGTTATTTTACCTGGTATGGGCGTGTCTGGCGTATCAAAGGCTTGGTTGCAGTAGTCCCTCGGATGCGCGTGCGGATGCGGATGCGGGCGCGGGCGGGCGGCTCGCAGGCGGGCGATTTCCTCGTCGCGCGACGCTAGCGCCGCCTCCGCTTGAGCTCGATGTGCCGCAAACTCGCGTTCTAAGTCTGCCACCTGCAAGCGAATTGCGAGAGTGTAAGGCTAAGCCAGTGGAGGAACGTTATCGAGGCGTCTAGAGTCGATCGTATGGCAGAGGCAATACTATCAGCTCCATTCGGCTAACTCGTGCTAATGTACAATAACGGCAGGTCAACCTACTTAAAAAGTTAAAGGTCGTTGAATTGATTTTCAACTTTAAGTCCAACAAGTAGAGATCAATATTAATTGAGAAACCTCCCAAGGTTTGGCGAATCACATGTCGATCTGGGCGTCTATGTCCGGGTAGAATGGACCTCTACTGCTTGTGTACCTGTGCCTCGTAGGCGCCTATGTCCGGGGGTTGGACCATTATAGCCTGCGCAGACGAGGGATTTTTGTCCGCGGACTTTTTCGTCCGCTAAAATAGATCGCTTACAACTGTATCGAGTAACGCAAACGAGGGTTTAAAAGTACCGCGTACAATAAGTCCCCCGAATTACCGAAGACATGTAAAGAGCAGACCAGACAAAAGTACGGGGGAGTCAAATTATGGATTGAGAAAATTATTTTTCTAATGATTTCCGCTTGTTAACACCGGCCTAGATACCTTCACCACACTACCCGCACTAACACTGACTGAGCAAGCACTATTTCAAGCAGGAAACCCGCCCGCCCTCCCTCAAAAATGCATGCAGTACAGAACAATACAGTGCAGTTACTTCGCCTAGACTCCTCCGTACTTTTGTCCGGTCCGCTCTCTGCATGTCATCGGTAATTTGGGGGAATTTTTGTACGCGGTACTTTTAATCCCTCGTTTGCGTTACTCGATACAGTTGTGAGCGATCTATTTTAGCGGACGAAAAAAACCGCGGATAAAAATCGTCGACTCGTCGGAGCAGGTCATTACTGCTTGTAGTACCTGCGCCTCGAGTGCGGCGTGCTCGGCCACGGGCGGCAGCGGGGGCGGGCGCGCTCGCCGCTCGCACTCGGCCACGCGCGCCAACAGCGTCGCCAGCCGCGCGTCGGCGGCGCGCAGCTCGTCGTCGGCGGCGGCCCGCTCGGTGCGAAGCTTGTTCTCCCAGTACTCCTCGCAGCGCTCGTACTCCTCGCGGAGAGCCTCCAGGCTCGCTTCGAGCTCCCTGGGGGATGCATAATACTCAAAACGCGACCGAGTTCGACTCGACAAGATAGGAATGTCAGGAACTTACGAAGGACAGTGTGTACTTCATTAGATTACGTAGCTTAAGTTTAGTTTAAAAAATATTAATATTATAAACGCAAAAATAGTGAGGATGTATGGATGTTTGTCACCCTTTTACGCTTAAACGACTTATCGGATCTGAATGAAATTTGGCACTGTGTTAGTTTATTGACTAGAGTAACCTACAGGCTACTTTTTATCCCGGGAAAAGGTCCAGTTCCCGGGGGATTAAATACAAAGTTTCAAATTAAACATTCCACGTGTATACAAAGTCGAGGGCAACAGCAAGATCTTAATTACATTTAGTAGAGTATTACCTTACGTAGACTTATCATTAGAACGATTACTAATACATCGGTTGACCAATTAACATCTATTATTTGCAACATTACATGGCGACCCTGCCAGAATGTCTTTAGGGCAGTAAACTTGACTCGACCGGCATAAGATCTGTTAGACTAAGGATTTAATATACAGAAGGACAGAGTAGACAGAAAAAAGTATATAGATGAATACTCACGTGATCAATTCGGTCAACTTAAGTTTCTCATTCTCGTGGAAGCTCTCGGCGTCGACGAGATCTTTCCTGAGCTCTTCGACGAGCGCCTCCAGGTCTGAATCGGTAGAGGGCGCTTCTGTCTGTGCGTCTGCGTCTTGCCGCCCCACACTCTGCCTTGTAACCACCCCACCTACCCCATTTGCCCCCCCACACACTTCACAACGCACGGCCCCCAACTCGGTGTACTCTGGCACCTTCTGCTCAATGCTGACGGGCGCTGAATCGCACTCCTGTGAACGCGAGGAATATCTAATGTGTAAAGAAATATTGAAATGAAAGATAGGTTTACGGATTTAAGTTCGCGTTTGTGGTCACGGATAGACTCTACCCATGTTCGAAACATCGGGATAAACAAAATTAAAAATAAAAAACATACGCGAGTTCAAGAAAACAGTATGTAAAGAAATTGTTTTTTTTTCGACATAACCAATACTTGTAGATTTTCTCGAAAAAAAGTATTTTTAATAAACTTACTCTTACGGAAGAGAAGATGCAAATAAAGTGGTCATGGCGATGTCCAGACAAAATGACGAGGTTGTCTTCACCATGACGGACAAGAAGCCCATACAGATCTCATTAATCCCTCGATCGTGAGTTATTCCAGACACAATTTAAATCAATTGTTATCGTGGCACCCGAGTGCCTCCTGGGGGTTGAATGATTAATTAACTAATTCAATACATACAGTATAATGTCCACACGCCAACCTAATTTACTCGAAAAGCTGGCTTTGGGAATTTTCAGGGGCTATCCAGATAGAGGTCAGATTCAGTGTATTGGGGGTCACTGAAGACATAAGAGACCCTACCAAATCTGGACAAAACGCTAACGCAGGGTACGAAAAGGACACGTTGGCTATAACTCTCGGAAGACTCTTATGACATATAAAAAGAGGTCTATCAAATTACTCGGAGGTCAGATCTTAACGCATTGCGAAGATGATACGCTTGGACTCTTGGATATTTGAAGCTACAATAACCGCCTTACTTAGGAGGAAATAGAACAACCCCGAGGGTCTAAGTCTAAAGCCGGGTATACTTTAGGCAACATTTGTTGATAAACTGTTTACGACGTGATTATCAAAAAGTTTACCGTGAACACTGTTTTTAAAACTTGGGTGTCCACACTTGTCAGTTGTCGCTAGGATATCTCCCGAGGAGGTAGTCATGCTTTGCGAACTTACATAATAATTCATAAGAGTGCTACTAGAAAAAAAAAGACAAAAAGGTGGTGATTACGAAACCATTCTTAAACAGAAGTTAAGTATTTCATGAGTTTCAGGAATTTGATGAGTCCTTTCAGAGTTTCGAAAAAACTGGCAAAGTACCTATACGCCTGTTGACTTTTGCTTCTTAACTAGATATCAGTATATAAACTTGAAAAATTGTAGTGTAGATGTTTCGTATTTTTTTGATCTTTTCAAATAAACATTGTAAAACCCTGTTTATAAACAGATGATACTTACCCGGCTGCAGGTATTCACTTAGAAACTTGGACGGAGCCATCTTACGAAACTTAACTAATAATACGGATTGGGGACCGACTGTTTTTATGTAGTACTTAGGTAATCCTTTCTTACAAAGAGATGCACCACTGACCACAGTAGGGAAATTTAAAGGCAGAGTAACATGACATTGGTTATTTTTATGGCCTGCGCAGACGACGGACTTTTCTCCGCGGCGAAGAAAAAGGTACGCTCCGTGAATAAAAAGTCCGACGCGGATTTACCGCGAACTCAACGCACACGGTGTGCGATCAATTGTTCGTTTATCGTCGTGCATACGTACGTCACTCTCGAGCGAACTACGCGGACTAAAGTCCGCCATGTGCGTTGCTTCGTCTAGTCACACTAGTTTTATTTCTTTCGGGGACTCCCCCGTACTTTTGTCCGGTCCGCTCTGCATGTCCTCGGTAATTCGGGGGAATTTTTGTACGCGGTATTTTTAATCCCTCGTTTGCGTTACTAGCTACAGTTTGTAAGCGATCTATTTTGGCGGAAAAAAATTCCGAGGACAAAAATCCCTCGTCTGCGCAGGCCATTAGTAATTTTTCAGTTAAGTGTATTACAGCAACTACAGCAAGCCTAAGACATGACAAGGTAAAGTGGCGGGCATTGGGATAGGCACATATCTAGCAGTATAGGCCGATGTAAAATTGAAAAGTTAATTTACAACTATTATACAGTGTGTCTGGTCATGGACTAGCGATATTCTAATGATTGTTAGAACAACTATTCCTAATAAAGTCCAAACTACTTATCAGCTATGTGGCAGCCATTTTTTTTTCTTGAAATGTTCTCTACGTAGACACAAAAAAAAACATATCCTTAAAGTGTAGGCGTTAATGGTATAAAAATAGGCTTATCTTATTCGAAGCGCAGAACTTTATTAGTCTATCATATAAAGTTTGAAACAGGGAGTTGTTACATTCATAATTTGAAAAAATATTTATTTTTCATGTAAAATATTTAAAAAAAATATGAAAATAAACTAATTATTGTAAATTATTGCAAAAGTAACCCCGATAACTCATTTATTTTTTCCACTAGATTGACAGGGTTTGATATAAGCTACAATACAATATTTAATTTACAGCTGTATGTTTACTACTTTAAGAGTTATTGTTGTTTGAACATAGCCTATGCGCAAGCACAAAAGGCCCTTGTAAAGTAACATCTGGCGCTCACTGCATTCCATGCGAGAGCAGGCCAGAAATACTGCTCGCTACTACCGTGAGTAAGCGAGATGGAAGATGCAAATCCTTTACCTGAATATGATTAGTTAGTTTAGTTGTCCCTCGCCCTGCGTTGTGATCGCTACTTTCACTTACTCTCCTGTGTATTAATGTTAATTATTAACACTGTGATACAAATATGGCAAATCGACATTATTCATCGCAACAATTGCCGACATACATTTCGTATACGGTTATTGCAATGGAAGTGCCAATCTTGCTGTACAGGAATATCGACGAAGATACCCTAACAGGCCTACACCGAGTCGCCAAACTTTTATCGACGTGCATTCAAGGTTAGCGGAAAGAGTCATACAGAGACCTGTTACAGAACGCGCTCGTTTGATATCACAAGAAGATGAAGAAGAAGTACTTAGGCTAATAGCCAATGATCCCAGACTAAGTGTCAGGCGCATTGCTGTGCAACTGCAGCTATCTAGGTGGAGTGTATGAAAAATTTTAAAACGATAAGGATTACATCTCTTTCATTTTCAACGGGTCCAAGACATAATCGAAGTAGATTATGCAGCTAGATCTGTATTTTGTTCTTGGCTTAATCGAAGTGCAAGACACAACCGTCGTTTTCTGCAGAAGATACTGTGGACTGATGAGGCTAAATTCACGAGAGCTGGCATTACAAATCACCGAAATAATAATCTCTGGTGAACCCAAAGGCGGTGCGCCAAAGTTTCATTTCATCATTCCAACATGAATTTTCAGTGAATGTGTGGGCAAGCATAATCAACGATAGTTTGATTTGCCCTTGGAATTGCTTACTTCTAATATTAAATGGAGCTAGATTCCTGGAGTTCCTGCAAACACAATTTGCAGACAGCCTCATGGAGCTACCTCTATCATACCGGCAACATATGTGGGTCACGCTTGATGGTGCACCCGCCCACTATTCTCGAGCAGTGAGAGAGTATTTAAATACCCATCATTCCCCATGGATCGGTCGCAGCGGTGTGGTAGCTTGGCCACCTCGCTCACCCGATTTGACCCCTTTAGATTATTTTTTGTGGGGTCACATGAAGCAAAAGGTTTACGCTAATGTTCCCAACAACAGAGAAGAACTCGTCACAAAAATAATGTCAGTCGGGGAAGAAATAAGAGCCGATTTTGACATGATTAGGCGCTCATCACGCCAGGTGGCACAGAGAGCTTTAGCTTGCCTACAAACTGGAGGTGGCCACTTTGAACAATTATTTGTGAGACTTATATTGATTTTGATTACACTGTTAGTGTAATGTAAAAGCATTGAATAAATAAAAGTTAATAAGAATGTTGTGTTTTAATAATTTCCGGTTAGGGTTCTGACCAACGCCTTTTGTTTTTGCGCATAGGCTATGTTCAAACAACAATAACTCTTAAAGTAGTAGACATACAGTTGTAAATTAAATGTTGTATTGTAGCTTATATCAAACCCTGTCAATCTAGTGGAAAAAATAAATGATGGACAAGTCTGGGCTAGTGCCGAAAAGAAGCAGCGCAAGAAACTCGGTCACTATTTTGTCAGCCTCTTTTTAAATAAATTTTTACACGGTAAGGTGATTTTTACAAGGTTTAAGCAAGTACGAGCTGGGACAATTTAATGCCATACATTTCTATCATTTAAATAATCATTGACAGTGTAATAGCCCTTTTTCATTAAAATTACTTTGACATACGATTTAAGTTTATGTACAGGGAGTTCAGCAATATCCTGTAGTAATTTGTTAAAAATACGAATACAATTTCCCATAAACGATTTTCCTACTTTTCGCAGTCTGAAGCCTGGAACGGCAAGTTTATCTTTATTTCTGGTATTGAAATTGTGTACGTTACTTTTCTTAAGAAATAAATGTTTGTTCTTACGAACGTAAACAATATTCTCGAGAATGTATTGAGAAGACACTGTAAGTATATTATTTTTTTATTTATTTATCATTTATTTCAGGCAACAGAGTAAAATGATACAGGCCCATAAAATAAATACCTTAAAGACTAACATACATACAATATTTATATCAAGATAAATTACACTATAAACAAACAATTTTCACGGCGTTGTGTTACGCAACTTGGTGTCAGGTAACCGTCCACGAAACCGACGATACACAACACCCTTCGGCCAAAATTCTGCCTGCATGAAGGTCGACAGCTGTCCTGTTGGAACCCTAACCACAAACGAATTGAAATTCGTGTTGTGTCGAGATTCCAAACGCTCAACCCTCAAGGTGTATTTTGGTCTTAAATCGCATGTCCTCTACAATCTCCTCGACCTTTGTAGAGTAATGAAGCCGGGACACGTATAGCAGCGTCACTGGAATTGCAGGCCGAAGCAGGTGGTCCGGTCCGGTCCGGTCGGTGCGTTGCCGCACTGGTTGCGAGTGGAGGGCTTTTTTACCACGCTTTTATTAGCTTGGGTTGTATCTATGTATGTATGTATGTATGTATGTAATGGAATCTTTGAGCTTAATTTTCACCGATTTCCAGAAGTTTGATTAATTTGAAACTTTGCACACGTATCAAGGGCCGATGACAATGCAATAATTTAATAACAGTTTTCCCAGTTTTCCTCTGTAAGAGGGAGTAAAAGAGATAGAGCTAGCGCGCGATCTATATCAATTATGTTTCCTGCATAGGTTTGGACTTACAGTCGGTAAAGAAGGAATCAAATCTTATAAACTAAACTAAAAAGTAAAAAATAAATTATTGGTAGTTTAAAAAACTAAAAAACCACGCTTTTAAAACAGATTGAACTAAAAAATTAAAAATAAAACTGTAGTAATCAATTGAAAAATTCATATTATTGTACAAAAAGCGTGGGGGGGCTTGATTTAGATTGTTGTAAATATTTTATCAATAATTTACTATATCTGTGGATATCATAACAAGCACCCCACGCTTTTTGTACAATAATATGAATTTTTCAATTGATTACTACAGTTTTATTTTTAATTTTTTAGTTCAATCTGTTTTAAAAGCGTGGTTTTTTAGTTTTTTAATTTTCTTCCTCTCAACCTTCGTAATACCCTCCTCATCACACTTATCAGCCTGTAATGCCAGCGTCTTCGGAGCCAACAGGGAGCTGCTTTTCCTAGCGGCAGCTGCAGCATATGCACGAGTCAGGGTTGACGTCACAACGCGCGATGTGTCCTGCGGTGCAGCGGTGCGCGCGGCGGGGCGCGCAGTAGCGGCGACGATGTCGGTGACCGCGACGGGTGACACATCAGTTCGCGCCGACCCAAAACTGCAGACCGATGCATTTTGCGCCCCGCGACGTGTGTTGACATTGCAGGCCTCATGTGACCTACTTACCGGAGCGGTGTTGCTTAATAGCAACACTTTGGCACGTAAGTCACCTATGGTGTTCTCTGAGGCCTCCAACTTTGTGTAGCTCCTTTGCCACGAACGTAGGCACTTCGTCAGGATCTGTCTCCTTTAGCAGGGTTATTATGTCCTGCACACTTTTTTCACCCCCGTCCCTCCGGCGAGACGGCATCTGGGCACTCTTCCCGAGCGTCTGGAACAGGAGCGCCTTGCCACTGCAAATCTCTTCTTCTTTGAAATTAGATTTGCAGATCTGCATGATGCTGACCTCGTCCATGGTATCGATGGCATGCTGTATGAACGCCAATAATTCATTAGCAATGAGTTGTTGCGAACTCATTGTTAACTGACGGCGCGCGCTGGCTGGCTGCGCTAGTCGCGAATTAAAATAATTCTATTATGCAACGGACACGTCCGCTTCCGATCGCGCATAACGACTGATCAACGATTAATCTCTTTGAAGAGCTCTTTCAGCGAGTTTCAGGGGTCGAAGGCCGTAAATAGCCCGTACAGCACGTTTTTGTAATATAAAAATTGACTCAATATCTGCCGCTGAGCCCCACAACAGAATTCCTTATAACATTGTGCTATGAAAGTAGCTAAAATATACTAATCTTGCCGTTTCAACATCAGTCAATTACCTTATATTTCTCACAGCATAAGCAGCAGAACTAAATCGTCCAGACAGCCCCCTAATATGAGCACCCCATTGCAAATGAGAGTCTACAGTTATACCTAAAAAGGTAGTTGAATCTACAGAGTTTAGTAGTTCATTTTTAACAATTATATGAGTAGCAGCAAACCTTACATTGGGCATGGTAAATTTTACACATTTTTTTAACGAAGTTGTAAACCAATGTAATAATTTAGAGAGGGTATTGTTAACATCATCAAATGAACAATTGCCATTCTTAGTTTTAAAAATCATTGACGTGTCACCTGCAAACAATACCATCTCACAAAGATTATGTAAATAACACGGAAGGTCATTTATATAAATTAAAAATAGCAGGGGTCCTAATACTGATCCCTGAAGGACACCCATAATAAGAGCAGACCCTGAAGACTCAGCTCCATTTATGCAAACTTTTTGTGTTCTGTCCTTAAGGTAAGAACTTATTAGATCCAAGGAATCATTCGATGCAGCATAATGTTTAAGTTTTTTAAGTAATGTTACATGGTCTACACAATCGAAAGCCTTTGAAAGGTCACAAAATACACCTATGGCATCTAGCTTACTCTCCCAAGCATTAAACACATGTTGTAGAAGAGCAACTCCAGCATCGGTAGTATTTCTACCTTTTCTGAAGCCATATTGGTTGCTATTCAATAATTTATTTACACTAAAGTGTGGTAAAACATGAAATTTAATATTTTTTTCAAATTATGAACTTAACAACTCTCTGTTTCAAATTTTATATAATGGACTAGAGTTTTGCGCTTCAAATAAGCCTATTTTTATACCAGTAACGCCTACACTTTGGGAGATATGATTTTTTTGTGTCTACGTAGAGAATATTTCAAGAAAGAAAAACAAAATGGCTGCCACATAGCTGATAAGTAGTTTGGACTTAACTATGTAGTGTATTTGTGTATTAGAATAGTTGTTCTAACAATCCTTAGAATATCGCTAGTCCATGACCAAGACACACTGTATACCTAAAGTACAAGATTAGAGACCAATTTTTGTGCTACAAGACAACTTGGTAAATCCTGGAAATGCGGCACAACCCGGGTAAAACTTGCACTAAGTATTATTGAGTTCTGTGTAAGCCTTACCGTACTCACTTCGAGCGCCTCCGGCGTCATCACAGAGCGCAGTTCGGCGGAGAGGTCTCCGCAGGCGAGTCCCTCGCCACCCGCGCCCGCCCCCGCCCCCGCGCGTGCCTCTAGCGCCCCGCACAGCTCGTCGTTGCGGTCGCGCAGCCGCTGAGCCTCGCGCCGCAGCTCCTCCAGCCGCGCCTCCAGCTCGCGCCGCGCCGCCTCCCCGCCGCCCGCGTTCGCGCCCCCCGCCCCGCTCGCCGCCGCCGCGCGAGCCTCCTCCGCCAGCCGCACCACCTCGCGCTCCGCCGCCGCCGCGCGACCCTCCGCCGCCGCCGCGCGTGTCTCTAGACCCTCGAAGCGGGCACGCTGGGCCTCCGCCTCCGCCCGCAGGCGCACCTCCGCTTCCGCGCGCCTTGCCACCTCCACTTCGAGACGCGCTCGCTCCGCCGCAGCCCGCTCGCGCTCCGCCACCGCCTCCTCGGTAGCAACGCGCGCCGATTCCGCGTGCCGCGCCTCCGCGCGACGTAGCGTCGCCGCCAGCTCGGCCTCGAGGCGCGCGTGGGCCTCGTCCACATCCTGCGCGAGGAGCCGCGCTCGTCGGTTGGCCTCGGCCACGTCAGCGCGGAGCTTGTCGCGCTCAGCGGCGGCGACGTCGGCACGGCGCCGCGCGACCCGCAGCCGCAGCCGGCCGAGCGCATACGCGGCCGCCAGCACCAGAACGCGCGCGTCGCGGCGTTCGTCGAGCGGCTCGGCGAGCGCGGCCAGCTCGTCGTCGAGCGCGCGCTCGAGGTCGGGCGGGCGCACGGCGGCGGCGCCGAAGCCGAGCTCGAGCAGCAGGCGGCGCGGCCGCGGCACGCCAGCGCGCTCCCACGCGTCCACGACGACCTCGCTCGGGACGCCAGCGTCGTCGTCCTCGGGGTCGTCACCGCCGGGCCCGGGCGCCGCACCGGCCTCGGCGGCGACCTCGATCGTAGTCGTCAGGGCCGCATTGAGGCGATCGAAGAACTGGCCGACGGTCGTCGTGTCGGTCGCGCCCGAGTCCTCGAATATGCGATCGACGAGCGAGCGGTCGATACCGTCCATGCGCAGGTCGCGGCAGAGGCCGAGCGCCTCGTCCCGGTCGACGCGGCGGTCGTGGTCGAAGGCGTCGGGTGCGACGTCGTCGTCGGCGGTCGCGTCGAGGTCGCGGGTCTCCATCGCGGAGGCGCTGCGGCGGCCCCGCATGCGCTGCGCTGCGCGCGCGCGCTCGTCGGCGGCGTCGATGCGCGACACGGAGGCGGCGCGAGGCGTGTGCGCGTCGGAGCCCCGCTGCGGCCTCGACCTGCGGCCGTACTTTTTGGAGCCGAAGACGAACTTAGGGGCGACCTCGCGGCCCGAGGAGTCCTCGTCGCCGGGCTCGGTGGGGCCGGGCGTGGTGGGCCCCGGCCGCTCGGGCTCGACGGCGGGCTCGGGCGCGGCCGAGGCGGCGTCGCTGAGCACGGAGAGCAGGCCGTTGCGGAACTGCGTGAAGGTGACTCGGTCGGAGCTGCGCTCGAAAAGCGAGCCGACGAGCGCCGCACCGCGGTCCTCCAGCTGCAAAGCGTTGCACAGATCGAGAACGGCCGATTTGTTTAAAGCTTCCTCGTTATCTACGTCGAACGTTTTAAAAACCGTGTACAGCTGTTGTTCGTAGGGGTTCATGGACGCGCTGTCCATAGCTAGTGGCCGCATGGGTATTCTATAGGACGTCGAGATCCACGAGAGATGCTTTTAAGTAATTGACATGTTACTAAAATAATTAAAACATATTTTATTTAATTTATAAAATATCCTTGATCTATTTGCGTGAATGTCAAACTTGACGTTGTCAATTTTGGGTCATTGACGTGATGTTGTCAAATATTTTTTATTTAGTAAATAAGTAATGTACAACAAGGAACCATAGTTTATACAGCCAAAAACAGTAATAAAACAATTTCAAAAATAGCTAAAAGATAACTATATAAAATATAATAAAGTGGAAGTGGATGTGGAAATCTCGATAAAAATGTGCTGAAAAGATTGTATATTTGATATTTATTTTTGATTTTCGCGGTCTGCTAACCGAGTTGTAAAGGTTGATACTCCGAAGAAAGTGCTAAAAATAGGAATATTCATGACTCTATTTGCTTATTTTACCTTTTACCACCTTTTCATTCAGTCATTTATTAGGTTAGTGCCAGATTAGGCTAAGTTAAGTTATTTTGATCAATTATGATGGTAAGATATTTTAACTATTTCAATAAGTTTTCTTATTAAAATGCATACTGAACCTCATTGTTTAATGTTTAGCTATGTTAGCTCTAGGAGTAGTCATTTTGTATCGACTTACTGAGTGTATTTAAATTTTTGTACCTTTAATTTCCTAAGTACTGTGGACTTGCTCTACTAACTAGTGAAGACAACACTATTGAAGATTTGGCTGTATAAATTCGTCCCAGATCTGGAAAATTATGGTGAAGAAAAAAAGATATAATCCACTCTTGTCAAATCTCTGAGTAAAGAAACCTATGGAGATGGCATATTGTTCTTTATGAACTATCGGTTATACAAATATGAGTTAACTCGACATTGTGCTCAAAAAATTATAGCCATCCTGTTTTGACTTACCTAAAATACACCATGTAAAAAGAGACAACAGTATATTTATACGTCTTAGTTTTGGCAACATTTAAACGTGACGTCATAGCAATGCATGATTGAGGCCGGTTCGCCATTTTAGTTTCTCACTGTATCAGGTACATAAGCTGTCAACGCGAGTTATACTTGCAGTGTTTTGTGTTATAATTATGATAATTTGAGACTTACATGTTAATAAATGTATCAAAAGGTGAAAGAAAGCAAAAAGGAACATGCCTAATTGCAGTGTGGTAGGTTGTGGCATCAAAAAATGCGAAACTCGTCCTAACATTACATTACACCGGTACGTACTATGTATTTTGTAAAAATAAATACCAAACAAGACAAGAAATGCCATATGTAGAATATGGCATTTCTTGTCTTGAATATAAAGAAATTTCCTATGAATAGTTTACTTAGAATTCATACCAAATGTAGCTTATTGTATTAATTTTTGTGAGTTTTGATAGTGTATTTCAAGAAAATATATAAAACTGTTTGTATGGCGATAGAGGTGCCCTTCAAGGCATTTTTCATATCGATATCTTCAAGTTTACTTTGTATAATTATTCTAAGTTTGTATTGTAATAATTTTAAAGTGTTTCTTTTTTGTTTTAGGTTGACTAAAAATTATAGAATAGAAAACTGGGGCTGGATACAAAAGGAATGGAAAACTAAAACTCACACAAAATCTATGTTTATTTGCTCTCTCCGTTTTGAAGAATCGTGTTTTAATCGTACCTACTGTAACAAACCCCCTTTTTTAAAAGAATTTAATACTTGAAAATAAACCCCATTGAATAAACAATTAAATAATTTGGCAGTGTGATCGTCTAGATATAATAGTAGGACCGTACGTTGTGTGAGAGTAGTAAGCCTGATTCTTTTAGAGGTACGTAGATGTTCAATTAGATATTCTTCAAGAGTTTAATCTGAATTGTTATACAACCCGGCATCGACTGAACCTACAGACATTTACCTAATATAATTATTTGATGTTATTCAATTTTACAACTTAATGAATAATCCACCAAAGTAGAAAACTACTAGATTAAGCTAAAATCCTTGCGTTGGGCTACTTTGAAAGAGTTTTAAACCATACTCCAACAGTAAAACAAACCTAATCCGAAAATACCGATTACTCCTTTAAATCAACCTAATCAGATGGGTTTCAATTAATTTAAATAAATTCAGTCTGAACGAACCGGAAAGAATTAATTAAACATTGTTTCAAATTCAAATCCTGTTTTGATTCAAACTAATCTAAAAATACCGAACACTCCTTTAAAGGTCCATAATGAAATCAGTGGTCGACCTTAAAAGCCCTCGGCATTATCACATCAGCTCGGATCAAGAAGACTTAATTAATTGAAACAAACTCAAAATCCTACAGTAATACAAACAAATCCGAAAATACCGAACACTCCTTTAAAGGTCCATAATGAAATCAGTGGTCAACCTTAAAAGCCCTCGGCATTATCACATCAGTCTGGATTAAGAGGATTTAATTAAACGGGAAAATTCAGGATCCTACAGTAATTTGAACTAATCTGAAAATACCGAACACTCCTTTAAAGGTCCATAATGAAAGCAGTGGTACGACCTTAAAAGCCCTCGGCATTATCACATCAACCCAGATTAAGAGGATATTAACAACTTGAACAAGTTCAGACTGAAACAATCAGAAGGAATTCACATAAATATAACTATTTTAAAATTAGATCCTACAGTAATTCAAACTAATCCGAATTAGATGGGTTTCTATTAATTTTAATAAATTCAGTCTGATCGAACCGGAAATAATTAATTAAACATTGTTTCAAATTCAAACCCTGTATTGATTCAAACTAATCCAAAAATACCGAACACTCCTTTAAAGGTCCATAATGAAATCAGTGGTCGACCTTAAAAGCCCTCGGCATTATCACATCAGCCTGGATTAAGAGGATTTAATTAAACGGGAAAATTCAGGATCCAACAGTAATTTGAATTAATCCGAAAATACCGAACACTCCTTTAAAGGTCCATAATGAAAGCAGTGGTACGACCTTAAAAGCCCTCGGCATTATCACATCAACCCAGATTAAGAGGATATTAACAACTTGAACAAGTCCAGACTGAACCAATCAGAAGGAATTCACATAAATATAACTATTTTAAAATTAGATCCTACAGTAATTCAAACTAATCCAAAAATACCGAACACTCCTTTAAAGGTCCATAATGAAATCAGTGGTCGACCTTAAAAGCCCTCGGCATTATCACATTAGCTCGGATTAGGAGGATTTTAATTAAATGATCAAATTTAGAAGGAACCTATCGGAAGTTATTTAAAGAAGTACTATTCTAAACTTAGATCCTACAGTAATTCAAACTAATCTGAAAATACCGAACACTCCTTTAAAGGTCCATAATGAAATCAGTGGTCGACCTTAAAAGCCCTCGGCATTATCACATCAGCTCGGATTAGGAGGATTTTAATTAAATAATAAAATTTAGAAGGAACCCATCGGAAGTAATTTAAAGAAGTACTATTCTAAACTTAGATCCTACAGTAATTCAAACTAATCTGAAAATACCGAACACTCCTTTAAAGGTCCATAATGAAATCAGTGGTCGACCTTAAAAGCCCTCGGCATTATCACATCAGCTCGGATTAGGAGGATTTTAATTAAATAATAAAATTTAGAAGGAACCCATCGGAAGTAATTTAAAAAAGTACTATTCTAAACTTAGATCCTACAGTAATTCAAACTAATCTGAAAATACCGAACACTCCTTTAAAGGTCCATAATGAAATCAGTGGTCGACCTTAAAAGCCCTCGGTATTATCACATCAGCTCGGATTAGGAGGATTTTAATTAAATGATCAAATTTAGAAGGAACCTATCGGAAGTTATTTAAAGAAGTACTATTCTAAACTTAGATCCTACAGTAATTCAAACTAATCTGAAAATACCGAACACTCCTTTAAAGGTCCATAATGAAATCAGTGGTCGACCTTAAAAGCCCTCGGCATTATCACATCAGCTCGGATTAGGAGGATTTTAATTAAATAATAAAATTTAGAAGGAACCCATCGGAAGTAATTTAAAGAAGTACTATTCTAAACTTAGATCCTACAGTAATTCAAACTAATCTGAAAATACCGAACACTCCTTTAAAGGTCCATAATGAAATCAGTGGTCGACCTTAAAAGCCCTCGGCATTATCACATCAGCTCGGATTAGGAGGATTTTAATTAAATAATAAAATTTAGAAGGAACCCATCGGAAGTAATTTAAAAAAGTACTTTTCTAAACTTAGATCCTACAGTAATTCAAACTAATCTGAAAATACCGAACACTCCTTTAAAGGTCCATAATGAAATCAGTGGTCGACCTTAAAAGCCCTCGGTATTATCACATCAGCTCGGATTAGGAGGAATTTATTCAAATAACAAAATTAACAATAAAATATACTTTGGTAGTCTATTCAAAATTATTCGGCATGAAATTTAATAAGTATTTTATAAAATGTTAACATAATTAATAAACAAAATCACACTAAATTCCAGTCTCAGTCTTTTGATTAAATGGTATAATAAGATCTAATAACCTAATGATAGATGTCTAAAAATAGCTCAATTAATAACCTTTAATTAGGCCAATTTGACAAATTTAAATTAATGAAATAACTTTCAGAGTAAGGAAATCTATATACTTCTAGGATTCTATGAGCATGGTTCTCCATCTTATGCCCTAATAAATTCATTGAAAGTTATTAAAATTAAGAACCATTTAATTTCAATATAAAAATTAATTGCCGTTTGGCTCCCTTGACTACTCATATTCTGGTAAATTAGAGACAATCTTACATCATATAAGGAAGAGGCAAATTCTTAACATTCCATGGATTCACCATGTGAATGCCCGGTCTGTAGTGTGACAGAAAGAGAAACTCCGAGTAGCCCCGAGACTTGTGACTCGGATGTAGGTTTAAGGGTACCCTTTATGATTAATCGACACTCACCTTCACTACTCTTGTTTCTCTTTCTTTCCAATCAAATCTGGAATGCAAATGCAGATTTAGGTATTTGATGAGATTAGGTACACAACTTTCAGACCAAATCCTTTCAACAAGTTATAGATTAATTCTGCTGGTATACTTTTCACTCCCACTCTTACAGCTTAATGACTAACTACATAACTATTTTATGTTAATTCATTTAGAAGATTATCATAATATTTGATTTGTTTCAAAAATATCAATATCAATTTAATCAGAAAATGACCTACTTCCCAATAAATTAACGATTGAGATCAATTAATGTTCTCATATAAGATAATGAGTAGCGGTTAAGATATCTTTACTTGTATTTTCCCAAGTCTAAAACAAATATGTATGTAATCTATTATACATCTCAGTCAAACTGCTAATTGCCTATTATCAGAAAATAACTCTAAATTCTTAAACTCACTTATTGTTTTGCAATTAGAGATGCTTTTATTAGTAAGTATGTTCAAAGATAGTTGCTTTAAAGTTTGTGACAGTTAATGAATAAGATTATGGCTTTTTTTACCTGTAGTATAAAAAACACAAGATAATAACTATAAATTAAGCCATAACTTAAATTATTATAAGATCAAACTTTATCAGTCTTCTTGATTCCGGCTATTACAAAATAAATAGAATGTTGAAGTAAATAGATAAAATTTAAATAATAGTCTTTCTAACTAAACAGGAATGGTAAGACAATTGCATATTATTTAGAGCCAGATAACATTTGTGTAAGTGATTTAATTGTTATTAATTTTCTAAAAAAGGTTAAGGTTATTGACATTTGTTGGGTTCTATGGATTTTAATAGAAATAAGATAAACCCCACAGGTCTTGATTGAGAACAACTTTGCAAAAGTTTCATAGAAGTTGTTATAGATTGTTAATATAGTTGTCATTGAATTGGTAATCTTACAATTGTACTAAAATCACTGGCCAAACACTCACCATTAACATCCTGGCATACCTTTTCCCTAAGCATCGCTGACTCTTATGTACTTTCTTACCAGGACTTCTTTTACACTTCCTAAACTAGGAAAGTACGCGAGGCTCTTCAATTTCTATGCTAGCTTGCATATAACAACTATAAAATTATAATTCAAGGTTGCTGAAACCTTTTAACTAGCCGTGTAATTGATAAAAATCATATCGCACTTATTATTACAATATCTCAAACAATTTATCCTGACTCAACAATCACATAGTTTTCTCACAAACTTCCACTTTTGGCGCAATTCCCAGCGCGTCCCTTTGAAGACGTCAAAACCAAAGAGTATGTAAGTCAAAGCTGTCAAACCGGCGCGGCGGTCCTTGGATTCGTCCATTGAGCCAAAAACCAAAATATACACACATTCGAAAAACTATTTCTGAATTTACTGTATTTTGATTTTATGTATTATTAGTACATTGTTTAGTTATTCTACTGCATTATTATTTTCTAAAATAGTATCTATTAGTGAACTTTGGCAAATGTACTAGATGTAGATGAAATTATTTATTACGTTGGTTATAAAAGAAAACATCTAAAGGTTTTTCTTTTTTTTTTTAAATCACCATTTCTCATATCAGAACAGGTTGGGTTGTTACAATCGCCCCCAAAATTTTTATGAAATTAACTGAAATGAAAATTTTTCAACTAAGGACAACCCAACTTTAGTCAATGTTTACTTTATTGGTAAATAATATAAAGTGAAACGATGTGAGCTGAGCAAAATTGTTCAATTTCCTAATTCACCCCGAAACGTCAACCTATAATCATGAAATGCTAAAACCTAACTCTTTTATATATAAAAAAAAATTACACGACCCCTTTGGTTCTAAAATAAAATGCAATATAAATACAGCGTTTTTTTTATGTTATATTCACCGAAATTTTCAAAAATCTAATCAGGCATCAG
The DNA here is from genome assembly GCA_949315895.1 of Anania crocealis. Taxonomy (NCBI): domain Eukaryota; kingdom Metazoa; phylum Arthropoda; class Insecta; order Lepidoptera; family Crambidae; genus Anania; species Anania crocealis. The sequence goes on along the minus strand of OX438856.1, from coordinate 24,348,902 downwards.
CTTTCACCTTAAATGATTTTAAGCACTAAGCTATCAAAATCTATTGGCCAACCGCGCGCTGAATAACGTTTAGGTATGCCACTCAACAGTAGCATGTTCTCATGTAAAGACATAAAACACGTTATAATTTACCAATACAGTTTATCAACATTTGTACCCAAAATATCGAGTTGTGTGTATTTAGACCAAATAGCAAAAGCTGCATCAATAGCACAAAGTTCCGAATCTCCAATATACTTAAGTACTGGTGGTACTATCGCCAGGGAATCAGAGTTTCTCCGTAAGGAAGCTTGGTTGCGAGGCAAGCTCAGTCCTAGTGACATTAAGTTGAATTTATCAATCCCATCGCGTCATACGTTGGAAACTGATACCGCCAACCAAACCCTACAAGAAAATAATTCACGTTTAACAGCAATAGACGGCATTTTACAAGAAGCAATCTTCTGACGCAGAAATTAGCACTATCTACCAGCCATTAACTAATGGAGCATGTGAAGTGTACTTAGATCTGGTTTGGTGTAGAGTTGGAATCAGCTGAGGACCAGTACAAAACTGACATTGTTCAGTTTACTGAATGATAGCAAACTTGAACACATTAACCTAACACCTATTCCTCAATTAATTCAGTGTTGTGAGTGCTTTGGGTTAAAACGTTAATAAACCGCTACTCCGTAACACGAGTAGATAATTAACTACAATAAACTAAATTATTACTAACGATGATACATTGTGTGAAAATTGACAACACATAGCACGTTAGGGAAAAACCATTGCCTGATTTAGTTCTTAAACCTCCGAACTATTTAAAGTATTTTTTTTCGCCCCCATGCAATTTAAATATTTTATCTCTATTACGCAGCTTTACACGAAACGACTCACTACAATTTTCTTAATTTAATACTCGCCCCCATAATAATCAAGCATTTGAATTTAAGATTCAGAGTTGAACTGATCTAGACGAACCTTATTTATCTAAAATCTAACCTAAAACTGATGCCTATGTTTTTTTTATAAATTGTTATTATTGCAATAAAATTGCGAACATATCATATTAAGTAACTATAAAAAAAAAAATTGACATTAATTATTTCATCGATGTTATATTCATCATTGTTTCTTTGACTCAAAACTTTCCTAATCATCACGCTCCCGCTATAACAAACTTCCTAAATGCAAACGCCAGTCAACTTTGATATCTATAAATAATTGAACAACGACGTTTTCAACCTCTTTCCATTTCACGGCAACAATTGTAGGCTAAAAAGCCTGTTATATAAAAAAAAAAACCGTGAGGATGATTATTAACATCCTGGTCACGGCCCCAATTGTAACAAACCCCCTTTTTTAAAAGAATTTAATACTTGAAAATAAACCCCATTGAATAAACAATTAAATAATTTGGCAGTGTGATCGTCTAGATATAATAGTAGGACCGTACGTTGTGTGAGAGTAGTAAGCCTGATTCTTTTAGAGGTACGTAGATGTTCAATTAGATATTCTTCAAGAGTTTAATCTGAATTGTTATACAACCCGGCATCGACTGAACCTACAGACATTTACCTAATATAATTATTTGATGTTATTCAATTTTACAACTTAATGAATAATCCACCAAAGTAGAAAACTACTAGATTAAGCTAAAATCCTTGCGTTGGGCTACTTTGAAAGAGTTTTAAACCATACTCCAACAGTAAAACAAACCTAATCCGAAAATACCGATTACTCCTTTAAATCAACCTAATCAGATGGGTTTCAATTAATTTAAATAAATTCAGTCTGAACGAACCGGAAAGAATTAATTAAACATTGTTTCAAATTCAAATCCTGTTTTGATTCAAACTAATCTAAAAATACCGAACACTCCTTTAAAGGTCCATAATGAAATCAGTGGTCGACCTTAAAAGCCCTCGGTATTATCACATCAGCTCGGATTAGGAGGAATTTATTCAAATAACAAAATTAACAATAAAATATACTTTGGTAGTCTATTCAAAATTATTCGGCATGAAATTTAATAAGTATTTTATAAAATGTTAACATAATTAATAAACAAAATCACACTAAATTCCAGTCTCAGTCTTTTGATTAAATGGTATAATAAGATCTAATAACCTAATGATAGATGTCTAAAAATAGCTCAATTAATAACCTTTAATTAGGCCAATTTGACAAATTTAAATTAATGAAATAACTTTCAGAGTAAGGAAATCTATATACTTCTAGGATTCTATGAGCATGGTTCTCCATCTTATGCCCTAATAAATTCATTGAAAGTTATTAAAATTAAGAACCATTTAATTTCAATATAAAAATTAATTGCCGTTTGGCTCCCTTGACTACTCATATTCTGGTAAATTAGAGACAATCTTACATCATATAAGGAAGAGGCAAATTCTTAACATTCCATGGATTCACCATGTGAATGCCCGGTCTGTAGTGTGACAGAAAGAGAAACTCCGAGTAGCCCCGAGACTTGTGACTCGGATGTAGGTTTAAGGGTACCCTTTATGATTAATCGACACTCACCTTCACTACTCTTGTTTCTCTTTCTTTCCAATCAAATCTGGAATGCAAATGCAGATTTAGGTATTTGATGAGATTAGGTACACAACTTTCAGACCAAATCCTTTCAACAAGTTATAGATTAATTCTGCTGGTATACTTTTCACTCCCACTCTTACAGCTTAATGACTAACTACATAACTATTTTATGTTAATTCATTTAGAAGATTATCATAATATTTGATTTGTTTCAAAAATATCAATATCAATTTAATCAGAAAATGACCTACTTCCCAATAAATTAACGATTGAGATCAATTAATGTTCTCATATAAGATAATGAGTAGCGGTTAAGATATCTTTACTTGTATTTTCCCAAGTCTAAAACAAATATGTATGTAATCTATTATACATCTCAGTCAAACTGCTAATTGCCTATTATCAGAAAATAACTCTAAATTCTTAAACTCACTTATTGTTTTGCAATTAGAGATGCTTTTATTAGTAAGTATGTTCAAAGATAGTTGCTTTAAAGTTTGTGACAGTTAATGAATAAGATTATGGCTTTTTTTACCTGTAGTATAAAAAACACAAGATAATAACTATAAATTAAGCCATAACTTAAATTATTATAAGATCAAACTTTATCAGTCTTCTTGATTCCGGCTATTACAAAATAAATAGAATGTTGAAGTAAATAGATAAAATTTAAATAATAGTCTTTCTAACTAAACAGGAATGGTAAGACAATTGCATATTATTTAGAGCCAGATAACATTTGTGTAAGTGATTTAATTGTTATTAATTTTCTAAAAAAGGTTAAGGTTATTGACATTTGTTGGGTTCTATGGATTTTAATAGAAATAAGATAAACCCCACAGGTCTTGATTGAGAACAACTTTGCAAAAGTTTCATAGAAGTTGTTATAGATTGTTAATATAGTTGTCATTGAATTGGTAATCTTACAATTGTACTAAAATCACTGGCCAAACACTCACCATTAACATCCTGGCATACCTTTTCCCTAAGCATCGCTGACTCTTATGTACTTTCTTACCAGGACTTCTTTTACACTTCCTAAACTAGGAAAGTACGCGAGGCTCTTCAATTTCTATGCTAGCTTGCATATAACAACTATAAAATTATAATTCAAGGTTGCTGAAACCTTTTAACTAGCCGTGTAATTGATAAAAATCATATCGCACTTATTATTACAATATCTCAAACAATTTATCCTGACTCAACAATCACATAGTTTTCTCACAAACTTCCACTTTTGGCGCAATTCCCAGCGCGTCCCTTTGAAGACGTCAAAACCAAAGAGTATGTAAGTCAAAGCTGTCAAACCGGCGCGGCGGTCCTTGGATTCGTCCATTGAGCCAAAAACCAAAATATACACACATTCGAAAAACTATTTCTGAATTTACTGTATTTTGATTTTATGTATTATTAGTACATTGTTTAGTTATTCTACTGCATTATTATTTTCTAAAATAGTATCTATTAGTGAACTTTGGCAAATGTACTAGATGTAGATGAAATTATTTATTACGTTGGTTATAAAAGAAAACATCTAAAGGTTTTTCTTTTTTTTTTTAAATCACCATTTCTCATATCAGAACAGGTTGGGTTGTTACACTACCTTTAATATCACTACAATATTAGATGATGAAGTACATAAACGTATACTAAATCTATGATGCCGTAGGTATCATCACTAGTACCATACCAACATTTTAATTATAAACTTTCAATTAAATAAATCGGACCCAAAGTTCTATCAAAGCCCATTAGGTTCTTCTAATTCAAATCCCCTTTAAAATGTATATTTCAAGAAATATTCTCCGTCAGCCAGCCCGATCTAGTCAGAGATTTATATTGTAATGACGTGTTAGGATATAAAAAACAAGAATATCATGCCCATCCTTGTTGTATGAAAATAATATGCTTTTTGCAATATTGAACTTTTAGTTTCATAACTTTGAGGTAATCTATAAAACGATACTAAAATTTCTATTTTGGGTGTCATACTTCAGGAACTATTTAAACGACGTTGGTTAATGGGACACAATCTTGGGTCCCACTAAAATAGTAATTTTGGTATCTTTTTGTATATGATAATCTACATTATATTATCTTTGGTATATTATGTAAGTAATTATTGTTATTCATGTATTCTTCTATTTTATTGATGCATTGCTTTTTTATTTCTTTTTCTTTGATTCACCGCCTGTGATATTTCTGTTTGGCCCAATGGTTGACTGGTAGAGAATGCTTTTATCATTAGGTCCGCCATTTTGTACTTGATTTTATATGTGCAAAAAAGTGTAAATAAAAATAATAAATAAATAAATAAAATAATCTATACTAATATTATAAAGCTGAAGAGTTTGTTTGTTTGTTTGTTTGTTTGAACGCGCTAATCTCATAATAATTTGTGTTGGATAGTCCATTTATCGAGGAAGGCTTTAGGCTATATAACATCACGCTGCGACCAATAAAAGCGAAGCAGTAGTGAAAAATGTTGCGAAAACGGGGAAAATTATTCATATCATTTGACGCAGACGAAGTCGCAGGCAACAGCTAGTAAATAAATAAATATGAATATGAAACACACATCATATTACTATATTATTATAATTTAAATAAACCTTTACAAATAATACTTATGACCTCTAGATCCCTAGTAGTACTTTAAAACGATGCACGAAAATTTAATGCCTGCCATATTGAGGGGGATTTCTCTACGCGAATATTATCTATTAACAACTTCATCTATAAATATATCGATGCACAATAGGACAGCACTACGGAACCGCGCCATTTTTGTTTCTCGATAAGTATAGGTATACACGTTTTTTTCGTAGATATGCCATCTCCATAGGTTTCTATACTCAGAACTCAGAAGTCAAAATCATGGTCAAAAAAAATAAGGATTCATTTCATTTCATTCATTCATGTCATGATTGCATGCATTGGAATGGAATTGTATCTATTTTTTTTCGATTCATATTTCATACTCTATGTCACTCTTATGTTTGTGTTGTTTACTGTTTACATTACAATCTATTAAATTTTATTTTGTTTTCGAACAATTGATAAGATAAGCAGTATAGCGACATCACTGCAATTATTTCCTTGGTGTTTATTGTGCTAATACTTTTGAAACTAATAAATAATACGTTGTATTTATGATATTATTATACCGATTACTTGCGTGGGGATTTTTATAGAGAAAAAAAACTTATCATTAAAAATGTTAGATAAACACAGTAATTATTACCAAAAAGTGAAAGAACCAGTGTATTCAAAGTCGGTGCAAGAAAGTAAGTTTGTTACCGCAGTCAAAACTATTGTGGCTTGTGGTGCACTTTTGACACTAATAGCTGCGACCTTGTTTTTGATTCAACCTGAATCACAACCTCGTAGCGAGGTTTCTTATGCGTCGACGAAGTCCTACTTTCGAGCTAATGTGTTTGCAATGCTGCAAGGACAGCAGCTAGGCCAAGCTAAGTTACGACCCATACCACGTGAAAATCCTCAAAGCGACGAACAAGACAAGGTAGTGTCGTGCTACTACAACACCCCGAGCGCCAACGCGACCGGCCAGCTGCAGCCCACGGACATCCACCCCCACCTGTGCACACACATCAACGTCGCATTCGCTAGGGTGGTCAATAAGAAAATTTATCTAGAGAGCCATCAATATCAAGCTCTACGAGAAATAGTCAAACTAAAAAAAACCAACCCACAATTGAAAATTCTAATATCCGTGGGAGGATCAGGAAACGAATTTGGTTTCTCTGATATGGTTGTTGATCATGCATCTCGGAAAGTTTTCATCAGATCTTTAAAATACTTGCTCCGGAACTACACATTGGATGGAGTAGATCTTGACTGGGAGTTTCCAGCTGTACATCTAGACACATTCATCCTTGGAGGTAAACGTGAGAGGCAACATTTCTCTCAGTTGTTGTATGAAATCAGACGTGAATATATAAGAGAAAAGAGAGACTACTTACTGACGGTTGCAGTTGCTGCCCCGGAGACAATAGTCGATATCGCCTATGATATTGACCAAATTAGTTTATATGCAGACTATGTAAATGTTATGTCATATGACTTTCACTATTTCACTAAATACACCCCATTCACTGGGTTTAACTCTCCACTGTTTGTTCGGCCCGGAGAGCAACTGTACCTGGCATCACTGAACATCAACTACACTGTGCACATGTACTTCAGCAAGGGACTTGATAAGAACAAAATTGTTGTTGGAATACCAACATATGGGCACACTTTCAGGTTAGTCAACCCCGGCAACACTAGAGTTGGAAGCCCTGCTTCTGGATTTGGCTCCCTCGGAGGCATGGGCTTCGTTAACTATCCTGATATATGCACATTCTTGAGAACTTATAATGACGTCGTAATCCAGGAGGATAAAGACGCAAAAGTGCCATATCTGTATAGAGGCCAGGAGTGGGTCTCGTTTGAGTCCCCGCAGAGCGTGGCCGCGAAGGCGGACTACGTGAAGGCGATGGGGCTGCGCGGCGCCATGATCTACTCGCTAAACGCCGACGACTACAGCGGCGCGTGCCACGACCGCGGCGGCCAGCTTAAGTTCCCACTACTGCAGTCCATTAAGAATTCGCTCTTGGGCAACGACACCTCGAATGAAGCGTAAGCGACGAGACATGAAGAAATGAGTGAAAACCAGTAACCAGTCAAGTGTGAATGATTATAATAATGAAGCGAATGGTGCAAGTGTTTTTCGAGTGGTTCACCTGTTTCTTCCTGGCCACATAAGTTATTTTGTACATGGTGCAGGATTTCATATTAGGTGGCGGCAGGTGCGCTGGCGGCGGCGGCGCGGGCGGAGTGCGCCGGCGCGCGCTGCTCACCCGCACAGAACCGCACGCGCATTCATTAACCGTCCTATCAACTTTTACAGTTTGAAAAAAATGTAAGAGTTACTTTACTGTATCGTGTTTCCACTCGACCGACTATGTTGGAGTACACTGGATAATTAAATCGGTTATCCGCCCACATCCCCTGCCGCGCTATCCATTCATATTATGTAGGTTAGTTTGATTTTTGCAGGAGCATAGTGACACGATTGTGATCTAAGCCATTTGTTCGTGGGCGGCGATGACTTTGACATTAACGCCTTGGATATCAGTTGCGCAACATCTGGCCGTTGCGTAGGTAGACTTGCCTCCATCAACTCCATCTTACACCTTGTGACGATTAAATTTATACACCAAAGAAAATTATTTTGACTGCTAGGACAAATTACGACCTCAAAAATAACTCAAAATAAGTTTACTAATACTGCAAACAGTCACTTTTCAATAAAGTCTCATAATTAATAGCATAAAACAATACAAAAGAATCCAACTGTTCGTGTCAGAGTCCCTGGATTTTGCGCAATGGTAATCGACGGCTAGCGGTTGATCATATGAGCAAATGATCTCAAAAAAAAAACATAAAAAAAGAAAAAAATAAGGTGTTAGTTAAGGCATAAAAATAAGGTCAAGAACCTATGTAACCTTCATAACAATGCAATAAGCTCAAAAACCCTCTCTTACTACAACCAGCAAGAGAGGCAATGCCAGACATCGTCCTGAAAAAGGGGTATTACACTATTACAATGATTATTTGAATAGTAAGGAACGTATGACATTAAATTGACCTAGCACGTACGTGCATAAACCTTCCGAAAAAAAACATTAAAAAGAGGATAGCAAAAGTGACCAGAGTTTCTTTCGCTGCTTCTTCTCGGCACTAGCCCAGATTTGTCTCGAAGCATATTTGGACGTGTATCCCTACGGCGCATCCTGGGGCCTATTTGCAGAAAAAAAACTGATTTTACATCGTGCCGCTTCATTAACTGAGCAAATGTTTATTTACCGAAACGAACACATCTGTGCTATAAAATAATTGATTCATATTACGTCTCTATACTTACCTATGTAATTATCCGTGCCCAATGGTGTCGGTCGGTTAATTGTTACGAAACAATCACCAGAACAAATGAAGTGAATGGAAGAATACGATAGTCTTTTAGTATAAAGATATATTTAGAAATGGAATTAGATTTAATAAAATACGTACCCAAATACTTGCACACTGATTAACTAAATCAATTGTTGTTAGAACAATAAAGATAGAACGTTTTAATATGTTACGATCATCAGCCTATCGCAGTATGCTGGACATAGGCCTCTTCAGTTGCACGCCACATAGGTCGACCCCTGGCTTCTCGCATTCAGCTCCTGCCAGCCATCTTGCGCAAATCATCACTCCACCTGCCCCGAGGGCGTCCTACTCTACGTTTGCCGAGACGCGGTCTCCACTCAAGAACTCGTTTACGATAAACTAAAAAATGTACTAGCTTATTTAAAAAAAACAGTAAATAGAATCACTTGTGCGTTTTTGTCAGTTATCACCTGCCATCTTACGTGAACAAGTGGAACCGAGACTAAGAGTTACGTCACTATATGTTATGCTTAAGGAGATATGTATTATAAAATCTTGTAATGTTTATAGGAGAGGCTAGCGATGTTCATATTATTAATTAAGCTATAACAGTATTGTATTATGTTAGTCGTAGCAGGCGGAGATGTGGGTGAATCTTATGTATAATTGACTGATTCCTTCATTTCTTCACATTTCAAACACATCTTAGGCGCGGCGTTACGCCGCGGTACGCGGGATAACAGATTTTTATCTCACTTTGTATAGGTAACACGAATGGTACAACATACCGACAAAGTCTTGGAGCGCGGGAGCTGCTATATGTCGCGAGCGGAGCGCGGTGCAGTGGGCTAAGCACCTTACACACCCTTGGCACCGCGCACTTTATACAGTTGTAGGTAGAAAAAAAAAATGTACACATAGAAAATACATGTTATAAAAATAAGTACGATCCTAGGCACAGGGTGGTTCAATAGTGAGTTAAAACAAATTTATCGCAAAATAAAAAGATTAATCGGAAAAGAAATAATAAAATAACTTACCTAGCTAAAGATGTTTTTATCCCGAATTCGCTTCTGAATCATCCCTAATTTATCTCAGTACTTTTGAAACCAGCTCTAAACAGATTTAGTTAAGGACTTTTCATGTAAATGCAGAAGAATTTATTGAATTTCACCATGAAGTACAAATGAATAGAGAATATTGTTGGCTGTGAACCATGACTATGAAAACTCACCAGGGAGTGTTGTTTAGTTAAATTTATGGGTTAAATATTAGTAAGGCGCCCTCGTTGACTAAAATATCTTCACTATTGATGACAGTTTCTTTATAAACAATTTAATAAACTAATGATATATATCTAAACCTCAAGAAAAGGTTAGTACTTGACATATTATGTCAAGTACTTTGCTTGATTGGTATCTTACGCAATTACTTTTATCAACCCTAGAACACAGGTTCGCATATTATATTATATGTCACCTATTCTTACAATATTGCAGAGCTATCCCTTTTTGGTTTCTTTAACAAGCTTTTATTCTTGTCTAAGATAGCTTGGGGTGCCAGATAATGTGTTATGTTAAGAACGTGTGTTAAATAAATGTTTCTAGCATATAATTTATACCAGGTTTTAACCTGTTTTAAGTACCTATGTTTTATTGTAACATACAACAGTAGACGGGTTTCGTTCATCTGACACGTAAAACACAGGCAGTTCATTCCATTAATTAATTATTATATTTGATGTCTGTTTACGGGCGAGAAATGGAAATTCATTATATTCAAAATGTCATCAATGTATGGTATTTTTATTTTCAGGGCACATTGCTTTGGCTCACGTAATATGTATAGAAGAGTTTAGCAATATAACTAAAACCTGCAAAATAAACACATAGGTAGAAGATAGATTAAGCTTATGTATAGTACCTAACAATATTTATAACATAAACATATTTTTTAATAAAACAATCATCACATTTCAAGTTTATTGTGTTGATTGTTGATAACATATAATTAAAAAAAATATTTATGGATTTTTTACCATTGAACGAGAACTCCCTTATCTTCATAGACTATCTAAAAATTTGACATTTTGGGAACTTGACTTTTCGGGAACTTGACATTTTGGGAACTTGACTTTCTGGGAACTTGACATTTTGGGATCTTGACATTTTGGGAACTTGACATTTTGGGAACTTGACTTTCCGGGAACTTGACATTTTGGGATTTTGACATTATGGACTGAAAGGGCCACCTGCATGCTATTTAGCGTTTACATTTCGCTTAGTGTTAAATGAATTACAAATAAAATTTGCCAAAACTAATTGACTGAAACTAAACTATTCCATTAATTTGTTTATTTTATGTTGGTATGTTTTGCTTTTGATGTTGACTTGTTTTTCATCCTCTAGTAAGGAAAAACTTTTTTTAATGTAGGTAGCAGTTAATGATAATATTATAATAAATGTCCAGGCATTTACAAAAATTGAGTCTGTTATTATTATCATTTCGATTGCTCGTGTGGGTATCATTTTCGATTGTCACTACTAACAGCTCCTTTATATCATAATTTTGTAAATAATCATCAATTTTAACTCTACAAATTTTGTAAAGGTTAATTTTGTTTATCACGACTTATATATTGTTTAATTTAACGACTTTGTAAAGTATATTATAGATTGCATTTTTAAATACACACGATAACACAAAGTAAGTTAATATAGATCATTCCTATAATTTATAAATAAGAAGCATTTTATCGCAATTTGTTTATTTCTTTGACTATTATTTCATAGTGATATTTATGGGTGTTCTGTGTGCCTATTGCTGCCCAGAAAAAGGATGCAAGCAAATAAATATTTGTTTCTATGAAGATTTACCTAGTGTTGTAGATTTTGTAATTAATCATAGTTATTAAAACTATGCATTGTAATCAATCAGATGTAATTTTAGTTAAAATCAGTTTTATTTCTGCAAATAGGCCTCAGGAAGCGCTAATGGGAAAACACCTATTGTACTGTTTTCTTGAATTTACGCGAACACTATACATTGATATACTGATTTAAACTTTCATGGTCACTATCCTAGAGTCATTTAATTCGGGGTTTATACCATGTACCTTATTTATTATGAGTTTCCGATATTTCGGCACTGTTGCAAGCGCCATGATCACGGGAGAACTGTTGTATAGCTGTTAAGAGCAGACAAATCGATCTACCCTCCGTCGTAGTCTTTTATTACACACGACACTGGTACCTCTACCCTCCGTCGTAGTCTTTTATTACACACGACACTGGTACCACTGTTTGACAACTCACTATTTTTACACTTTTGTTCTCGACACACAACACTTACAGTATCCGATCGTGACACAATATTTTTTGGTTTTCTTCGGTTACCGCAAATTCGAACCACTGGATTCCATACACTAGATAATTATTTAAAGCCATCTTCGCGATTGAAATTTTTGTATTTGGTAATCTCAATCGCTTCTCTGACCATTCTTGGTATATAGTGCTGTTCTGAAGAAACTCATAATAAATAAGGTACATGGTATAAACCCCGAATTAAATAACACTATACATTGAATTGAAATGAAAGATAAGTTCATCCGTAACTGCGAACGCTGTAGTGTTAGTAACGCTGGGATAAGTCAAATTAAATGTTAAATACACGCAGCTTTTAAAATATTTTTTATTTAAACACTTGAGTTTTAAAATTTATATTTCTTCTAAATAAAATAAAAACACGCGCTGTCTGACGGCGCCACCATCCCGAATGCTATTCAATTGCGTAAACTTACTTCTTTATTTTATATTGATTTGAAAGTTATTTCGTACTAATATTATACAGTATCCTCATTATCGGCTTAACACGACCGAAATTAGGAATTTTTATTAAACCTGTCGAAGGTCGAAATGACGACTTATGTGACCCATCTAATCTCAAGCACCACCAACTTTCTTACACATATTTTAAGTAGGTAGACATTTATTCATTATCCGATTATTGGTAGTAGGTATACTTTTATTATTATATGATTATTCTGAAATATGTAACTTAAGCGAATACCTAAATAAAAACATGTACCTAAACCTAAATAATATGCCATTTTTGTATTGTGTAATAAAGTATTCAACTTTTTATATAAGTGTTTTGTATTTTAAATGTCATCACATTCGAATGTGATGACATTTCTATACTCCCATAGCGATTTCATTAGGTAGGTACTACTCGTACAACTACAGAAGTAAATAGTCCACTACTGGTATGGGTTGTATCACAGATATGATAATACTATGGTTATATGTATACAGACGACCGGTTTGATGGTAAACGGTTGGTAGTAAACGCTGCTTCTGAGAGTTGGTCATGTTTACCTACTAAATTAAAATATAATACTAGTAAATTGGCCAGCTATACCAATATTATTTTGCGATGTATTCTTCACTTAAATGATACAACCACATAAAGTAGAATCCCGGAATTTTCTCTGATGGATTCGCAATTGAATCAACAAAAACTTAGCACAATAACTATAAAAATAGCGCGTCTCGTTCCTGCTGGTTTTAGGTCAAATAATTTTGACGAGCGTGACACCTCGATAACTACTTAATTGGTCGAAATATTTTGATATTTGCTAACAAATTTAAATATAATATCACCTAAATCATGCAAAATTTAAAGACGATCTGAAGGGGTTATCCCGCTGCTGTAGGGTTGTTTATTAATAAACATCTCCTAACCCCCTGGGGACTTATAAATGGAATGATTAAAACATCGATTAAAAATAGTCAGGAAGCTCTTTAATATGGCACTACCTTAAAGTACCTACCTAAGCATTATTATCTACTTAGTAAAATACAATCATTAAAGGCATCACTAACCGCTCAAGCAGCGCAATCTTAACCGTCTTTCACCACTTTTACTTGCTTAACATTTTGTACTTAGACCTATTCCATCATTAGATATAATCTTTTTGCAGACTTTTAGTTAATCACAACAATACATTAATAGCACAAGTCGCTTCACTCAAAGACCAGTTGTCCAACTTGCGGCGTTGTCTTTCCATATTTCCTACAAAAGATGAACTTAAATAATTAACACTTTTAATTTTAAACGTTAACCCGAACAAAACGCGATCATACCTTATTATTTTGTTTAACTAAATTCTAGTTATAGTTCAATTATTACAGTTTAAAAGTAGTTACTTGAGTGTTTTAAGCTAAAAAGTAAAGATTTTAGTTTAAAAACTATAGTTAGATAATAAAAACAATCACTTTATAAAATTATAGTAATTTATCAGAGCATTATACCTACAAGGTGATGTTTGGGGCATAAAGATAGGCAAGAGCCGCTTTAAGTATATATCCAATACGAAAGTGTAGGTTTGCAATAATAAAAATACTTAGCAGGTATTTCTTGCAATACAGAGTTCTCTTCAGAGTTATATGTTCTGGGATTCGAAGGTACATAGGCCTAAGCGAGACTTCGAGAACTGAGTTACCTCTCCTCGAGTGGTTTGACTGAATGTCAAACAAATGGACAAGCACGGTCAACATGAAAATTATCAGTACATTCACAATCGAGTATTTTTGGGGTCAGATATTAAAACTAAATGAGAAAAAATAATGAGTAATCCAGAAAATGCACACACCTTACTAAGCGCACTTAAAGCAGCAATCAAGAAACAATGCCAAATTTTATGGCACTGTTTCAATTTAATATTTTTACTGTGGTTTGGATACAGAGAAAGATTATTCCCATAACCATTTTCAAATTGGGGAAAAGTCCTAAACTAGCCGCTTCTCCTCATCGTCTTATGATGTGTGACAAAAACAGTCGAATTACTTATAAATATTACTTACTTTCCATTAATATAGTATTGTCACTACAATTTTCAATCAACTATTTATACAAATAAAACATTGACCGTACTAGGCAATAGATACCTACCATTGCTAATATCTTTATGCTGCAGTCGTGGACAGCAGAGACATCTGCGACGCGGTTAAGAATGCGCTTTCAACGATAAAACATTTCGCATCGATGATAACAAATAACAATCTAGATCTAGAATGATCGGTAAGTACCTCAACAACATCAGCTGCACCTACTGTTCAGTGGCGTGTGTGACATACAAGAGTACGCACGCACATTAATTAAAACAAAAATACAATTTGTGCTGCTAAAGACTTGATGGTCGCCGTAACAAGTCATATTCGCTTCGCTTATATTTATCGGTACAGATATTATCTAAAAGCCTTGCCACACCGAGCCATCTGGGAAGTAGCGAGGAAAGAATGCAGGGGTGTAGGCAACATGACAAGTCATACCCATCAGCCCTGTATTGTCGGTGTCGGTATACTGGGCGCGAATCCCAATACCTAGTGCGAAGCGGAGCGTTGCGATTAATTGCGCGAATAGAGCATCGCGTGGACAGAGAAGTAGCAACATCGCTGCAGCTAGCGTTGCCAGTCGTCCGGATAAAGTCGGATATAGGTAGGTAGGCTTTTTGATATCGTGTCCGGCCTGACCGGCTTTTGTTAGGCTTTTTACATTTCGCAAACGAGCGAGCGCCGAGCCAACTGTCTGTCGCTCTCGCATTTACAAAGATTTATGATAATAATCAAAAAAGCTTGATTTTACATAAAATGTTTCGTACCGATTAATACTGAGACACAAAATCCTCAATAATGTAAGGAGGTGTCCGACCTTCCTACCCAAACGTCAGAATAAAGTGGCTGGTCTGTCCGGCTATTAGGTTTGACGACCTGGCAACCCTAGCTGCAGCGAGGTTCTCCGTGTGGCAGGGCAGGTAGACATGGACAAAAATTAATGATGAGTTTCTAAATGTTGTCTTCTTATCCTCAGCTACTAAAACGAAATTTTGCTAGATTCAAGCTTAATAAGCAGTGAAGCTGCTCCTGTCTGCACCGACGTCACACAAGTATAACACAGAAACATGTAGCGCCATCTATATGTTTAAAGCGCCAAACTGAATACAAAATTTAATGCGAAAATGTATCTTCACCATAAAAAAATTATTAAACAGTTAATCTTAGAATAATACAGTTAATATTGAAAACAAATATTCTTACACATATTTTAAAACAGTAACTGCTTTCAGCACCTATTTATTATTATTACATTTTGTTCTATTTCAAGTTATCCAGAATAACCAAATGTAGTCTACAGACATTACAAAATTATGTAAGTAATATAAAATAATTCTTAAGAATTAACTGATTTTTAACAATGATCACCTTTTGTCTAGGGTTCCGTACCCAAAGGGTAAAAACGGGACCCTATTACTAAGACTTCGCTGTCTGTCCGTCTGTCCGTCGCTCTGTCACCAGGCTGTTACTCAAGAGCCGCGATAACTAGACTGTTGAAATTTTCACAAATTATGTAAGTATTTCTTTTGCCGCAAAAACAACAAATGCTAAAAACAAAATAAAATAAATATTTAAGGGGGCTCCCATACAACAAACCCGTTTTTTTGGCCTTTTTGGTACGGAACTCATAAAAATGTGGTATGCTAACATGGTGGATATTCCATTACAATGAAATCACATGATAGTTACCAAAACTTTAAAAAATAATAATAAGCCTGTTTGCCAATAAGCAGATGTTATCCCAGGATTTTTCCTGGGATAATGTCCCAACTACAAACTTACATGATAATTAGTAAGTATAAGCATAAGAGTAACACCGTTCTAAGAAAAAAACACAGATATTTTAAAATATGTGAAAAGTTGCTTAGCACCTACTCACAAATGTTTGCAATTGATATGAAAATTAGATATTTTGTTAGGAAGGTCGAATTGCAATGTAAAACACTCAGAATGGTTATTATCTTGTGGGCTGTGGGATTTATACAAAATGTTTACAACTCTTATGGATATTATCATTTCCTGGATTATTCAGTTTTGACATGTATTAGTAATACATACACATCATAACAAAGAGCTACAAATGCGTAGTTATATTGCATAAAAAACACAAACTGCAATTGAAGTTCAATAAGGGAATGAAGCGGGCACCTATCTATGATTATATGAAACTAGAACCAAAATCCATAGGATTTTAAAACATGTACAAACCAATATTTACAACTAATTAAAACTACAAAATTGTATAAAATTATAAAAAACAATTAAACCTAAAAAAAGTTTATGGCAGAATATAATTTGTAAATACCACACTTGTGTGTGTATTTCCTCAAATTAATTAAAATTATAGTTCAAGAGAGCTATAGACATTAAAATTTTGAGTATTACCTAATTAAATGCATTCAGTTTAAATTCAGATCATGGCTAAACCTAGACATTCAAAAATAAAAGCATTATTTGCACCCATTAGGAATGTCGAGTCCAACATCAGATGGGATGGGTTCTCCACCCTCGTGCCGTGCTCCTTGAGCCACTTGGCAATGTGCACACAATATGGCAAAGGCAATTTTGCCTCATTTTTCTTACCTAAATACATATTACAACTAATATTGTAGATTCACACAAAATGTAAATTCATCCGTATCACAAACTATAGGTATATTCTATACTTCTCTATATGCATATATATTTATATAACTATGTATAATAGTTGAGTATCTAAATATTAGGATATGGCAACTTAACAACAACTTATTGTCTAGTGGAATATTCTACCGGCAAACTGAGCCGAGGGCTCCTCTTGCCACGAACAAAAAGGCTTAACATACTAACGTATTGTAATGTGTTAATTCAACTTAATCATTCTTACAATCTTATCCCTGTTCAAATCAAATACAAATGGCATCTTAAATGTCACAATCAAACTTGGTAAGTTAAAAACAAAAAAAGGAGTTTATCTTATTAAACAACAGCCAAATGTTTCTGATTAAAATAAGACAGTAACTTCAACCCTGATCCACTTGAAACTACTACATACAATACAATTAACATACTAGAGAATTACTTGCTAATTATTAGTCAGATTAAAATTATAGCAGGACGGTTCGGTTGATTTTTCATGTGCAGTATGTCAATATTACCATAAAGAAGCAGCATCTAAATTTTTACATGTGATATGTTTGAATACTATCACATCAAAATACTATACAGGTCATTCAACAGTATGTATAAGGATCAATTTTAAATTTGACCATTTTATTGAAACAGGACACAAACAGATAATAAAGAAATTTTGAAATAAGTGATATGATACGAACCACATCCTATATGCGGCTCCGCACGCAGGGCGCTCGTCGCGGCGGTGTTACGTCTGCAGCCAGTGGAACATGAGGCTGTGCACTGTAGGGTAGTCTAGCTCCGCATTAGGCGAGCTCAGGAACTCTTTCAGGCTGAGATTCACATCACCGGACAGTGGAGTCTCCTTGAAGTCTGTCACAGACTGTGCCGAGTTGTCGTCGGACGCGCAATCGGAAGAGGCGGCCCGCCACTTGTCGTCGTAGTTCAGATCGCACAAGGTCGGGGGCTCGTCGCCGTCGCTGAACTCCTCCTCGAGCATGAGCGTGCGCGACTTGGAGCGGACTGCACTGCTGTCGGTATCGCTGGCATCGCGGGCTCCGCCACCGCCGGTCCCGCTGCCTTCGTGTTGTCGCCGTGCATTCTTAAGGGCTCGATATCTCCGGGACCTCTCCCTCTGTAGCCTTCTCTTCCTTTCGTCGGCTCGCTCGAGCTCCTCAGGCGTCTTCTTCAGTGAATTCTTACCGAAGAAGTATCTCATAAACGACTCGTCGCAATTTCGTTTCGACAAATAACTAGCCATTAACTTGTAATAGTATTGATTGTCCATCTTGTCAATTTAAACTGAAGTTTATTTTAGTGTAAATCTTGTTAAACTATGTCGATATTCTGGTAGTTGCGAAATAAATAAAAATAATGAGAACGCACGACACGATGACGTGACGTCAATCAACACAGATGATAAAGTGTTGTTTGTCATCTGTCATTTCTGTCAAACTAATGCCATTCATTCACATGATTCCATTTCTCTTCCCCCACACAGTGACGGAATTTTTGCCGTTGCCATTAGAACTAATAATATCTCTTTTCTCTCCATCTACATTCCTGTTCCTAATCTTGCTCTTCTATCTGAATTAAAATGTATTATTACTAGTCTTCCTCCACCAATAATTGTCTTAGGCGACTTTAATGTACATCATACTTCTTGGGGTTGTTATTATTGTGATTCTATGTCTTTTCCCTTTCTTGATCTTTGTGATGAATTAGATTTGTGTGTTTTGAACGACGGCACTCCCACTCGCAGAGTCCCTCCCACTCAAAATCCAAAGACTGCGGTTGATCTTTCAATAACTTCTCCGTCACTAGCTTCTAGTTTGCACTGGTCTGTTCTTTCTTCTACTCATGGTAGTGATCATTACACCATTTTTCTTTCAACTCCAGACTCCCTTTATCCTAACCCTATAGCTTCTCTTCCCCCTTTGATAAAATTTAACATTTCCAAAGCTGATTGGCCCCTATTCAGATCTCATCTAGATCAAGAAATCTTGAATATTCCTTTAGTTAACGCCGACAACGTTCTGTCTTCTTACGAATCATTTAAAAACGCTATACTCTCTTCTGCAACTAATTCTATTCCTCTCAAAAATTCTGCCAAATGCAAAATCTCTTCCCCTCCTTGGTGGGATTCGGAATGCACAGAGGCTTGTAAGAGTCGT
The DNA here is from genome assembly GCA_949315895.1 of Anania crocealis. NCBI lineage: Eukaryota > Metazoa > Arthropoda > Insecta > Lepidoptera > Crambidae > Anania > Anania crocealis. Next base: position 24,329,740 of record OX438856.1, on the reverse strand, counting down.
TCAGAAGCAGAAAAAACTTATGCTCATGACATGAGCCTCGAAAATTTCATCTCTTATCAGAGAGTAGCTGCCAAGACTACTAGACTTTTGGCAGAAAAGAAAAGAGCTGGTTGGATTCGTTTCTGCGAAGAAATATCTCCTGTCACTCCTCCATCAGAGGTCTGGAAAAACATTAGACGCTTTCGTTACTCATGTTGGAGTCCTGTAATTTCATCTAATGACCCTTCGTTCTGGATCGAACAATTCTCATGTAGACTAGCCCCCCCATCTGTTCCTTCCTTAGTTGAACTCTGCCCCCCCATCTTACCATATAACCCTTCTGACAAATTTGAGTCTCCCTTTTCTTGGGAGGAACTCTCAACTGTGCTCAAGAATCTTAGAGATTCATCTCCAGGAATTGATGGAATTCCATATTCCTTCATCTCCGAAAGCAGCATTCCCGTTAAGCAGGTATTTTTATCCATCCTCAACAATATTTTTTTATCAGGAACTCCACCTGAGGAGTGGAGGTCTCAAATAATCATACCGATTTTAAAACCCGGAAAGTCCAGCTCAGACCCATCCAATTATCGCCCCATAGCTTTGTCCTGTACAATGGCTAAAATATTGGAACATTTGATCAAGAATCGGTTAGAATGGATTGTGGAGAATAAAAATGTATTGGCTAAATCCCAATTTGGTTTCCGTAAAGGTTTTAGTACCATGGACAGTTTAGGCACATTTGTGACAGACATTCGTACTTCCTTCTCTAAAAATGAGGCTTTAGTAGGTGTTTTTTTAGATGTTACATCCGCATACGACAATGTTCTTCTTCCGGTGCTCAGACAAAAAATGCTTCAGCTGAGTATTCCTGTAAGGATTGTTAATATAATTTTTAATCTCCTCTCTCCTAGATCGGTATATATTCGTTCTCCAAATTATAATTCTCCTCCTAGACAAGTATGGAAAGGGCTTCCCCAAGGCTCAGTTCTTAGTCCATTACTCTACAGTATCTATACGTATGATTTAGAGCTCTCAGTTAATTCTTTTTGTCAAATACTCCAATATGCCGACGACTTAGCTCTTTATGTTTCAGTTAAAGATATCAATGAGGCCTCGTCTCGCCTCAACTCAGCTATTAGTTATCTTCATGATTGGCTTCATAACCACGGATTGTCCTTATCTATTCCTAAAAGTAATGTTGTGGTTTTTTCCCGATCTAGATCTATCCCTCATGTTTCAATATCATATGGCCAACAAAAATTTACCGTCGTGGACTGTGTCAAGTTTCTAGGCCTTGTTTTGGATTCCAGATTAACAGGAATTCACCATATTAATAATATTGTCAAAAAATGTGAAAAAAACATAAACATATTGCGTTCCCTATCCGGAGTTTGGTGGGGTAGCCATCCCTATACTCAAAAACTCATGTACAATGCTCTAGTGCGTAGCCACTTGGACTACGGGACTTTCTTACTGGAGCCCTGTAACAAGTCTGCCCTGTGTTCCCTTGACAAAATCCAGTCTAAATGCCTGAGAATAGTATGTGGTGCTATGAAATCATCCCCTGTTAATGCTCTCCAGGTGGAATGTGGAGATGCTCCTTTAGGTCTTAGAAGACAATTCTTATCCGACCGTTTTCTTTTTAAAGTTATCCAATTCCCTTATCATCCTCTTATTTCTAAACTTCACAGTCTATCCAATCATATTTCTTCTAGTAAATACTGGTCCCATAAAAATTATCCCTGCCTTTTCAATAGTTTTGTAGCTTATCTACGTCTTCCTTGTCCCATATTTCAGTGCCAAAGATTTCCACTTTTTGATATTTCTTTTGATGCCCTTATCTTTCAATCGCAAATTATCCTGAATCTTGGCATTGAAAAGAACTCTGTTATGGCAAATTTACAGTTAAAAGAATACATAGCTGAACATTGGCCAGATTGGCTTATCATTTACACGGACGCCTCAAAGTTGTCAGACCAGGGTTGTGTTGGCGCTGCAGTTTGGATTCCCAAATACAATGTAATTCTAAACTTCAAATTCCCCCCCGAAGCATCAGTTTTCTCTGGTGAATGTATAGCTGTTCTGGAAGCTTTGTCTTTTATTGAGTCCCATAAGCTAAATAAATCTGTTATTCTCACTGATTCTAAGAGTTGCCTTCAGGCTATTGCTACCAACCAATTTAAGTCAAAACATAAATTTCCCTACATATTAAAAATCAAAGATACGCTCTTCCGCTGTCAGTCTAAAAATATTCAGGTCGTCCTTGCGTGGATTCCTGGCCATAGTGGTATTCAAGGTAATGTGACTGTGGACGTTTGCGCCAAAGATGCAACAAATACTGGATGTATAGAGCACTACAGGGTTTATACAAATGATTTACTTTCGATGGCAAAACAACGTCTTCTCTCATCCTGGAAAGCGTATTGGCAAAAGACTAGTTCCTCTAAAGGAAAATTCTACGCTGATGTTCAATCTTCAATTCCCATTCGTCCTTGGTTCTCCAATCTCAAAAATATACATAAAAGCATTACAAGTACGATCTGTAGATTAAGGCTAGGGCATGCGTGTACCCCCGTTCACCTGGCTAAGCTACATATAAGAGACAGTTCTCTTTGTGAATGTGGACTTGACGAAGGAACTTCCAATCATATCTTTTTCAGCTGCCCTCGACTGTCTTCTTCCCTCTATGATCTCCTTCCTCCGAATATCCCACGCCCCACTGACTTCAAATCCTTACTCTCCTATGTTAATTCCCCCTTTGTTTATATTCTGTGTTCATTCATTAATCAAAATAATATTAAACTATAATATGTTGGTATTTGGTATATTAACCATCATTCCCTTATATAAACTGGGTGCGTCTTTTTTGTTCTAGATACATCAACAGTGAACTTCGCGGTGAATAGTCTCAGCAGTAACCACTTTCTTAGTTTATAACAGTGACCTTGTTCGTTCACAAAGCCCGCTGTATATGTATACTACGATTTAGCACTTACACTTGACACTGGCGAAATCTTTAAGAAAACGCCATCAACCCAAACAAACAACAACAACACATGATTCCGTTTAGTTTTACTTGCTTTTTCTGATTTAGGGTGCGTTTTAAGTGGGTATTAAAATTGTAGATTTAAACTTAGATTGGAGACCTGCAGTAACTTTTGATATTATAAATACACACCGTACCAGTTAGAGACCCTCACCACCCTCTCAATGATGTGATACTGATTCACTTACCTACACTAATAACGATTTTTATCGATACCTACGTTATTTTTCTTTTGATAGTTTTTATGAATAATTCAAGTAACGTTCTTGTTTGTTACTAGATATTTTTAACAAATTATTGGTACTTACAGTACAAATTGAATAAAAGTAATAAGAAATGTTGACGCCTTGGGCAAAAAGTTGCTAACTTGGTATAAGGCACTGACTTACGTACAGGGTGGCCAGACGGACGGATATTTATTACGTTGGCTTAGGGCTCCATCTGATAATGGCAGGAAAGAAATCGCTGCCTATCGCATTACGAGTTATGATTTTCTAATTGTAAATTTGGAAATATCACAAAAGTTTTTTGTGATTGCAGGTTATAAGACAGATACCTACACAATGCACATTGTACTCTCTCAAAAAAATTCAGACTGATTTGTGAGTTTAAGTGCATTCAATTTTAATTTGATTCTAGAACAAAACAAATTGTTTTTTGTTTTACCATTCGACCAAAAATGAAAGTCACATTGTAAAAAAAATACTTTAATGTTATGGTAAGTAATATTAAAAGACGGCTATCTCCGTTCGCGGCACGGCGGCGAGCCCGTCGTCCCACGTGAGCATAACGTTGAACGACATGTACAGCGCCACCGCAGACAGCATATGCCACAGGTCGTGCGAGTCGTAGAACTGCAGCACGAGGCACTCGTGGTTTCTGAAACGTTATTTCATTATTTATCTTGTTGGGAAAGATTAATACGGCACTGTTATATCGGAATTAACCCGCTTGAATATTAAAAATAAAAGTGCTTAGATTGCGCTCCTATTGCATTGACGTCAATGCAATAGAAGACCGAGCTTTCCATAATAAATTATCGCGGTTGCTAATTAGTTGGGATTGGACCGTCGCGGACGTAATACTTCTCTTTTCATATTTTGTAATAATTGTGGGTTTTATTTTAATAAATAACTACAGGGGAATTTAAATAGTTTTTTTTAAAAAGTCGAGCCTGACCCAGCCCGTAACAGTGGTGTCAGAAGTGGGATACCAGCAGCAAAATCGTCGTCTCTCACGCTGGTATCTCATACGCGTACCGCGCAATAGACTCCAGTAGTTCCAGCCAGCCCAACTCCGGAGCCACAGCTTCGACAAGTTTCCACATCGTCGTCACAGCCTTGTCACGACAGTAAGCCTCCTGGTCGGAGCCTGCTGACAGGCCATCCAAAAGACGATCAACCAGTCGGTGAGCCGCCGAGCCGCCGCTGTCACCAGTTCCAGCCGCCCGCCAAGAGCGTGGGCCACTCTTCATTTTCGTCGCCACGAGCGCGACCTCAATCTTCCCTGTATATTGAAGCCTGCCGGCCAGTACCCCATCATCTTCACGTCCGTGGGGCTGCCGTGCTGCCCGTTCTTCGAATACCTGTCAACCTGCTACACGCAGTCCAACGCCATGATGACATCGCCGTTCGTGATCCTGCTGACAATCCTGTAAGTGAAACATTTTATTAACTGTTATCGCTATTTTTATTTTATTTTTTCTATAAATCAAAACGTTGTTCGATATATCATTGGTACTTACCTTTTTCTTAAACCTACTTACTTTATCTTAATCATAACGTTTTAAAACTAAATCTTACATTATAATTGTTAATACTTACTACTCTTATTCTTTACTTACGTGTTGTGTTATTTATTAAACATACAAAATGACTGACACTAAAGCCTGTGATTCTAAAAAGAACGCAGCTGCCGAAATTTTGTCATTAGAACCATTCCCAATTCAAGTTTTATGTAATTTTATCAGCTCATACAAGGGTGACCGTGAAACCCTTACGGCTTTTCTTACTAACTGCCAGAATGCATTAGATCTCGCTGTGCCTAGTCAAAAAGTCCTACTTTTAAAATATATTATTGCTAAACTTGAAGGCAAAGCACAAATTGCCTGTTCTAATAAAATTTTTGACAATTTTGAAACCCTTAAGGGATTTCTTAAACAAAACTTTGGAGAAAGGAAGCATTATAATCATTTACTTTTAGATTTGCAATCATGTAAACAGCAATCAAATGAATCAGTGGCAGAATTCGCCCTTCGCATAGAGAGTTGTTTAACCGACCTTCAATCGGAAATTCATAACTCTGATACTTTGAAAAAGGATCTATCCGGCCGCATAGCAATGACGGAAGATCTCGCTTTATATACTTTTAATTTAGGGTTACATCCACGACTAAGTAATAACGTGAGGTGTAGAAACCCAAAATCACTTAATGATGCTATAAATATTGCCCAGGAGGAAGAGAAAATTCAAAACCTCCTTTATAAAACCTCAGCCGCTCTTAAAGCTAAATGTAAAATTTGTGGAAGGTCAGGGCATACCGAAACTGACTGCCGAAATGTTAAACACATGGTTCAGCCACGTGTTGGCCAGCTAAGTCAATCTTCAATTAATAATTCCCAGTATAGCTCGCCTTTCTGTAGATATTGCAAAATAAAAGGCCACGATATAAGCCAATGTAGAAAACGCCAGTTTAATGAACATAATAAGAATCAAATGAATAAGCCGGTTCACGTTTCTTTTGAGGAACCGCCGTCGTCGTCGACTTCGTCACCGACACCGGATCAATTACCGTGCGAACAAGTCGGCGAGTCTGATTATGAATATGATAATGATTTAAACTAAATGATCGGATTACGGTTTCGTGCCACTGTAATTCGACTAATTCAGGCACTAATACATTCTATAAAGACCCTAAAACTCAGTCGACCCCCTCGGATTCTTCTAAGTCACTGAGCCCTTCTAAAAAAGATACTCAGTCGACCCCGTCGGGATTCCTCAGATCACTGAGTCATTCTAAAAATAAACCTCGGTCGACCCCTTTGGGATCTTTTAAGTCACCGAGTCTCTCTGAAAATAAACATCGGTCGACCCCTCTGGGATCTTTTAAGTCACCGATTCTTTCAAAAAATGAACCTCGGTCGACCCCTTTGGGATCTTTTAAGTCACCGAGTCTCTCTGAAAATAAACCTCGGTCGACCCCTCTGGGATCTTCTAAGTCACCGAGTCTTGACAAACCCTCATCTTCTACGACTCTTCCGGAATCTCCTAAGCCGAGTTCCGTTGACACTAATAAAACTAATAAGTCGATACCAGTGCATGAAATCAATTCTTTAAGCAAAATTTCACTACCTCATATATTTCTTAAAACGAAATACGCTCAAAAACCACTTTGTTTCTTAATTGACACCGGTTCGACTGTCAGTATCCTGAAAATCACAAATCTAGATACCAAACCCTTACTTTCGCCCGAAAAAATAATACTTAAGGGCCTCAGTAACAATGATTCTTCTTGCGAAACTCTAGGATCATTACTATTACAGCTTCAAAGCCAGTCAAATAACTCGATTCAACCCGCTAAACTGACATTTAAATTTCATGCTATCGATGATAACATTAATCTCAAATATGACGGGATCCTCGGAAGTGACCTTTTAAAAGAATTAGATGCTGATATTCAATACTCTCAAAACTGTCTAATCATTCAAGGCCATTCTCTGCCATTCTATTTTAACCAAACCACGTACGTTATACCTCCACGGTCCGAAACCGTCATCGAATGTCCTCTGTCTAACCCACCACGTGAACTACTAAACATTACTGAAGGCTTAGTTCTCGATCACCAGTTTTCAGACGGGGTTATCCTCGCAAACTCTATTGTCAAAATAAAACCGAATAAACGAGTTAATATTTCAGTACTTAACACCACAGACTCTGAAATAACTATACAAGACTATTTCGTTCACCTAGAGCCCTTTGATAGCCAATCTTCAATACCTGTTGAGCATTCTTATAACATCCACCAACAACATTCATCTCAAAGAGATCAAAGAGTCCTTGATCTCATAAGAACTTCCCATCTTAATAATGAAGAAAAAAGCGCTCTTTTAGAATGCTGCTCGAATTACACCGATATATTTCACTTAGAAGGCGAACCTCTATCATGCACTAATGCCATCGAACATTCCATCAATACCAAAGATGCCGCTCCCATCCATGTTAAATCTTATCGTTTCCCCGAATGCCACAAAAATGAAGTGGAAACTCAAATCAAACAGATGCTCGACCAAAACATAATTCGCCCATCTCTTTCGCCTTGGAGCGCCCCAGTATGGGTAGTCCCCAAAAAAATCGATGCCTCTGGCAAACAAAAATGGAGGATCGTAATAGATTATCGCAAACTTAACGACGCAACGGTTACCGAAATTTATCCTCTCCCTTTAATCACTGATATCCTTGACCAACTGGGTCACTCTAAATATTTCACCACCCTCGACCTGGCATCAGGTTTCCACCAATTAAAGCTCAAGGCCGAAGACGCCCCAAAAACTGGCTTCACCGTGATCACCAACGGTGACGCGTCAGGGCATTACGAATTTACCAGAATGCCCTTCGGTCTCAAAAATGCACCTTCCACCTTCCAAAAACTGATGAACACAGTATTAACTGGTCTTCAAGGTCTTCACTGCTATGTATACCTTGATGACTGTATTTTGTACTCACATGACCTTCAATCTCATATTAAGAAACTTAACCTTGTGTTTGATAGACTACGTAAATTCAACCTTAAATTACAACCAGACAAGTGTGAGTTTCTACGGCGCGAAGTCGCCTATCTCGGTCACATTATAACTGACAAAGGCGTATCTCCAAACCCAGATAAGATCAAGGCCGTTTCACAGTTCCCAACTCCTAAAAACCCCAAAGACATAAAATCTTTCCTTGGCCTAGTCGGATATTACCGGCGCTTCATAGAAAACTGTTCAAAGATTACAAAACCTCTAACCGCGCTCCTTAAGAAGGATGCTGTATTCCGATGGTCTCACGAACAAGAGCAAGCCTTCAATCTTCTAAAGGATAAACTCACCTCAGCACCGCTTCTTCAGTATCCGGATTTCTCTCAACCTTTTCTCTTAACCACCGACGCTTCAAATCATGCCGTTGGCGCCATTTTGTCACAGGGTGAAATAGGAAAGGACAAACCTATCGCTTATGCGTCACGAGTCTTAAATAAAGCCGAAGGTAATTATTCCACCATAGAAAAAGAGCTCCTAGCTATCTTGTTTGGCGTAAAGACGTTCCGACCTTATTTATATGGTCGTAAATTCCGTATTGTCACAGACCATAGGCCCCTTGTATGGCTATTCAACGTTAAAGATCCTGGCTCCCGACTCATCAGATGGCGTCTTAAATTAGAAGAATACGACTATGAGATAGTCTATAAACAAGGCCGGTTAAATTCCAACGCAGATGCGCTATCTCGAATCCCTATAAACGCAATAACAAATAATCCTGACACAGACTCAATGTCTTGTAACCCAACGCAAGTAACTGATACAGACAATGATGACTCACACAACTTACCTTCGCTCTCCGAGACATACGAGCAATTCCTTCAAATATCTAAACAAACAGATGTTTCTTACGACACTGTAATTCAAGAACATAACGAGTCCCTACTCAAGGCCAAATGCCGTCTTATCGCATACCCGACGTCAGTCGACCTTGATGAGTCAGTCCCTTACTGTCTAGACTTTATTAACTTGTCTACAAGTGATCCTAACATTCGCGAAATCGAACGCGAACTAAATACCTATTATTCCACATCCAATGACAAACATGTATATACTCACCTATTTGTTCGACTCAATCATTATGATGAAATGACTTACAAGGACATCTTCAATGTCCTCCGAGACTATCGCGATATGATCAAGTATTGGTACATGGAAGAAAGAGAATTCGCTATATCAGATTTCACAGATCCTTTTTGTAAATTATCGTTCACGAAAATATACAATATTATATCATTTCTGTTTCATAATACTGGAATAAAAGTGAATATCTATCACAATTCCATTCAATACCCTACGCCAGACGAAGTTAAACAAATTCTTAAAGATAATCATGACTCCCTTTCAGCCGGACACCCCGGTATTTCTCGTATGTTTGACAGAATCAAGTCTCAGTACTTTTGGAAAAACATGCGTCAAGATATTGAAGAATATGTAAAAAATTGCCGCTCTTGCCAAATTAACAAACCTTTAAGACAGATTAACCGTGCTCCCATGATAGTAACCTCCGCAGCTACTCGTCCCAATGAAAAAGTATTTCTAGACCTCGTTGGTCCGCTACCTGAAACACACGAATATAAATACAAGTTCATACTCACCTTACAGGACGACCTAACAAAATATTCTCAAGCTTACCCTATGCAGTCTTGTTCCGCTGAAGAAACAGCCAAATCATTTGTGTACCGAACGCCCCTATGTGTGACTCTATTGTGACGTCGGTACATATATGTTGCTGGATTGCGCTGGACTAGGGAGATGCCAGTAGGTAGATAATGAAAACGCGGATTTTCTTGCTAATAAGGCGATAGTAGCTTGATGGTGTATAGTGGACTGTATGTTGATTTCTTGAGGCTGCACCAGTTGAGTCTTCATGTAGACTGTTCAGTCTGAATGTGTTCCGACGAATGTTATTTTTTGCAAATCCCGCTCGCAGTTATGTGGAGTTTCGCTGCATTCTATTAGTGACTATATCTGCTTAGCGTCAAGTGCACGCGTCAGCAATATTTTGTGCGAGCGAAACTCCCTATCGTGCGAGCGAGATGGCAAATGAGACCCTCCTTACGCGGCAATACCGTAAGGAGAGCCTCTTATGTGTGTAAGGTGTGTAGTGTACCTATTCGCCTTTTATTTATTTAGTAAAACTTTACAATTCGTAATAACAACATACGATAAACTTAAATAAGACACATAAACAAATAGAACACTTATACAATTTCTAACACTATCTTACACTAACTATTCAATACAAAGGTAATTTACAAATTTTAAACACTTTTAAATCAAACTATAACACACAACATAATAATAAAGTAAATAGACTATACAAGTAAATAGGCCGTCTGTAACACTATTAACACAAGTAAATAGGCCGTCCGTAACATTCTCCCGCCGTGCGTCGAGTGTGGGCTTGCTCAGTCCGACGCAACTTGAAGTTCACTGGGATGGACGGCTGTTACTGCTTCTTCTGCCGGCACGATGATCACCAGCTTCTTCGTTGGTCTTCGTAGGATGCCGTTCTTGGTCTGCACGTCTGCTGCTCGTACCACGCCGTCAGGACCCGGATAGGTAGCGCTCACTCGTCCCAGGGGCCACGTGTTTCGAGGCAAGGTGTTATCGGCGATGATCACCACGTCGCCTTGCTGCAGCGAGGGTCCTCTTCCGTGGGGCTCCCGCCGGTACTGGAGCTCGGGTAGGTATTCTCTGAGCCACCTGGCCCAGAATAAATCGGCCAGTCGGTGCGCCGTCCTCCAGGTGTGCTTCCCATGGAGGTCTTGAGGGTAAGATGGCCCGGTGGGTGGATCATATGCTGGCCCCAGCATGAGGAAGTGGTTCGGAGTCAGCGCTTCCGGTTCTTCAGGGTCGACGCTCACGTGGGTTAGGGGACGACTGTTCACGGTCATCTCTACTTCGGCGAGGACTGTGGCGAGGACTTCTGTTGACGTGGGCTTGTCCAGGACAGCAGTAAGGGCGGTCTTGACAGTTCGTACGAGCCGTTCCCAGGCACCTCCCATGAACGGGGCGCTCGGGGGAGTGAACCGCCAAGAGATTCTTCTTTTCGCCGCTTCTTCTTCGGTGGCGGCGTCGGCTGCTAGACGGATTTCTTTCTCCGCGCCATGAAGGTTCGTTCCGTTGTCGGACCAGATGGTGTGTGGGCATCCTCGACGGGCGATAAATCGCCGTAATGCCATGACAGCGGAATCAGTCGTGAGAGAGGCTGCTACTTCGAGGTGGACGGCTCTGGTTGTGAGGCACGTGAAGAGCGCTACGTAGGTCTTCTTGGTTGCTCTTCCTTGCGTCGTAAGCAGTGGGCCGAAGTAGTCCACCCCGGTGTGAGTGAATGGACGTTGATGATGAGCAAGCCGATCAAGTGGGAGGTCACCGGTTCGTGGTTCTGGTGGCGCTAATCGTCTTTTTCTGCACGGGACGCAGTTGTGGATCACCCCTCTGGCTGTGGTGCGTAGACCGATGATGTGGTATCTGGTGCGACATTGGTTGATAGTCGCCTCTACGCCCTGGTGATGCCCGGTCCGGTGGATGTGTGCGATGTATAGGCGCGCCACGTGGTGTTTCCCGTCAAGGATGGGTGGCCGCTTCGTTTCTTCGGGAACGTCTTTCACCTTTCCTATTCTTGTTCTCACGACGACTATACCGTTGATTATTTCTGATGATATTCTGTGTAGTTTACTGGTTCTTCGAACGCGACGATCTCGTGACAAGTCTTCTATTTCTTCGGCAAAGCTGTCGGCTTGACTCGCTTTGACTATCATTTTCTCGGCTTCGATGAGGAGCTCCGTCGGTATTCTTTTCCTTTCACTTTCATTTTTCTTGACTCGTCGGTTGCTCCAGGTGGGGTCATCTTGTCGGTTCGCCCTCGTTCTGGCGTACGCTATCTTTGTGGCTCGCGTTCTGCAGACAGCCACGAATTGCAGTACCCTGGCGGTGGTCCTGATGAGCCTTTCCCACTTGGAGAACCGGAAAGGATCTGGGACAACTTCATATACTGACGGTTTCTTCTCTTGTATTTTCATAACTTTCTCTTCGCCGGTGACTTGTTGAGTTGTCGTCTTCTCTGTAGGCCAGGTCGACGGGTCTTGTAGTAGGAAGCTCGGGCCCTTGAACCAGCGGTGATGCTGGTTGAAGTCTTGAGGGACTCCGCGCGTCCCGTCGTCGGCAACGTTCAGCTTGGTAGGGACCCATCGCCATTCTTCTATTTTCGTATTTTCTTCTATTTCAGCTATGCGGTGTGCGACGAAAGGCTTGTATGACCGCGCGCCTGTTCTTAACCATGTCAAGACGGTTTTGCTGTCTGTCCAGAAGGTGCGCGCTGTTGGCTCCAGGTCATGCTCTTGCGTTACGCAGTCGGCCAATCGAGTGCCCATAAGGGCTGCTTGTAGTTCTAGGCGCGGGATCGATGTCGTCTTCAGTGGCGCAACCTTGGCTTTGGCTAGCGCTAAGGTTACGTGCGCCTGCCCGTGGTCGTCCTCCACGCGCCAGTATACTGCTGCTGCATATGCTGCTTCGCTGGCGTCGACGAAGATGTGGAGTTGCAGGTTGCGCCCGCTGCTATAGTTGTGATAGCATCGTGGTATTGCGATTTCCCGTAGAGCTTCAAGATGACGAGTCCATTTGGCCCACTGCTCGGCCAGGTCTTCGTCCAGGGGTTCGTCCCACTTCGTGCTTCTTCTCCATATTTCTTGCAGGATTTGTTTTGCGCCGATTGTCACTGGTGAGACTAGGCCCAATGGATCGAAGAGAGACATGACTATTTGCAGGGCTTGTCTTTTCGTCGGTCGTTGTTTTTGCAGCACATCTTCTGGCAGTCTTGACAGATCCAGGTTGTATCGCAGCGAGTCACCTGCTGTATCCCACACCATTCCGAGGACTTTTTCTGTTTTCGGGCCAATGCAGAGTTCTGTTGTCTCCGCTTCTTCTTCTAAAGCGTTAAGAACTTTTCCCGAGTTTGAAGTCCATTTTCGTAGTACGAAGTGCGCCTGTTCGTGTATGTCGCGCACCTGGCACGCTGTTCTGATGGCGGTGTCTTCATCTTCGAAACTCTGGATGTAGTCATCCATGTAGTGGTTGCGTTGAATTGCTTTCACTGCCGCTGGGCACTTGTCTATAAATTCTTCTGCGTTCTTGTCTTTCACGTAGATCGCCGTCGCCGGAGATGACGTTGCGCCGAATATTAGTGACGTCATTCTGTATTCTTGTACTTCAGCTGTTACGTCGCCGTCGCGCCACAGGTAGCGTATCGCGTCACGGTCTTCCGGTGTTATCTTGACTTGAAGAAACATTTCAGCGATGTCGGCCGACACTGCGACTTTGTGCTGCCGCATTCGCATGAGCACGCCTGGCAGAGACTGAAGAAGGTCCGGGCCGGTGAGAAGAGCGTCATTGAGGGATACGCCTTTTGTTGTAGCTGCGGCGTCGTGCACCATGCGTACCTTGCCTGGCTTCATGGGGTTGAGCACAGGGAAGCAGGGCAGGTACCACGTCCGATCTGGCGTCGTCTCGGTGGGTGCAGGCTCGGCGTATCCTTTCTTGACTAAGTCCTTCATCTGTTCTAGCACCTTGACTTTGAGCTCCGGGTTCTTTTCTATTTTTCTCTCTGTGGCTTCTAATCTCTTCATTGCGTATTGTCTATTGTTCGGCAGCTTAATGTTGTCTTCCTTCCATAGTAGTCCCGTTTGAAAACGTCCATCTTCTAATCTCTTTGTCTTCTCTTTCAGGATCTTCAGAGCTTTTTCTTCAGGATCGTTTCGTGGGCGTCTAGGTGTTACGGCGAGCGATTCTAGTGAGAAGAAATTATTTAGTTGTTGATCGATGTGCCTACTTTCTTCTATATCTTGCACGAAGTTGACGCGATGTCCGAGGGTTCTTGTGCAGGTGCCGTGTAATACCCAGCCCAGTGGTGTCTTCGATGCGACTGGTTGGTGCCTGCTTCCTATTCTCTTGTCCTCGGCCATCAGTAGGTGCCAGTTGTCCTGGCCTATTAGTACTTGCGGTCGTGCTCCTTCGTAGCGTATGACATCTGGCAAGTCTTTAAGGTGGCTGCATCCCGCAAGATCTTCGGCGTGAATACTCTGCGGCGACAGTCGTAGGTTCTTCATAGTGCGTGCTTCTATTCTGTGACGTGCGCCTGAGCCGCCGATGAGTACGGTGAGCCTTCGCGAAGTGGAGGTGTCCACCTTCGCTTCGCCGATGGCTTCTATCACTAATGGCTCCCGTTTTCCTCGCAGCCCGGCTTGATGCGCTAAGTCTTCATCTATGAGTGTCACTGTTGATCCGTCGTCGAGCAGCGCGAAGGTGTTTATTCTTCTTCGGGGGCCATGGATCTTGATCGGTACTATTTTCAGAAACGCTTGTTTTCCCTTGCCGGTCCACGTAGAGCTGACGACTTCGCTTTCTTTCTTGACCGCGGGCTTGTCATGATGCAGCATCGGATGGTGTTTGTATTGGCACCCGTTCTTCTCGCACTGGTTGCTCCGGCAGTGATGAGTTTTGTTGCGAAATCGTAGACAGCGAAAGCAGAGTCGTTTTTCTTTTGCTATGTCCCATCTTGCTGGGGTGTCTGCTTTCTTAAAGTCGTTACACGAAGTCGCACTATGTCCTTCTCTGTCACACACCGGGCACCGCTGTGTGTCTTTCTCTTGCTGCCGGCTGGTTTCCACGGTGTAAGTCTTCTGTCCCTTCCTGTCGCTCTCTGGTTGCGCGTACGGACTGCATATTTCGGCTTCTTTATTCAGGAAACGCGCTATCTTCACTATTTCGGCGGCTTGATCGTTTTGCGTAGCGTTGTAGTCGTACCATCGATACTTCAATGTCGACGGTAATTTTTCGATGGTTGCCTTCGCTAGTTCGGGATTGCAGAGGTATTGTTGCTTGTTGATAGCTCTCAGGGTGGCCACGACGTTGTTGATTTTGCTGGCAAATATACACACGTCCCTAGGGGCGTCTGTCAGGCGTGGCAGGCTTCTTATCTTGTCGACCTCTGCAATGGCGATGGCGTCTGTACGCCCGAAGCGGCTTTCTAATATCTTCATGATGTCCCTTGGTTTCGATGCGTAGATAAGTAGGGATTCTACTGCTTCTCGTGCCTTGTTGCGTAGGCTCTTCCGCAGGCGGGCTAAGTTTTCGAGTTCGGTGAACCCGCCCTGCGATTCTTCATACGCGGCTTTGAAGGCTAGCCACTCTTGATGGCACCCCGTGAAGACAGGTAGCTCGTGAAATATTCTTGAATGGCTGCTATGTCCCGTTCTGGCAGCTTGTGTTATGGCAGCGGCTAGTTCTGAAAGGTCTATCTTGTTGACCGCTGCCATCGCTATATTCGACGTTTCTTCTCCCGCCGGTGCCGCTGCGGCTATTGTAGGTAGCGGCGCGTGCGGCGGCGGGCCTGGTTGATTGTAGGGTTCGCCGGCTATGGCCAGCGGTTGGACGCTACTGTTCAGCCAGGAGTCGACTCGTTCTTTGACTTCTTTATCACCGATGACTGTATCGTGCTCGTTCTCGTCTTCGGAGTCCGACTCGGCTTCTATGGCTGCTATCTTCGCGGCGGCTAACTCGACTTTGAGGCGGAGTAATTCTTCTCGGGCTTTCACAAGTCGGGCGGCGCGTCGCGACGCCGATGTGGACGCTTTGGACACGGGCGGCCTAACGGGCCGGCTCGTGAACGTTTGAGCGATAACTGGAGGTGGTTCGATGTTGCCTTGCGGTGCCCGACCCTGGGTCGTCGTTGCAGGCGTAGGTTGGCCTCTTTGTGGTGATTCTATTCTTGCTGTGGACGCTGTGGCGTCGGAACTGAAGCCGATCCCTGTGACCGCAGACGATTGTTCGGTGTCCGACTGTCCCTCAGTCGACGTAGTCTGCGTACTGGGTGTGGCCGGTGCAGCCGTTCTTGATTTTCCCGACGTTGATCTTGTTACTGGCATTTTGACGAATATCTTCTATTTTCCGTGATGGCCTGGCTTGGATAAGCCTGGCAATGTCCAACGATGAATCCGGCTCCGATGGACCAGACAATGTACCGAACGCCCCTATGTGTGACTCTATTGTGACGTCGGTACATATATGTTGCTGGATTGCGCTGGACTAGGGAGATGCCAGTAGGTAGATAATGAAAACGCGGATTTTCTTGCTAATAAGGCGATAGTAGCTTGATGGTGTATAGTGGACTGTATGTTGATTTCTTGAGGCTGCACCAGTTGAGTCTTCATGTAGACTGTTCAGTCTGAATGTGTTCCGACGAATGTTATTTTTTGCAAATCCCGCTCGCAGTTATGTGGAGTTTCGCTGCATTCTATTAGTGACTATATCTGCTTAGCGTCAAGTGCACGCGTCAGCAATATTTTGTGCGAGCGAAACTCCCTATCGTGCGAGCGAGATGGCAAATGAGACCCTCCTTACGCGGCAATACCGTAAGGAGAGCCTCTTATGTGTGTAAGGTGTGTAGTGTACCTATTCGCCTTTTATTTATTTAGTAAAACTTTACAATTCGTAATAACAACATACGATAAACTTAAATAAGACACATAAACAAATAGAACACTTATACAATTTCTAACACTATCTTACACTAACTATTCAATACAAAGGTAATTTACAAATTTTAAACACTTTTAAATCAAACTATAACACACAACATAATAATAAAGTAAATAGACTATACAAGTAAATAGGCCGTCTGTAACACTATTAACACAAGTAAATAGGCCGTCCGTAACAATTTGTTAATTATATTTCACACATGGGCATCCCTAAGATGATCGTAACTGATCAAGGTACTAATTTCTGCTCCGAAGTATTTAAGCAACTAGAAAAACTATTCGGAATCAAACACATATTTGCATCCCCTTATCATCCCCAAACATGCGGCGCCCTTGAGAGAAGCCATTCCACCCTTAAAGAATATCTCAGGTCCTACATCAATGATAACCAGCACACTTGGGATTTATATGTCCCTAGCGCGATGATCGCATACAACTCAAATATCCATAGCACGACCGGATTCTCACCCTTAGAATTATTATTTGGTTTTAAACCCTACATCCCTTCTAGTATTGACACCCTCGATACAAACACATATACTGACTACATCCGCGCTCTTAACCACAGGCTCTATTACTGCCGCCTGAAGGCCCTACAGAATATCCAATCGTCAAAAGAAAGGTCAAAAACTTATTACGACTCGCGTACTAAACCAATCAAATATAATGTCGGTGACATGGTCTATATTCGTTGTCATCACAAACAAAATAAAGCGTTATCTCCAGTGTGGAAAGGCCCATTTAAAATCATTAAATTAAATGGCAACCACACCGTAACTGTACTTGTTAATCGCAAACACATACGTCACCATTATGACGAAATCAAACTGGCAGCAGATAATACGTCATAATAAACAAAAGACCTACCTCAACACTACGTATATTTTATTGCAGGTCAGCACAAACGTCGGTGTGCAGTTACGTCACAACAATAGTATCCAGCACAGGGCTGTACTACGATAAATTATTTGATGTTAAATTTACTAATAGTAATTGGAAAGTTGTTACTTATCTAGACATAGGTCATATTAACCCAAATCTCGACAAGGTCGAGTTCTTGATTGAAAAGATAAGCGTGTTCTGTAACTCTTTTTCATCTTCAAAGATTAACTCTGATTGCGCAAATTCACTCTCAGCGTTAAGAAATCAACATCTTAATAATGTGAATAAATTCTCTTCCGTATCTTACTTACTATCTGATGAGAAACCCAATAGGCGTGTAAGAAGAGGTCTCATCGACTTCGGCGGTACACTCCTAAAAACATTTTTTGGCACTCTAGATTCAGAAGACGCTGTTAAATTCACTCAAGCTATTGATGATGTACAGTCAGACGAGAAAAAGTTAGCATACCTTATGAAAGATAACATTCATGTTATCAAATCTACAATATCATCATTTAATAACTCTATTTCAAAGGTTAATGAAAACGAACAGCATCTCATGAGGAACATGGAAACAATCCATACGATTTTAGAAAATGTTTCAAATAACAATGATAAGCTTGAGATTAAATCTCAAATTAATTCTCTATTAAATTCACTAGAATCAATTATCTTAACTTTATCCTTTGACATAGACGATGTTAATAATGCTATCCTATTTGCAAAGTTAAATGTCCTGCATCCTACTGTACTAAGTCCTTATCAGCTATATAATGAATTAGATAAACACAGGAACAGCCTTCCAAAGCATTCTGAACTTCCAGTATCATTGACCTTGCAAAATATACATGAACTGATAGATATTTCTAAGTTAATTTGTTTTTATCATAATAACAAAATAATTATTATAATAAATATTCCCTTAGTCCTGCCCCAAACGTATAACCTTTATAACGTCATTCCACTACCTACACCATATGATATCTCGAAGCCCGACACGTTTGCACTCATTGCGCCTAGCACATCATATTTAGCGATAACAGGTGATCATATGTTTTACTCATTGATTGAAGACATAAACCAGTGCAAAGTGATCAGTGAAAAGTGTTATGTGTGCGAATTAGTGAACATTCATTCTACAATCGCAAATCCTACTTGCGAAACGACGCTTTTAACAGAGATAGTTGATAAGTTACCGGAAAGCTGTAGCGTTAAGTTACTACGTGGTAAAATAGAGGTATTTCATAAATTAAGTAATAATCGATGGATTTTTGTTCAATCAGACCCCGGTAAAGGTCACGTCACTTGCAGCAACCAACTCGAAAGTCTAGAAGTAATATTATTCGGCACAGGAATCCTGACCCTACCAAAGGATTGTAGAGCATTTTATAAAACTTTACAGTTCGTTGCTACCGGTGACACTATTATTAGAAATGTATCGAATGCCATTTCCAACTTTAACATAGTCATAGATGATTGTTGTGAAAAAATTAAACATAGTAAAACTTTAATCAAACTACCATTCTCAAAGTTAGATAACACTGACAGCCTGGACTCACTGTTAAGGGCCAGTGTACATCTCAACTCACTTGAAGAAGACCTGAGACAATTTGAATCTCCGTCTCATTTAAATAAATATGGCATCCATTATATCTCTGTAAGTTACATTCTTAGTGCTATTATCTGTCTCTACATTTTATATAAAAATAGGAAAGCCCTTTGTAAAAGAAATAATTGTACTCCATGTTGTATTAAAATATTTAACCAGTGTAACAATACAAAAACCACTAAAAATACTCAGAATATTAAAGAAATCGAAGATTGTTCATCTTCTGAAGAATTTGTTATTCAAACTAAACCAATTCCTATTAAGAGGAATATAATTGTATCTCCAAAATAAATTATATTTCATTTTGACATCTTAGACCTCTATTTTCCATTTGTGTGTTAATTATATGTTTTAAAAATATGTTATAGTTTATCTTTTTCTGTGTCTTTACTACCTAAATGTTTAATTGGCATAACGTGAAAACTAATATGTAAATGCTATTCTTAGATATAAGTTTAATTTTTGTACTCTTCGCCGGTCCAAATAACGAAGTTAAAATTTTAATCTCTCATCTCTAGAGATGTGATGAGAGATCTTAACAGGGGGGTTGTTATATCGGAATTAACCCGCTTGAATATTAAAAATAAAAGTGCTTAGATTGCGCTCCTATTGCATTGACGTCAATGCAATAGAAGACCGAGCTTTCCATAATAAATTATCGCGGTTGCTAATTAGTTGGGATTGGACCGTCGCGGACGTAATACTTCTCTTTTCATATTTTGTAATAATTGTGGGTTTTATTTTAATAAATAACTACAGGGGAATTTAAATAGTTTTTTTTAAAAAGTCGAGCCTGACCCAGCCCGTAACAGCACACTTAGAGATCTAACACTGCAATAACAAATTCGCATTCTAGTCATGTAGTGTTGATTGTCACGGGAACCGTATATAATTTTAGGATAAAAACAAGCTGATCCTGCTGTTTTTTTTTTATAGGATTCAAAAAATATTACAATTCATAGCGCGCAATGTATAGCAGCCGGCGCGGCGGCGCCTGTTATGGCTGCTAAGTTAAAAAAATACGTTATGCATTAAGTCGTGCCTTGCGTATTGTAGGTACTTAAACAATCTTTGTTATGAACAAAATATTGAAAATTTTTAATATGTTTGTAAGGAGAAAAGTTTTTAAGTAGCCTTTTGCAACAGTTTTTGTAATAAAATCGAAAACCAAAATTGTGACTTTGCTTCTCAATATTTTCGAATCCAGCAGTTTACCAGGTATGGTCCTGTAGAAAATAAATGATCCTAATAATGTATACAATACGTGGTTTTCGGATCTGCGTTTGTTTTTTTTTTACACCTATTAAATCGATGGTAATAAGTCCATCCACTTAACAACCAAACTGACTTGTGCCTCGACTGCGAGGGCGTGTCCTCCCAGCTGGAGCTGCCGGCGAGGAAGAAGTAGAGCGAGGGCGCCCAGGCCGCGGCGGCGCCGGCGAGGAAGGCCCACGCGTACCAGCGCGGCCGCTCGCCGTGCAGCAGCTTCATGCTCAGGTAGAACACCATGTACAGCAGCGCGTTGCACAGCAGCACCGACAGCAGGTGCGACGCGAAGTTCGTGCCCTGCACGAACAGCCTGCCGAACGGTGGGAACGAATGAACGAACGAATGAACTTGGTTTTCTTTCTATAAAATTAATACAAACAAATGAGCTTAAGCATTTTAAATATGACCTCAGGTGATGGAAACATTAAATTTATACATATCCGAATGAGGATGAACGATATTTGTATCATAGCCTTTTACGGGTCAGTAACAAAAACGTTATTATTTCATAGTTAAACGGCCCATGTCCATTGGCGTGATGACAAAGAAACTTATTTGAAACGATAACGGGAATTAAACGCGATCATACCTTATTATTTTGCCTGACGTTTCGATCGGGTTGCACCGACCATGGTCACAGGCTGACTGGAGACAGCGATGCACTCACTCCGAGGGGAAGGTAGATTCATATAAGTCTACCTTCTAAATGTTTATTTCTCCAAGCACCGTCACACACCACACTAACCGTGTCCTTATTCCGCGAGACAGCTGCCGCGTCCGTATTACGATGCTTACTCGACTGCGTACTAAAAGGAGGCTTTGTATTTTCAATCACCGGATTCCACGTCGCAGAAAGTTTGAAACCGTCTTCCCGATTGAAATTTTTGTGCTTCTTTATTTTAATCGCTTCACGCACAACCCTTGAATAAAAGTGGCGATCTGTGGAGAGGACTTGCGTTTGATGAAATTAAATCCAGTGATTGGTGCCTGATTCAAGCAAATGTTCCGCAATCGCAGATTTTGCTGTCTGGCGATTTTTCACAGCGGCGATATGCTCCTTCACCCTTTCCGCTATGGTGCGTTTCGTTTGCCCTATATACGACCTACCGCAACTGCAGTCGATTTTGTAGACACCAGGAGTTTGTAGCGGTAATATATCTTTCGGCGAGCATCAGTATGGTGTTAACTTTTGACCCCGGTGTGAACACCTCTCCAGTCAGCCTGTGACCATGGTCGGTGCAACCCGATCGAAACGTCAGGCAAAATAATAAGGTATGATCGCGTTTAATTCCCGTTATCGTTTCAAATAATTATGCAACGCGAAAGTTTAAAAGTAGTTATGACAAAGAAACTTGTCAGCATTAATATGAAAGTCTCACGAATGACATCGCAACGGTCAGTTAGTTCGTGAGCACGAACATTGATGCTCAATCAGATACTACCTTGAACTCTAATCCTGCCTGATGCTTACCATATTCTAACTTTAATTTCCACTGCACCACGAAAGGTCTCCTCAACGTTTCGTCCCCGACACTAATTAATTTGATAATGACACAATATGTTACCCGTAGATGGCGAACCCCCAGTTGACGGCGTTGGCGATGGCGAGCATGACGAGGCGCGCCGTGTACAGCGGCCGCAGCCCGCGCGCCGGCAGATCCCGCAGCCCCCGCGCGGCTCGAGCCCACGTCTCCTTCTCTGCGGGGATAGACACTTAGATAACTGATGGCCTGAACAGCGCCATCTGTTGTCATACCAACGTAACTTGCTTGTTTAAAAATAAAGGATGACAGTTTAACCACCTTCCAAATTTTAATATAACAATCTACGAGACATGAAACAAATAACGTATTTTTTCTTTTGGTATAGCCCTACAAAAATGTCAAGATAAAGCACTTAGAAAATGTCCGCCAAAAATCTAAAACTTTTGATACTGCCTCCTAGCAACACTTTTTTCACGCGATACGCATCTCTTTCATTCATTACGATACTATTCATAAGTTTTTGATTTTCCCTTTATACCTTAACAGGCTTAGGACCGTATAAATTGAAAACTTCTTGTTGCGAAAAATATTTTCGGGTGAAAACTTGATAAACCTCGTTAATTTCATAAATGGGCTCTAAATACGATACTGAATGCCTACAAAAACTTTTGAAAATGATAAAAAAGTCACCCTGTATTGTAATGTTGGGACCAGGGAGTGCGAATAAAAGATGTTACTCTGTTGATTGATGTATTAATAATCCCAATATAAACCTTATGTCTATCTTATATACTAAACCTATGCTACGTAATGAGGTGAGGTGCGTCACACACTACAGTATACACCGTGCATTTTTTACCACATGACTAACGAAGCCCACGTTATGTAACCATTATGTACAACATCTTGGGAGTGTTTCTTTTTTATTCTTAGAAAAATGTAAAAAATAAGACTATTCATTTTGAATCATGCTGTGACGCAAGGACGTACTCGTATTATTTGGCTACGGCCGGGTCCTGTATGAATGTACCTCACACAGACACGTACGGCCGTGTGCGTCACAGCGCGTTCCAAAATGAATAGCTGAATCAATATTTTATATTTCTCTAAGATATTTTATTGATAAAAAATACACTAACATGATACATCAAAAAATAAGTTAATATGGTTCCAGAGATTGAAAGAGTTTTATTTCTTTGACCAAGGTTTTTATACAAGTAAAAAGCAAGAAAACACGCTTTTAAAACAAGCAACTTACGTTGCAGCTGTTCAACATGTCCTTAAACATGCATGAACACACCTATCTAGGCCTAATATCAAAGCGCTCTCTGTACTCATTTTGTCAAATTGTCTGAGTTTTAGAGCAATAATTGAAATGTGACCATAATTTGCCATGCGGTCAAAATTAAATACAAAATTGGTGAAAATCTACTCTGTTAAAAGGTACAAATAGAATTGGCTCTAAAGTTATAATAAAAGTTTCTTCCTGTTTTGTTCTAGTTTAAGAACTGGCCGTATATTATTTTTAATAATTTTTATATTATTTATTTTCGTTTTTTTAAATCAAATCTTTAATTTGTTAACAGTTCACTAACATTTTTTGGGCCTCCGTTGCTTTCATAATAGCAAAATAGTTAAAATAATGCAGCATGCTGTCATTTCTTTCTTCTCAGTCGGAGAGGAAATACCTACCTATGTCAAAGCAAATGTGTGAACGAATGATAAGAGTGTTGGAATTTACATGTCCTTTAGAATATGTCACAAAATTTTATGAAAAATGATATGAGTAAGAAGAAATCGTTAAAACAGGGTTTTTAGATTATTATTTTTTGGATTTTTTCACCTTACTCTGCAATATAATGTCCGTTTAGTCGTCTTTATCTGTCTCGCTCACTCATACAATGGCATGAGTGAGCATATACTCTGATACAATGGTATCAGAGTATCTGTAGGGCTAAGATGCGACCCACGACATAATTTTATCGCGGCCTTATATCGCATTTTGACAGCATTATATCGTTTGTCTATCGCTGCTAACATGGCAGACTATTTATGTCATCTCTAACTGTCAAAATACGATAAACGATAAAATTGTCTACAAACTCTAACATGAGCCTCTTATATTTGTCTATTTTAATCGATTTTTGACACTTGCGCATGACAAATTATCGTGGTCGCTTGTAGCTCACGACAAGGCATAAACCCTTTATAAAAAATTGCCGTGCTATATTTTAATTACATTTTGGCCACTTATAAAGAACGGGAGGCGCGTAAAATTCAGCGCAAGCGTATCCGCGACGTGTGCAACCCGTATGACCTTCCGGATATGGAGTTCCAGGCTCTGTGGCGTATATCCAAGCCCATGGCTTTTTATTTGATAGATAGGCTGAAAGCGGACTTGGAGCCAAAAAATGGAGGTCTTCCAGCCATGTATTGGCACAGATATTGGATCTGTGCCTTATTGCCTCTAAGTTTTCTAAAAGAACATCAAAACCATTAGTACTTTCCATGATAAGAATTTATTTCAGTTAATTACAAGTTTTACTCACATCTTTGAGGCCATTTCAAATTTTAAAACTTTTCACACTTCAATCAAAGTTCAAACCGAAAAATATGCCGCGAATGCTGTTTGACAGTGACTGTCACCCAAAGATGTGTCAACGCAGATGACGTCTCTGGCAAGAAGTGTTTTAGCCAAGTCTGACGTAAAATTGAACGAATGATTATAATATTAACCAATGTTTCCACACCGAAAAACTATATAATTATGTAATATGGCTACATCCGTTTGTCGTGTAGATAAACGTTTGTCGAGCGAAGAATTTTTATCGCGGGTGGTTGCCATGTTAGGAAAAATGATAAAATAACACAAGTAGACAAATTTTATCATGTCGTGCGACAAATTTATCGTGGTGTCGCATCTTAGCCATACTGAAAGGGACAGATAGAACCGTAAATACGGGCTTTGTGTAGCGTAGTAGGGCATCAGAACCGGGATTCTCCGGTCCGGGGGTAAAGGCACTCACCGAGCCGGAACTGCCCCACGTAGTAGATCCTCAGCGACAGCAGCAGGAAGGTGAACACGTGCAGCACCGTGAACACGCCCCAGAACAGCGCGCCGCCGCCCAGCACGCCCCATACCACTGCACGAACAAAGAAAAATTCACAATTTATTTGGCAATAGAAACACACTATACTATAATCTAATCTTCTATATATATAAAAATCAATTGCTGTTCGTTAGTCTCGCTAAAACTCGAGAACGGCTGGGCCGATTAAGCTGATTTTGGTTTTGAAATGTTTGTCGTAGTCCAGGGAAGGTTTAAAAGGTGAGAAAACATGGAAAGATTGCGAGGAAGATAGTAAAAACGTTAATTTCATATTCCCAT
This sequence comes from Anania crocealis, assembly GCA_949315895.1. Classification (NCBI taxonomy): domain Eukaryota; kingdom Metazoa; phylum Arthropoda; class Insecta; order Lepidoptera; family Crambidae; genus Anania; species Anania crocealis. The sequence goes on along the minus strand of OX438856.1, from coordinate 24,304,744 downwards.
ATAAAATGCTCTACATCAAATTTTTGAGCCATTAAGTCAGTTTTAATGATGTTAGGATCAGGTGATATGAAGTACACCGGAATATATATAATTCTTCTGTGAGTGTGTATGTCACTGAACTTCTCTCAAACGACTGGACCGATTTTGATGAAATTTTTTGTGTGTGTTCAAAGGGATCTGGGAATGGTTTAGATTCACAATTTTTGGGGGTAGGGTAGGGGTAGGGTATGTGTAGGGTAGGGTAGGGTAGGTTAGGGGTAGGGTAGGGGTAGGGTAGGGGTAGGGTAGGGTAGGGGTAGGGTAGGGGTAGGGTAGGGGTAGGGGTAGGGTAGGGGTGGGGTAGGGTAGGGTAGGGTAGGGGTAGGGTAGAGTAGGGGTAGGGTAGGGGTAGGGTAGGGGTAGGGTAGGGGTAGGGTAGGGTAGTAAAATATTAAAATTTTATAAAATATATACAAACCTAAATTTTTACCCTTTTACTACCAACCCCTATTTTTTGTTAGCCATTTTAGTAATTTAATCATTTTTATGGCAAAACAACGTTTTCCGGGTCAGCTAGTAAAGCAATAAAAAAACACCATAACATTCAATGGATGGGTGAATTTTTGCACCATTTCCATGGACTTTTTTATTTACAAACATACATTTAACAAACCTTTGCTTTATTTGTAACATGTGCTTGAGTGGACATCAAATACCATCAATACTTTCTGAAAAATCAAAGATAGAATTTTTGAGGGTCCACAGAAATGATAAGTGTCCAAAGATATGATAAAATTGTCCATAGAAATCACGCACGCAGGATTGTAGTAACTACCGCGATATCGAGATCATGTGCCACACCATGAAACTCTTCGAGCGCATCTTTGACACACGGCTCTGTAGCGAGTGCACTGTCTCTGATTGTCAATATGGCTTCCGGGTTGGTAACAGCACCACAGATGCAGTATTCGCCTTAGGGACTCTAGCTGAGGCTTACTATATACCTTGGCAGTCCATCTGTTGGGCACTTCGCTTCAGGGGCGTCCCCGAGGCCTATATGGGCATTATCAGAGACATGTACTGCGATTCCGTGTTCTCCGTCTAGACCGCTGTGAGCGAATCCAATAGCTTTCTTATATTTGTTGGCGTTCACTAAGGCTCGGCTCTTAGCCCTTTCTTGTTAAACGTGGTGCTCGATGTAGTTATGGCAAACATCTAAGATCAGCCTCCATGGCTAATGATGTAATCGCCCTCGTTAATCAGAACAAAGCCCATTTTGAGCGCAAAGTCAAGATTTGGAACGACACTGAGTACGTCACGTCCTGTGACGGTACGGATTCAAACACCATCCGAATAGGTTCGGACATGATCCACAAAGTCTGATACGTTCAGGTTCATTGGATCCGTGCTGCACGAGTCTGACAACGTTGACGATGATGTCCAAAAGGCTTGAACGAAGTGGCGCGAAGTAATGGGCGTTGTATGCGACCGCAAAATGCCTCCGAAGCTCAAGGGGCAGATATATAAATGCATCACACGGCCTGTCCTCCTTTACGGCGGCGAGTGTTGGCCAGTACTAAGCAGACACACCCATATATGAAAAGATATTCCTACCTACACATAAAATACACCTTAAGTATCGAATCTACACTCTTACACTCTAAAGTAGTTATGATTTCGGTTTTGATTAAATTTGACCCAAGGATCTCTAAAAATTATAGATTTTATCATTTCAAATTGAAGTCATTATCAAAATATCAATACCACTCAAATAAAACAACTAGCTACGGCGAATTCAAAACATAATTTTGAAAAAAATTTGATAAACTAGCACGAGATGTGAGGGCTATCGAAATGAAAAAAAAAATTGTCCCCATATCACAGAAATGATACACTTACGTTTTGGTAGGGCTCCACAATGACCCTGCACCGGTGTAAGCGCACCGAACAGATTTAGCGGACTGAGCCCGAAGTGAGGAGAGGCTTGGGGGGTGCAACAGCACAATGTGGACGGGGCTATTCCACTAAAACTTACTTTCCATAAATGTGATAACTTTTTTTGGACAAAGGTTGACTGCTTGTCAAATGTATAGGAATGATAATATCAAATATAATAGTTTTTGTCGATTGACAATATTATATTTTTATTAATCTAAACTTGATTTTGATCAAAATAATAAAGGTATTTGCAGGGGAAGTGATTTTATGAGCGAATCGGGTTCTGGGACAGGTCACGGTAATGATAAAATGTCACTTTGGCATTTTTTTTCTGATGTTGCAGAGGTCATTACTGAATGATTTTTTTTGGCCAAGATAGAGGAGTCTTTACTTAACCAAGAAAAAAAAATTCAAAATCATAAATTTACACTTTGCACTATCGTTCTCAGCCTGGACGCGTATTTTTTATGCTTGTGCAATTCACCCGGATACCATAGCCGGAAATACCGGAAAATAGCGTGCCTTACTACACAAAAACGGACGTCACTTCAAACAATAGACGATGCGAGCTGCAAGCGATTTTGCTCTTAAAGGTGGTCAGGCGACCGGCAACAAGAAACCGTGGTGGGATCTACCTCCTAGTGGTCCACCCTGGGCAACGGCATCTTTGGTTTTCTAACCAATGATGACGGCTAACAGATCCCTCTGCGGTGATAGGCTTCGTGCGAGGCCGCCTGGATGCTCCCACCCTTCTGCCGGAGTCCAGCGCCGAACAGTTTTTCTGTGTTCCGCTTGTGTAGAACCAGTACCTCTGGGTAAGCTCGCTCCATCTTAGGCTTCTTCTTAACCGTATAGTTAAGTATGTAGTCAAGAGCGAGCCCATTTCTAAAAAAGGCGATAGTACGCACCGAGCGCGATGAGCACGGCGAGCACGCCGAAGGTGGCGTGCGCGCGCGCGTTGACGTCGGGGTGGCGCGCCTGGTAGATCTTCACCATGCTCAGCACCGCCAGCACGTACATGAACGCCGTGTCTGAAAATGTTAAATTCATCTATTTCAAAAATCAGTTTCCTACCTGCTACTCTGCATACGATAAAACAAGCCGGGTCAGCTAGTTAGTCATAATAATGAGATTTCAGCAATGATTTACACAGGTTTAGCATTTTTTTGCAATTACTGCGCTTGACGACCATTTGGATCAGTGGTAGTAAACGCTGCTTCTGAGCCTTGGGTCGCGGGTTCGGTCCCCGCACAGTACAAATATTTGTGTGCATGAACATGTCTGTTTGTACTGGCCTGGGTGTTTTCTGTGTATTATAAGTATATATTTACTAAAAAAAAATATATATACAAGTAAGTTTATCGGTTGTCTAGTACCCCATACGACAAACTACTTAGTAGTAGCTTAATTTGGGACTAGATGGCTATGTGTGGCCCAGTGTAGCATGCCTGAAAAATGTCTGTAAAATAAAGTAACATAAAATATATAATCATACCACTGCATGCAGGACAAAACCCTTCATCCTTGCATAACTGTCTTATCATTATCTAAACCGAACGACACCCACAGTTGGACCTTGATCAGATCGACGTTTCACTTGGTGGGGGGTCCTACGCACAGATCATCGTCTGGTACGCAATCGCCATTCTAGAACCTTTCTGCCCCAACGGCCATTAGTTCTTCTTACTACGTGTTTGGCTTACTTACTTTACGGCTGGCTGGCTGGCATATAAATAAATAAATAATTCCGATTCCGATTTTAAAAGTAGGCAACAGTTTACATGTCATAATTAACAATTGTCAGCACAACTTCTAAGATTACAGTTGTTTTTTAAGTAGACAACCAGTATATTTGAATTTCTATCACGTTTTGACTCGCGTTAAGTGGTGTCCATAAGATTCCATGTTTTATTTTGTTTCAATAGATGGCGTTGTCGCGTCTTAATTCGTTTGGTATAAGTGGTGCCAATCATATCAACTATTTGCAGCGTCTAGTTAGCAACAGCAAGTCATTATCCTTTTACATATTACGCACTTACCGCTACATGTAATTTGTACTTGTCTCGTTATAACAAATCATTATGAAATCAACAACAATATTATTACCCCATACGTAAGGTCTTCTACTAATTGATCAGTAGCATACCCACCGAACTGGAAGTTGAGCTGGTTGGGGCACACGTGGTAGCTGGCGGACAGCAGCGCCACCACCATCATGCCGGCGCCCAGCGACGCCAGCAGCCCGTAGTGCGGCGGGATGCCGTACTCCTGCCGGGGGAGGAGGCATTTGAACGTCAATCAATATTTGTGTTTCTAAGATTATTCAAATAAAATCACACTGCCAAGATGTCATACATTATGGTTACATAGCGTGGGCTCCGTAAGTCAGGCAGTTCAAAATGCACGGTGTACATAAAAAGCAAAGTCGTGTTAGTTACATAATTAATAACTCAAGAACGACTGGTTCAATTTTTATGAACTTCATGAATTTGTCTGCATCAAAATGGGAAATACGTATTAAAAATATCACTCTTCTACCACCAACCCTATAGAGCATCATAATACGACAAAACAACGTTAGCCGAGGCCGAGTCAGCTGATGTAAAATAAAAAAAAACTAGATACACAATTAAGTAGTGGCAGAGCGAGATCCTAACTACACTGAACATTTGGCTTGGTAACATTCAGTCTGTGGGACTGTGTATCTAGATATAGTTTTAGTATTTTTATCGATGTGTTGCTTCTAGCGTAAAACAACTCCATGTAGAAGCGGAAATAAGAGATTTGTACTTGTGAGATGTGTACTCTTTAGAAAGTGACGTTACTTGTTGAACTAGATTGATGAAATAATGTTAATTTGCTACAAAATGTGTTATAAACCGTATACATTTACTACCGATTGCTAAGATGGTAATGATACTGCGATAAGGGGATAAAAATGATTCGGTTTGCGAAAGTGTAAAGCTTTTGCGTATGTCTATCTCTATGTCTGTTTACGTCTGTCTTTATCTCCTTTTCTCTCTCGTCTCCGTGTTGGAACGTGCGTCTCCCTCTACCTCGTTGCTGGGCTCGCGGCGGCGGCGGCGGCGGCGGCGGCGCAGCTGCAGCAGGAACAGGGCGCCCAGCAGCAGGTAGCCGAGGTTGGACAACACGTGGTTGAAGTCGGCCAGCTGCCCCGCCGGGTGCGCGCACAGGAAGTTGTAGTAGCACATGTCCAGCGAGCCCGACAGGTTCATCACCTGCGACACATCACACAACAACTCGTTACAATATGTATACCGATTGTTAAGTGAAAAACAACGACCTATAATCACCCCACTACAGGACAAAGGCTTTCATCATTGAATTTAAGTTATTATGTTGGTCTAGCGGTTTAAGTACTGGGTCAAAATGAGATGCAAAAACACTTAATCGATTAAAAAACGCTCGCAATTTGTCGTTTTGGACGTACCGAGAACTCACACGCGCAGAGTATCATTGTCCGGAGGTATTGTTGTCAACAGTAATATTATCACATACCCACTGTGCTATACGTGCCGTAGACGATATATACGCTTAAAGGCTTATTTATACTTAACTCAGTCGGCCAGTATGCGATAATATTTACTGTTCACATTAATCCTCTCTAGGCAAGGGATTTTAATACTATATACCTAAGAGAAACCCGCCCGATACCAAATACTGCTCAGGTTTGAAAAAGACTTTAGTCTAAATCATAGATTTAATATACTGCTGATAGATTGGCAATGAAAAGAGACAGAATACAATGCAGCTATACGATAGAACGAGATAGATCACAAGGCCGTTCACGTACACGCTAAGAACCTGTAGCGTTTTTCTGAGTTCTGACGTCTGTAACGCGCAACACAATATTCCCTTTAGTTTTACTAGTTTCATTTTTATTATTGTAAAAAAGTGTCGAGTTGATGTATTTTCATTATGGTTACATGTTCAGTACCTGGAAGTAACTCATCTAAGAAAGGGAACCAACATTATTGTACATTTCACACGTCAACACACAATCGCGATTATCAGCAGCAAAATGCAATGTTTCAGAGCTTTGACTAAAATTTTGTATACTAATTGATAGGGCATTTCATCAGAACAAGGATTTAAATTCATATGAATTCAATTAAAAATAATATCAAATACGTGAATTTCAGCAATTACTAACGTCACTTTTGTATTTTAGTGATTGACGTTGTCGATGATATCTTATCGACATTTCATTAGCTGACATATTTCACTTTGTAAACCGCATACAGTCTAAATTGTTAAAATACGTTAGAAATGGTTGAAATTGCCTAATAGAAAAGAATGTTCGCCCAATAAATATTCGAGCATTTGCAGTTTACATTTGGACCAAGTGTTTTTAACACAGAGGCGTTCAGGCTGTAAAATTACGCTCTGGATCAATCTGCATATTGTTCAAGCCCCCATCAATCCCCATTAGTTAAACATTAAATATATGTATATTTAGTGTCCGTTTGTAATGTGTAATTGAAAAATAAATATCAACTTTATTTCAACTTTGGCGATCGCGATCGCAAAATGAGGCAAAATTGTTAAATACTGGCAAGTAAAGCCTACGATATTTTGTACAATAAATTGATTTTGTTCGGGGATAAGTAATTATAAAATAAAAAACATATCTAGGTATTTACCTGCAGTTTTTTGGCGTTCTTTTAATAATATTAAAAAATAAGTCACCTGCGTCAACGTAAACTGTGTCGATGGAATCGATATCGAAAGCCAGCAGACAATGCAGTACCTGCACTATTTATCTCACGCACATGCTCACTTTATGCACACTAGCGTAACCTAGTTTTGGTCTCGTTTTCAGGATTCAATTGCCAATCTATCATCTATATTAAATCTATGGTCTAAATAGATCTTTAGGCATCATTGTTACAGTAACCTGAATTCAATGATGTATGCATTTTACTAATACTTACCTACTTTAGGTCTCAAGGTACTCACGATCTGGAAGGCGATGACGAACTGCACGACGGGCAGCGCGTAGAACACGGCGACGGTTGCCAGCGCGCTCAGGTAGCGGTCCGAGCGCGCCTTCAGCACGCGCGCCCGCCGCCGCGCCAGCGCCGCCACGTGCAGCTGCGCCGGGAGCCCGAACGGCCGCCCGCCCGCGCCCGCCCCGCCCTGCACACAGCCCACATACATGCCGATACCCTGCCCGCAAACAACGCTGCAAGCTCTTGCCAGTACAATATAAAATCCTGATAAACGCGAGTCAAATCTATACTAATAATAGGGGTTAAAGTATGAAATTGCCGATTTGTACTGAAAATCAAAATTGTTTATTTTTAATTTTTAACAAATTTATTTAATCAAAATAGTTACCATTATTATCTATACATTGCTACCATCTAATAGGAAGGTCATTTATGCCTTTGTGATAGAACTCTGAGAATCTAGACTGCCAAACTGTGTGAAAGCATTTTGTACTGCCTCCTGGGAAGAAAACTTCTTGTCACGTAGATAATTTTCCAAATCACGAAAAAAATGGTAGTCCGCTGGAGCAAGGTCTGGCGAATACGGAGGATGTCGAATGGCTTCTAATTGCAGTTCCTGAAGGGTCAAAACAGTTTCTCGTGCTGTATGAGGTCTCGCGTTGTCATTCATGAGTCGGGGCTGTTTTACTGCTAGTTTTGCCAATATTGTTCGGAGTTCGGCACAATAGACATCTGCCGTTATTGATTGACCAGATCGGAGAAAACTATAGTGAATAACACCATGCTAAGACCATCAAACAGTTACCATTACCTTTTTATTGGTAAGTTTTGCTTTAGGACACTGTTGTGGCGTTTGACCTGGGGTCAGACATTGCATTTTTCTTTTACGGTTATCATAAAGAAACCACTTTTCATCACATGTCACAATTCGATTTAATATTCCTTCATTTCTGTACCGATTCAACAAGGCAACACAAGCTTCAACACGCGTTTCTTTCTGCACATCAGTCAAATCATGAGGCACCCATTTTTCGTATTTTTTTATTTTATTGATTTGACGCAAATTAGTCAATATTGTGGGTAAGGTTACGTTAAACCATGCCGCTAATTCCTGGGTAGTTTGACTAGAATCGGCTTCCACCATGTCTCTTAATTCATCGTTAATCACCTGTGTGGGCGGTCTTCCTCGTGGCTCGTCGATCTGATCCCGGGATCGATGGAGACAAGCCCGTTCTTCAAGTCGAAGTTTCCATCACGAAAGCGTTTAAACCAAAATCGCTCGGTACGTTCATTCAAAAACGCCTCTTCCCTTCCCTCTCCAAACGCAACATTGATATTGCGGGCTGTTTCTGCCGCGTTACTTCCGCGTCGGAACTCGTATTCAAAAATCACTCAAATTTTCGCAGTATCCATCTTTCTTGTCTAAGTTAAATAACAAAAACAATTGAAAGTCAATATTCAAATGTTTCACATTTTCTAAAAGAAGAACATCATAGAAACCACGTGAAAAAGTTTCATTCGAAAACCTCAAACCATGAAGATTCTATGTCAATTCTAAGAACCTATTACAATAAAACGGCAATTTTATATTTTAACCCCTAATAGCTTATGGGCAAATACGAAGCCAAGAATGTAACTCGTTAAACGCAATTTTAGTGATTTCTTTATGTTGTGAACCCAAAATGTGCATGTTTTCATTGTTTTGTGTTGTTCAATGTATTGTGAATTCGGTAAAAGTTTTACTACATAGGAATGGATTGCCTATTGAGCTAGGAGAGGATCAAAAGAGGCACGAGAAAAAAGGACTCAAATGTCCGTTTTAAGGCGAAGGGGAAGGCAAGTGACCTTGAGCATTTCGCGTGATCTCGCTAGTCCGTAAATAAATGTCTCGTTTTAAAGCCACTGAGTACTTACCTCTTGGCCGTCGACAGCTGGAGTAGGAGCTTGTCCAGTGCCCTCTGAAGGCGTTTCTCCTACGTTTGGCGTTTCCGTTGTAGCAGCGATATTTCCCCCCGCATTAGGTCCCTCCGTGGTGGGCGTGTTTGGGACGAAGGCTCGGTTATTGATACCGTTGGGGGACACCGCCGCCGCGTCAGGGGAGCTGTTTGGATATAGGACATGGATATCATCATAAAATGGGTAAAATCAGTTTTATTTCTGCAAATAACCAGGAGGCGCTTTGACACGTCCTTATATTTAAACCTACCACTGCTTCAAGGCAAGTCTGGGCTAGTGCCGAGAAGAAACAGCGCAAGACCCTGTCATGGACTAATATAATTAGGTAATATTCAATGGATGGGCTCGCCGGGTTTACCGTTAATTGCACAGAATAAACAAGGTAGTATGTATTCGACCATGTTGACGGATTTTACAGAGCTACATACAGGGTGAAATTTTAACCACTTTCCATATTTTTTATAGGCGTTCAGTATCGTATTTAGAGCCCATTTATGAAGTGAAAAATGTAAATCAAGTTGTCACCCGAAAATATTTCTCGCGATATAGTTTTCAATTTTTACTGTCCTAGACCTGTTAAGGTATAAAGGGAATATCAAAAACTTATGAATAGTATCGTAATGAATGAATTAGATGCGCTACGCGTTAAAACAGCGTTGCTAGGCGGCCGTATCAAAAATTTTATATTTTTGGTGGACATTTTCTAAGTGCTTTATCTTGACATTTTTGTACTGGGCTATACCAAAAGAAAAAATACGTCATTTGTTTTTTGTCTCGTAGATTGATATATTAAAATTTGGAAAGTGGTTAAAATTTCACCCTGTATTTTAGATCAATTTAATCATGTAACAAATCATAATAGTAGAATTCTCGATTTGGTGTTATCTAATATACTGGTATGTGATTTGCACGTGTGCGATTTGCCACTTAGCAAGGTTGACGCTCATCATCCTCCACTAGAATTTCATGTGTCGTGTAGTAAAGAGCCTACCATGACTAGCTGCCGCGAACCCAGATACAAGTTCTACAAGGCCAATTTTAGCAGGATTATTGAAGAGTTGTCGGAAATATCATGGCAAGACTTGTTTAATCAGGTTTCCTTAGACGTTAATGGTATGGTACGAATATTATATGATACAATCAATAAAATTATAGTGAAACATGTCCCCAAATCCGGAACTGGTACTCGAAAACATCCATGCTGGTATAGTAAGGAGTTGATTAGACTTTTACGAGAGAAAAATAAATACCGAAAACGTTTTGCTAAATTTAAAAATCCCTTAGATAATATCTCGTATCGATTGCTTAAAGAGAGATCACAGAAATTACTTCATATTGACTACAAAAAATATATTGGTTCAGTGGAGTTATCAATTACTTCTAATCCTAAACTTTTTTGGTCCTTTGTTAAACAAAAAAGGAATGGCTCAAGTTCATATCCCTCCAAAATGCATTTTAACAACATATCAACTAGTAATGTAACAGAAATTTCTAATCTTTTTGCTAAGTGTTTTTCTTCAGTGTATGTTGAAAGTGCGGAAAATGGAAATGGAAATACCTTTATTTTTGATAATCCTAATGTGCTCACTTTGAACAATATGTCATTCACCAAAGATGTTGTCGAAAAAGCTTTAAAAAGACTGGACCCTCGCAAGGGAGCAGGTCCAGATGGTTTGCCTTCCGTTTTTGCTAACAGATGTAGTGATGTTTTGGCCGAACCACTTTCTATAATATACAATCAATCCATATTAATGGGTTGTTTTCCAACAGTCTGGAAGGAAGCACGCATTGTTCCAATATTTAAGGAGGGGGATAAATCAAATATTCAAAATTACAGACCCGTGTCAATTTTATCTGTTTTTGGAAAGGTTTTCGAGGCAATAATGCATCCAATAATATCTTGGCATGTGAAACAAGTTGTTTTGACTCATCAACACGGTTTTATTAAGGCACGCTCGACAGCAACTAATTTGGCGAGTTTTATTTCTGAGGTAGTTGAGGTGGTAGATTCGGGTGCAAGTGCCGACGTGATCTACACAGACTTCAGCAAAGCTTTCGATCGGGTGGACCACCAAATTTTAATAGGGTCATTGCGTGAATGTGGCATCTCTGGAAACTTGCTGGAATGGTGTAAATCTTATTTGGAAGAACGTTCGTCTAAAGTAGTTTTAAATGGTTTTGTATCTGACAAAATTATAGCGTCATCAGGTGTTCCCCAAGGATCGCATCTTGGGCCCCTGTTTTTCAATATTTTTATAAATAAAGTAGCTGATTGTTTTCAATACTCTAAAATATATCTTTATGCTGATGACCTCAAGGTAGTAACTTGTTTGAAACACTACGACGATTGGCGTTTTCTTCAGCAGGACTTGGATCGCTTTACACAATGGTGCAAAGTAAAAAAAATTAACCTGAATGCTAAAAAATGTAAATTTGTTCATTTCTCCCGAAAAAAGTCGACTTACTATAATTCATATGTAATCGACAATCATGTCTTAACCGAATCCGACGAAATAAGAGATCTCGGCATTACTATAGACAACAAACTTCGTTTTCACACACATGTTGATGGGTTGGCAAAAAGGAGTTTCAGGATGTTAGGTTTCATATTACGTAACTGTAAAGAATTTAAAAGTGTATCAAGCGTAATAGCGGTTTACAACTCATTGTTGAGATCTGGGCTTGAATATTGTAGTGTTGTATGGAATCCTTATTATGAGGTCCATAAGCGCCGATTAGAAGCTGTTCAAAAAAGGTTTCTTTGGCATTTATCTTATAAATGCAATCTAGCTAAGCGTCTACATACATATAATTCACGTTTAAAGTACTTTAATATGATAAGTTTAGAAAGCCGAAGGACTATAACAGATTACTTATTTTTATATAAATTAATTAATAATTTTATTGACTGTTCTGAGTTATTAAAACAAATTAACTTAAACGTACCGTATAAACTAGCTCGGCTGTCTAGATATTTACCCTTCAAAAGTAGGGGTTTCAGGACCAAGCTGGGGCACTTCTCGACAGTTAACAGGATACAGTCGCAATTTGGTAAATTTTTGCGCTCGTCTCAGATTGACATTGACATGTCTTATTCGCAACGCAGATTTAAATCTTCACTATGTGAACATATGTCCTCGTTAATTTAGGAAAAGAAAATCTATTAAATTTTGATTAAGGTAAAATAGGATTCATGTCGGTTTCCACGTTTTTATATAAGTTGTGCATGTCGTGGTAGCCTTTAATTAAGGCAACACTACAAAATGTTAATTAAGAAAGATATTTATATTGTCATAGTGTATGCTTTGTTGGCTGTCCTTAAATAAATAAATAAATAAAATAAAATAAAATAAAATATAAGCATGAACAGCTTATTAATATTAGTCCACGACACCTTTTCAAAAGTAGGCTTTTGCTATAACAGCTTTGTAGGCGGGTTATGGCTATCTCAGTTTGGGTATTGTTACAGACAAGACGCTGCTGCCTGCCTTCTTGCAGTTCTTCTTTAATCACTGCCAAGAGGACGTGAAAGTGAGGTTCTATTTTATTTCAAGCTGGAACGCGCAAAAACTATGTTGAATCGTCTTGTCTGTCTAGTTTATTGCGCGTAAATAATAGGGGTTAAAGTATGAAATTGCCGATTATTTTCCCACTTTTATTTTGTTTATAGCTCTTAAGTATAGTCATATTATTGCGTTATTCTTTTTGTATTGTATCAAACACTAAATAAAGTAACTTTCGACTACAAAAAAAAATTCAATATTAGTGCCTATTACTTCAAAGGAAGTCGTTGAAAAGACCCCTTACAATGTGTCAGCTGACCTTTTGCTTCAATTAAGTATATTTGTATTATATACTTTGATTTTCAGAAATTTAAATACTATAATGCGTAGCTTTATAACCATCTAACTTTCACCTTTAATTGCATCGAAAACGGTTCAGGCGTTTTTAAAAAAACAAAAAAATTGTTAGTATGGAAAAAATATTTTTCTCGATTTCGTCCATACAAAACGGCAATTTCATATTTTAACAACTAATATAGTATAATATCCTGTCGAAATAAGGAGTTTTTTAGGACTAAAGCTTTTAACATTACAAGTCATTTAATAGAAATCAGCGAAATAATGTCTGCATAATAAAGCTATACTATCCTTTACAATTATTTTTTAAGAAGTTAGATTTTTTTAAACAAATCTGCGACCGCAACCTCTTTATAACCAGGATTGACCACTTTACCACACACGAAATTAAAAAAAGGTGACTTAAATCAAGTTCTGGATAAGAAATTAACCGTAACAAAAACGGTTAGTAAACAAACCTGTTTCCATTGTTGTTGATGACAACTGTGGGGTTCTCTACAGAACTGCTCAGGACCGCGGGGGCGTTGTCCCGGGCGGGGGGTGCGGGGGTCGGTGAGGGGGCGGGGGGCGTGTCCGACTCGTCCGAGTCGCTGTTGTCGCTGCTGTCGAATGTCGCGTCTAATGCAGGAAACAATCCTTTCGTTCTACATTTGGTATGTCAAACCAAAACCTGCTATGTGGACATGTTGTAGAAGTATTAAATAAATGAAATAAATATGGACAACATTACATACATTGTCATCTCAAGGTGACTAACTAGTCAGGTCATAAGTTCTGACACATGTGTAATATGAAATAATTAAGACATGTTTATTATTTATGTAACCATTTATATAGCAAAATGAACGTAATAAAACATAGATTCATATGGTAATAAAGTTTATACAAAATGACCCCCGCGATTTTAAATACAAGCCTTCAATCTGCGCGGCCAGTCGTCTATCGCAGCACGAACGAGGTCCATGTCAATATAGGCGGCTGCCTTAATCAAGGATGCCATGAGCGACTCCAAATCAGGATGAGGCTTTGAGTAGGCCTTTTCCTCCAAGTGTTGCCATATCTTGTAATCTAATGGACTCCAATCTGGACTGGAGGAGGGCCAGTCTTGTGTGCTTTTCGCTCTATGAGCTGGCGGAGAATCTTGATGGAATACCCAGTGCCTGTTATTAAACATGGTATGAGAAACAGGTTCCACAAGGTTCTTGAGGACTGTATAATGATACACAACTGCATTCGTTTTTACGCCTTTCTAACAAAAATGTACCTCAGTTAAGCCCCAATAAGAGACTCCCAACCAAACCATGAGTGAGGATGGAAAATGACCTCGTTGGACACGCGGAATACGGTTGCTCGCTTCTTCACTGCTGTGTGCGTACACCTTATCATTTTGTTTATTGTAGCTCTCTCCCACGGTGAAAATTTTTTCATCCGAAAAAAGAATTTCCGATGCTTTTTTCCCGCGTACCACTTTAACAAAGCGCGGCTTCTCTTCAGTCTCAGGTCCATTAAACGAGCGTCCAAACGATGTCCTGTTTTTCTTCGATATGCCCTTAGCGCTAAGTCTTCATTTAACTCCCTTTTCACCGCGGTCCTGCTTAACCCCATCTGAAGGGCCAACAGTTTCTGCTTACGTATGGGATTTCTTTAAATTCGCGCCTTCACAGCTTTTATCACTGCTGGAGTCTAAGAGAGCAAGGGCGACCACTTCTTGACCTGTCATCTACACTAAAGTCTTCATTATATCGTTTTATGGTACGATAAACGAATCTTTTGGTTAAACTTATTGAAGGAAAAAAAAACTGATAAATAAATAGGTACCTAGAGTTTCTGTTTTTTATTTTTGTAATCTTATGCAGTGGTAATACTCATTGGTGGTACGCAATACTGAACAAGTAGTTAAGTAATTTTAAGTACATAATATCTTTTAGTACGTGATATTTTTTTTAGGAGTTCAGTTTTTTTACTGATAAATAACCTAGAGTATCAACAAAAATGCATAATATGGATTCTGACAGCGAAGATGAGCTCCCACCGGGCTAGAAGGAGAAGTCTACTGAAGACGGGAATGTATACTTTGTGAAGTACACTTTAGTCATCTACACTAAAGTCTTCATTATATCGTTTTATGGTACGATAAACGAATCTTTTAGTTATATTCAAATTTTTCAGTAAGTCGAAAATCTGAATTGGCGCGTAACCGCAACGATGCAACGCAATAACCGCGACACGGTCTTCTTTAAGCGTCCACTCGATATTTAAAAAAGAGGGAAATTCTAAAAAGTACACATTTTTATTTTTATGAATAATTCGAAATTCGAATTCAATAAACTTTTTTGTGGCCAGCATTCTAAATTCAAAAGTTTTTTTTGTGTTTCAGAACTTATGACCTGACTATGTATTTGAAGCACCCGTATAAATCAGAAGCAACGAAGGGACCACATACACCTAGACCCGAGAAAATGTAGTGAAACGCTTTTTAGGGTTCCGTGGTCGAATGGCAAAAAAAGGAACCCTTATACTTTCGTCAAGTCTGTCTGTCTGTCTGTCCGTCCGTATGTCACAGCCACTTTATTCTGAAAGTATTAGCATTATGCAGTTGAAACTTGGTAGGTAGGTGTATCCTGTTGACCGCTTTACGATTCTTACATAAATAATGATATTTAAGGAGGGCTTACCATACATGGAACTAACCAAAAAATATTTTTTTACTCAAACCTATGCGTATGGGGTATCAATGGAAAGGTCTTTTAAAGTGACATAGAGGTTCCTAGACCCTTTTCCAAAAGTCGAATATTTGGAAGAAAGACGCTTCCAAAGTAGTGAAATGGGCGTCACCCTCACCCTGGGCCCCCTGTAACTATTAAACAAAGCAAGTGAAAATTTAAAAAAAAATCATAATTTAGATCTTAACAAATAATTTTAACGAAAATTGGTTTGAACGAGATCAAAACGGCAGTTTTTGAGATAGAGCACATTTTCAACAACCGCAAATATACCTTTTTTCTACATTGACCCGTCCGGCAATCAAAACCGGGACCTCGGAGCAGGCGACACCTTGAAAACCGGTGTGTACCTACCCTACTCTGCCACGGAGGGTCAAGTATTGGTTTAGATGAGTTTGTTACCCACTTGAATATTATGGAGATTTGTAATAGTATCAAATTTGTAATAATACATCATTATTCATTGTAAATAATTGAGCTGTAAACCTTCCTAAAATAAATCAAATAAGTCCACATAGCAGGATTCGGTTTGACAACGACGATATACCTCCCGTTGATAGATTGGTAATGGCAAGAGATAGGATATAATAAAGGCTTATGTTAGACATGCAAGACCGTTTACGTATACTCAAATTTGTCTCTCAGTTTTCCTAAATCCAGTAAAGTCGAGTAGGCAGTGTATAACACTTTACCATTTGTCTCGCACACATGCACACTATACGAACACTAGCATTACCTTGTTTTGATTTCGTTCGCATGGCTCTATACCAATCTATCATACTATATCTATGAAAAAACACACTTTCATTAAATACTTCATGGACTTGTACCAAAAACTTTATCTATAAAATAAAAATAAAATCATACCCGAGTCTCTGCGTTTCCGTTGCGCTGGCGTTCCAGTAGCGACCTGGCTGGCGTCAGTCTGCGATTGGACACCATTTTCTACGGCTGTTTAATTTTTTATTTTAATCAATAACTTATGAATAGTATCGTAATAAATGAATAAGATGCGCATCGCGTTAAAAAAGTGTTGCTAGGAGGCCGTACCAAAAATGTTAATTTTTGGCGGACATTTTCTGATTATCTTAACATTTTTGTATCGGGCTATACCAAAAGAAAAATACCTACTTATTTGTTTTTTAGTTTCGTAGATTGCTATATTAAAATTTGGAAGGTGAGCGCAGATAACAGTGCCGATTACTTGTCTAACAATTTCTACGTGTAGTGTACAGTAGTCTGCAGTAGTGTGCATTAGCGTGCAGTAGCGTGCAGTAGCGTGCAGTAGCGTGCAGTAAGGTGCAGTAGAGTGCAGTAGCGTGCAGTAGTGTGCAGTAGTGTGCAGTAGTGTGCAGTAGTGTGCAGTAGTGTGCAGTAGTGCGTGTGCAGTAGTGCGTGTGCAGTAGAGTGCAGTAGTGTACAGTAGCGTGCAGTAGCGTGCAGTAGTACGTGTGCAGTAGTGTACAGTAGCGTGCAGTACATTAGTGTGCAGTAGCTCACCCGCCCCCAGCAGCACGGCCCGCGGCGCTACGAGGCGGTGGAAGCGCGGCCAGCGCTGCGCCAGTATGAACAGGCCGCAGATGATGTAGAACGCTGCGAAGGCAAGCAGCATCGCCGCCGCCGCCACCGCGTACTGCGCTCGTGTTAAAGCCGGCTAGAAGATGGCATTCTTTTCAGTACACTGTTAACAGCTAATCAAGTTACGTAATAGTTAAAGAGGTTGGAAGGGTATCAATGTAGGCAGGCTTACCGTAGATATAATTACAATATTTTTGCGTCTGTTTAGAGGTCTGAGAAGTATGTATTCACCCTAGTATCGATGCGTAGTCGTTTCACCCGCGCATGCGGCTTTTCCTCCCTTGGCTCGTCCCCGAACACTGCGGCCTCCCACAGCCAGTCCTCGGCCTCCACCGGCTCGCCGCCGCACTTGTCGTTCACGTGCAACACGCCCACTACGAAAAAGCCGCGGGGGAAGCGGGCGCGCTGAGGGGGAAGCGTCAATGATAATAATAATTTTAATAATAATTTAATCATTTATTTATTTTATAAAGCATTTTCTACAGTACAATGTTGCACTGGCTTCCAAGCTAGTATAACTGTGTTTCAGGAGTTAGTTTTTTTCCCTTAAATATGACTATACAAAAGGTTAATGTTAACGGGTGCCCTTCGGTTCGCCTAAAATTTAAAGTCCTAATTTCATTTGGCTGAACCGTATTGGCCTAAACTTATAACGTATAATTATTGTCTAGTCTAACAGTTGTTTTCGCACTATTATAAATTGGTCAAAAAATTGAAAAACCTAATTTCAGTTTCTCTAATATCGAAAGCACTAAAATGTATTAGCATCTTTTTTTTGGCATTACTCTCTATTTTTTTTAAACCGAAAAAGTTTAAGAAACGAATCGCTCACAAACCGACCCCAAGCAGTCTTGTCTGCCCTACCCCTAGAGTGTAATTCAAAAGCGCTTGGCGCGGAGGGGCGAGGCGGCCCGCGGGCTGAGGAGCAGGAGGCTGCAAGCGAGGCGCCGCGGCTGAGGCTGGCGCCAGAAAGCCGAAGCTGCGGTGGTGAGCGTAAGCCATCTGCGACGATAAGCACGCGTGGGACCGCCGGAGCCCCGCAGCGCCGAAGCCGTCACGGAAGTCTGATTGTTTGGATGCATGCATGATTGCTTGTTTGCATGCATGTTTGCTTGATTGCATGCATGATTGCTTGTTTGCATGCATGATTGCTTGTTTGCATGCATGTTTGCTTGATTGCATGCATGATTGCTTGTTTGCATGCATGATTGCTTGCTTGCATGCATGCTTATTTGCATGCATTCATGCTCGCTAGCTTGCTTGCATGCATGCTTACTTCTTTGCAAGCATGCATGCATGCATGGCTATTTCAAATATTGATAAAGTTTTTAATACGAATAAAGATTTGAAACTGTAAATGGTAGTCGTTATAATATATTAGGCTAAATGTCGCTATTGGGAAATTATAATACGGCGATATAAAGTAAGGCGTAGTAAAAATAGGCTAAAGACGTTTAGGAAAAGTAAAAAGGGGCGAAAAAATTTTAGGCTAATAGTTTGTGTGCCAATGACAATTAGGAGTACAAATAATTAGGCATTCCGATATATACCCAATGTTAACAATCAAAATTAAAATAATCCATACTAAATTATAAATGGGAAAGTGTGTGTGCCTGTTTGTTTGTCCGTCTTTCACTACAAAACGGAGCGATGAATTGACGTTTTTTAAGTGGAGAAAGTTGATGGGATGGAGGCAACTTTTGAACCCTGACTTCCCTAAAATGGGGGGGTGAAAGTTTGTATGGAGCATTCCGCAATTTTCAAGGTAGAAATAGTTCTATAGTCCCTAAAATACACCGTACATTTTGAACCTCCTGGCAAACAAAGCCTACATATGTAGCTACTGTTTATAACATCTTGCCAGTGGAGTTTATTATGTGCGACGCTTGACTTGTCCTCGTCCGATACACGTGCCGCGGCCCATGACTGAGTGAAAGCGATGGAGGCGATGACGTAGGGATCATTGAGAGGAGACAGGATGTGCTTTAAAATATTTTTTTTTTTGTTAAAAAAAAAATCCAAATAGTCAGATTTAAAAAACAACCTGTCCGGGTCCTCGCTGCAGCAAAATAATACGTCTGTACGCGTTGCAGAGTGTTACAAAATTAAAAGTCTGAATAAATGTTTAATATATTATTTCAAAAAATATTTGTATCATTGACAGATTAAATAACACTGCCATAAAAGAATACATAATGGTCACATAACGTGGGCTTCGTTTTCCAGGTGGTTTAAAATGCACCGTGTGTAGTAGATTAGGATGACAGTTCTTACTGAAAAAGACAACGTGACCTCGTACCAACGTCATAAAAGAGTTACAAAGACTATAAATCTAGTTTTAAATGTAAATTAATTATTTACGTATATGCGTCATCCTCCAGCCACTAGGGTATAAAGTTGTGTCTAATACAATACTTAATTCCACTTATCACTTTTAAAATATTTTGGAATAAAAGAAATTGAGATACTTACCGACAGCTGAAAGGCCCCAGAGCGTTGGATGCTCATTCGTAGCATAGACCCGGTCATTTCGGCCTCCGCCTCCGCTATCGGGCACTGAAAAACAACAACAGGTTATGAAACGCCCGAAATTAACTTCCAGCGGCATTTTAAACTACACAGTGCATTTTCGACCACCTGTAAAACAAAGCCCACGTTCAGGGCCTTGAACCGTTTTTTTTTTTACCATAATTAATACGTCTTAAACGTTATAAGGCGTTTCGTTCTTGTATTACGTTCGGAACGGGAACGAAATGAGAACGTTATCCAAATACCGGTTACCGTCGCGCGCACGTCTGTTAAACGCCAACTGAGTGAAATCCGTATACTGTGTGTCCAGCATTTTGCATGTAGGTATCGACGCGACGGGAAAGAACGAAATAAAAACGTTATTAAAACTTTATTTTAACCAAAAACCAAATGAAAATGTTCTTCTTCAAAAACGTTTTTATTTCGTTCCGTTTCGAACAAAACCGAAATCAAAGCGTTCTTAGGCATTTAAGACAATATCGTTTCGAAAAATAAACCGGTAAACACGTTACTTATGTAACCATTGTGTATGATAAATATCTTGGCAGTGTTATTTTCATTTTTTTAAATATTTTTTTTATAAATATTTAAAATATTGGTTAAGCTACCATTTATTTTGAAAAACGCATTGACGCGCACGGATGAAGCTGTGTAAGGTTCATTCGTTCGGGAACCCGTCGCAGTAATGTCGGAATCAATATTAAGACGACCTCCGTGGCGGAGTGGCGTACACACCGGTTTTCAAGGTGTCACCTGCTCCGAGGTCCCGGGTTCGATTCCCGGACGGGTCAATGTAGAAAAAATGAGTTTTTCTACATTTTCTCGGGTCTGGGTGTTTGTGGTACCTTCGTTGTTTCTGGTTTCCAAAACACGAATGCTTTAAATATTTATTTAAATTGGGATCAGAACAATGTATGTCCACATTTATTTATTTATTTTACTTATTTATTTAATATTTTACAAAAAAAAAAAATTTATTGATTTATAAAATAACACTGCCATGATGTTACACATACTAGTCACATAATGTGTGCTTCGTTTTACAGGTGGTTAAAAACGCACCGTGTATAAGTCCTCTCACATTTGTATTCCTGTCACAAACCAAACGAGTCTCTCTTACTACAACGAACTGGAGCTGCCGGGCGCATGGCACAGTCAAGATCAAATTTTTTCGGTGACTGACAATGCCAGCCTCATAAAAAATAACTGTTACACAATAATCACTTAAAAATCAGTAAAAATCCCGATATTCCGATGCAAGATAAGATTTTTTATTTTTTTTTATTCCATATAGAATAGATAATGGTTAGATCAATGGGGATGCGGATAGCGCGGGACCGCTCTTTGTGGAGATCGTTAGGGGAGATCTATGTCCGGAGATGGTGAATATATCTATTATCAGTTAAATTTAACTAATAAAAAAAAATATCACATTTATTCATTAAATATTGTTAACCTTATCGAATAAAAATATTCATTCGAGCCATTGATAATTAAACGCAACTAAAAGTTTTACTCGTATAGATAAATCTAACCGATTGATAAAATTACCTAATGAATATTTATAACGTTAGTCCGCAAAGAATAAAAATATCATATCCAATCTTTCTAATAAATTTATTCTTTTATTGAGTAAGTTAACTTCTAAATTTAAATGCATTATTTAGGACACGAGTGGCGCGTGATTGAGACGAGGTGTAATAATAATGTGTAATACAAGTAGTTACAGTTGCAATAAAATAGAACTCTATTCCATTAGCATAAAGAAGAATGATGTTACTCGGCGTATTGAACTTACGGCACCTACGCATTGTTCAAGTTCATTGAATCATCATCATCATCATCACAATGTTCATCATCATTATCATCATCATGATCACTATCATCATCATCATAATGTTCATCATCCTCATCGCAATTATCATCATGATGATGAGGATAGTGATCATGATGATGATGATAATAATTGTGATGATGATGATGAACATTATGAAGACGGTGATGATCACTGTGATTATAATGATAGAGACCATGATGATGATGATAGTGTTTATGATGATGATGATGATGATGAGCATGATGATGATAATTGTAATGATGATGATGATAATGGTGATGATCAAGATCATAAAGTAAACCTATAAAAATAAACGCGTTACACTATATTTATATTACTACTGTGAAAAATACCAAAAAAATGTATCTGCATAAACTTATCAAATATTTTCAACCATATTCAACTACGTATAAAAATATCAAAATAATATATCTGAATAAAAATATCAACTGATATTTACAACCATATTCAAGTATAGGTAAAAATATCAACTGATATCAACTGATATTTTTAATCATTAAAAATATCGATATTTTTATATTTTTCTGTCTTGTTCCATTGCAGTTTTAGAACAACAAAAAAAGGCGTTTCTGCACATTTTTTGCACCTGATTGAAGATGAAAAGACGAATTTGCCTTAAACTTAATTGAAAAGCCACATTTACGTATAAATGCCTTTTTGATTTGATATTTTTGTGTAAGTTCGGAAATATTTTATCTTTAGACATTTTTATTTTTTATTTTTCAATAATAAAAAGGGGTTTAAATATATAATTTTATGTACTTTTAATCTTAGTCGACAATTATCGGTATGGTTTTAGATACATAAGGAAAAAGGCGGATATAGCCAAATGCGCCCATTATTCTTAGGAATACAATGCCCGAATAAACTTGAAAGGGCGCATCTGGCTATTTGCGTCTATTTAATCAAGGACTTAGTATTTTTTCCAAATTTTTTTACTAAAATAAAAGGTTTTTTTATTATTTTTAATTAAATAATTTAAAAAAACATAAGTAATATTTTATAAATCGAAATCAAAAAAAAATATCGTTGCTATTATTTAAAATTTTCAATATGTAATTATTTTCCTTTACTCAAGAACAGCAGACGATTTTCCATTTCATTTATTCAAAAATTTTTTTCTCCGTTTTGACTTTTTGTTAGATGCGGCTTTTCAACTATCGGGGGCAGTACAGTAGTGGGCTTCATTTGGCTGATAATATATATAATATAGATAATAAAGCACGGTTGCAATCTAATCAATTGACTTTTCCGACTATGAACGATTGAATCAGTATACGACTTGTCTTTCCCGCTGGGCTTCTCACCTTGTAGCCCTGTATGGCGATAGTGGCGCACAAGTCGTCGTCTGACTCCACGACGAGCCGCACGTGTTCCTGCGTGTCCTCGAACTTGTAGTAGTGCACGCGAGGCATCTCCTGCGGGTAAAGGCGCGCAGGTTAGGACCCCAGGGGCGTGCAGTAACTAAGTTTCAAAAAACTAAACTATAGGAGTAATACAGGGATCGGTAGTTTATTTACTTAGACGTACTGGACAGGGTTTGCAGTGCTTATCGGCATATGTGATTTGTACGCCACTGCTGAGTAATCCTAGATCTTAACCCGGCCCGGACTTAAGTCCTTAGAACACCGTCCGCAGTGTCCTTTTCTACATTTTGCTACAAATATGATCCAAACAGTACCTATATCGATATTACCTATTTGCCTAAAAGAAAACGACGTTGTCTGCATGCAAGATCATAAACGAAACATACACTTCCATACTTAATACTTAAAACACCATCTCTTGGCGATTAGCAAAATTAAGAGCGGTTTGTAAGTTTCATGATTACGTTTTAAACTAAGCTTTGTGAAGGTGAGTTTTCTAATAAATCTTTTATCTACTATGTCTATAAAAATCAATTACTGTCCGTTAGTTTCGCTGAAACTCGAGAACGGCTGGGCTGATTAATCTGAGTTTGGTTTTGAAATGTTTGTCGTAGTCCAGGGCAGGTTTAAAAGGTAAAAAAATATGGAAAAATTGGGAAGAAGACAACAATTTAATTTTCTTTTATAAATGTTCTACATCAAAACTTTCACTCATTCATGTCGTTAGGATAGATGATACGAAGTTCAACAGGTCATCTAGTTAGTAATAAAATAGTATTTTTTTGTAATTTTAAATTAAATTGAAATTTCCCAAAACATGCGAAAAGACTTTCTTATTTTTTTAAAAACCCTTTTTTTTTGTTTAAAAATCTTAAGTCGTATTGCACTGACCGGCGCGTGAGCTCTGTCTCCCGCGGCATCTGAAAGTACTTAGACCCCCCGGTCACGCGCCCCGGTGCGCACTTCCAACAACGCGCGCGCGCACGTAGTAAAGCCCAGTTCGGATTAGGCCAGTATTTTGATCGAGTGACTCGCTTTCGACTCGCTATTAATCAAAAACCGTTCGTACTTTCGTTCGAGTACAGTTCACAAGTGAGCCAGTCAGAGCAAGCCAGTGAGGCGTTGTGGTGGGAGATGCTACTCGCCGGGAAAATAGAACAAAATGGATTGGCTGGACTAAATGACTTACTAACCTACTCGACTAAATTTTAGGTGTTCAGACGCGTTTAGCTACAAAATTACTCGCAACTCAACTAAAATACTGGCCTAATGCGAACTAGGTATCGGTATTTCATTTAGTTAGACGTTGTAGGCAGGGTATTCAGTGCTGATAATCCCTAGATATTGGGCCTGTAGGTACTCGTACTTAAGCCGCTACACCACCGTCATCGTCAAACACCGTATAAAAGATTTAGATTCTAAGCAGTAGGGTACTGACCGGCGTGAGCTCCGTCTCCCGCGGCGTCTGGAAGTGGACCCTCCAGTCGCGCGCCGGCGTCGCCCGCACGTGCACCTGCAGCGCGCGCGCGCACGCCGACACCGCGTGCAGCGAGAACACGCCCGCCGCCGCTTCAGCCTCCGCCGCTGGACAGAACAATAAATAGTTTTAAAAATCTGTAGCCCGACTACGAAAATGCAAAGATTTCAAAGTACACCCTCTGTATTTGCTGTATTATTTACATATTTTTGTACTTAGAATTTTGTCCTCTTTCATTTGATACTTCACTCGTTATGACTGCAAACTTTTTTTCAGAGTACTCTAATTTGGCTCTTCAAATTGGCTTCTTTTTTTTAGGGTTCCGTACCCTAAGGGTAAAAACGGGATACTAAGCCTTCGCTGTCCGTCCGTCTGTTCGTTGCTCTGTCACCAGGCTATATCTCAAGAGCCGCGATAGCTAGACAGTTGAAATTTTCACAAATTGTGTATTTCTGTTGCCGCAATAACAACAAATACTATAAATGAAATGAATATTTAAGGGAAAAAACAAATACTACATGTTTTTTTAGGTGTTCAGACGCGTTTAGCTACAAAATTACTCGCAACTCAACTAAAATACTGGCCTAATTACTAGGCTTAAGCAGGGATCGGTATTTCATTTAGTTAGACGTTGTAGACAGGGTACAAAAAAAAAAGTTTTTTTTGGCTTTTTTGGTACGGAACCTTTCGTGTGCAAGTTCCACTCGCACTTAGCCGGTTTTTTAACAAAAGGTAGATTAAAAAACAAAATCAATTCTCAGAAACTAGCACAGTATCATTTAGCAAGTTACCTCTAGTATTTATCACAGTAGACTATTCATGCAGTTGTTTAAAAACTCGAATTTGTCGCTATGCTAACGCAAAAACCGGCCGCTTTTAGCAATAATGTAACAATACCACAGTCTATGAACCATACAGTCGTTCGACGAAGACGTCTAGACAGGGCAATTGTGCGGGGTGTGAGGGGCGAGACGCGGGAAGGCCGAGCCCGAACTGCGAACAAAACGATGTTAGCAGTTCGGGACACAGCATTCAGGGCTAACAAATGTTTGTGTTTTAAATTATTTTATATTTGTTTGTTGGAATTTATTGGAATGCTGATATCGAATGATTCGAGATGGTGAACATATTTTTTTTAAATAAGATAAATAGTTGTCAATTTCGAGGTTAATTGGGCTGCTGATTACGAAAAAGCTATCCTTTTTTAAATTCAAGATGGCGGACGTATTTTTTTTTTAATTTGATATGAGTGTAAATTTTGAGGTTCAGTGGGGTGCTTCGGATATGCCATCCTTTTTAAAATCCAAGATGGCGGACGTATTTTATTTTTATTTGATATGAGTGTCAATTTTGAGGTTCATTGTGGTGCCGATCACGAAAATGCCATCCTTTCTAAAATCCAAGATGGCGGACGTATTTTTTTATAATTGATATGGGTGTCAATTTTGAGGTTCATTGGGGTGCCGATCACGAAAATGCCATCCTTTTTAAAATCCAAGATAGCGGACGTATTTTTTTATAATTTGATATGGGTGTCAATTTTGAGGTTTATTGGGGTGCCGATTACGAAAATGCCATCCTATTTTAAATTCAAGATGGCGGACGTAATTTTATATTATTTGACATGGGTGTCAATTTTAAGGTTCATTGGGGTGACGATTACCAAAATTCCATCATTTTTAAAATTCAAGATGGCGGACGTATTTTTTTATAATTTGATATGGGTGTCAATTTTGAGGTTCATAGGGGTGCCGATTACCAAAATGCCATCATTTTTAAAATCCAAGATGGCGGACGTATTGTTTTATAATTTGTTATGGGTTTCAATTTTGAGATTCATTAGGGTACTGATTACGAAAATTCCATCCTATTTTAAATCCAAGATGGCGGACGTAATTTTTTATAACTTGACATGGGTGTCAATTTTAAGGTTCATTAGGGTGCTGATTACCATTATGCCATCCTTTTTATAATCTAAGATAGCGGACGTATTTTTTTATAATTTGATACGTGAGTCACTTTTGAGGTTCATTGGGGTGCTGATTACGAGTGTTTATCAGCAATAAATAAATATTTTTTTATATTGTTTACTCTTGACAACCCTGGCCGTCACGATACTGTCTAGACGTTGTCGGCATTTTCCATGAGATCAAAGGCGTCGAACGACTGTATGGTTCATAGACTGTGACAATACGAAAGAATGCCAGAATTAAAAGCAGTTTACAGTGTTTCAATAAATACAGGTAACTTGCCAAAATTATACTGTTCTAGTTTTTTTAGAATTGAATCTACTCAGTAGTGTAGCCGCAAATGTGGAACCGACATAGATATCTACATATATTATAGTCCAGGTAACATAGGCTTCCTTTTGTCAGAAGAAAAACTTACTTGGTAAATGCTACAACAATATATTAGGTTATTTAAGTCTGCGAACTTTTAAAGTTCCTTAAGTGTATAAAAGTTCGCAGTCATAACAAGTGGGGTATCCCACTACAAAATGAAATAAGACAAAATGTATTAAAAATACAGCAATGCCTTGGGGTGACTTTGAAATCGTTGGGATTTCGTAGACTGGTTACAGCTATTTAAGTATAATTGTTATAATCTAGGTATCAAGGTTATACGTACCGCAATCAGTGGCGCTGCTGACGAGGCTGTCCTCGGGGCACAGCGTGCGCTCGAAGCGCCGCAGCAGGCGCCCGTTCACCACCTGCGGCAGCTGCCACGTGCTGGCGCCTGTTGATTAATTTCATTATTGGACATTTGACAAAATATGCCTCTAGAGATTGAAAGATAATTTATTTCCTTGACCACGGTATTTAGATACGATAAAAAGCTTGGAATCAAGCTATTGGATGCAAGCATTTTAAGTTACTATTGCAACAGATGGCGCTGTTATAACTATTGTAACATAACTCTTTATTTCTCTGTTAGTATATTGTTTACATTCTTACATCAACATCATCATCAGCCTATCACAGTCCACTGCTGGACATAGGCCTCTCAAATTGCACGCCACTTAGGTCGATCCTCGGCTTCTCGCATCCAGCTCCTGCCAGCCACCTTGCGCAAATCATCACTCCACCTGGCCTGAGGGCGTCCTACACTACGTTTGCCGAGACGCGGTCTCCACTCAAGAACTCGTTTACCCCAGCGGTTGTCGGTTCTGCGGCTAATATGGCCAGCCCATTGCCACTTCAGCTTGCTAATCCGGTGGGCCATGTCGGTTACTTTCGTTCTCTGCCGGATCACCTCATTTCTGATTTTGTCCCTAAGAGAAACTCCGAGCATAGCTCTTTCCATAGCCCGCTGAGCGACTTTGAACTTGTGGACTAGCCGTACCGTCAGTATCCACGTTTCGGCTCCGTATGTTATGACGGGTAGGACGCACTGATTGAAGACTTTCGTCTTGTGGCATTGTGGGATCGACGATGAGAAGACTCGACGTAGTTTCCCAAATGCTGCCCAACCCAACTGAATTCTTTTGTTTACCTCATGCTAAGTAAGAGTAAGAATAAACGATGGCCCATGAGGCGGAAAAGTGAAGTACTGGTGTTACGGACTTTTTGTAGTGACGATGACAGACTGGCCATTAGTTTGAAAATTATAAGACTGATTTGGAAGACGAGCTTTTTGACAGCGACACGGACGACGTACATTTTTCCTTATTATTATTTTTGTGTTGATTTGTTTAATTTTTCAGTTTAGTTTTGTGTAAATATTTAATTAAATTCTAGTGTTTATTAAATTCCATAATCGAAGAAACAAAGAAGTTTCCTTGAACCCCTTCAAGGTGGTCCTTCGAAATCAACCGACCTGGCATATGGAGACACGCAGTAAGTCCAAGATTATGGCATTGAGTGCAAAGACCGCAACGGCACATACGACAGCAGCTGTTCCGGACGCAGACAGACACGACGACAGACAGTCTGTCCGAAGTAGCCGCCCGCCCTCGCCGACACCTTCCGTCCGCTCTGCCGCTAGTTCTATGTCAACAGTTCGACGGCAACGACTTCTGCATCTTCAGAAAGAAGCGGCAGAAGCACGTGCGGAAATTGCCAACCGACTCATTGAGGAAAAGTTAGCGCTGGAGTCACAAGCGCTACTAGACGAAGAAGACGAATACCTTGCCTGTAATCTGTCACGTTCACAATCACGAAATTCACTTAAAAAGGACGACAATGTACAGTCAGGTACGAAACCTACTATTAAAAATGACATGAACAACCCAGATTTTTGTAGAACATCTTTGCCTATACCCGCTCACATACATAATTCGTCTGCCATACCCTTAGAAAAAGAGTTAAGTAAGCTTCTGGCCCGACAGGCCAGCAACACAGAGCTACCACCATTCTCTGGTGAGCCACAAGAATGGCCCTTGTTCTATAGTCAATTTATATCGACCACTCGACTATGTAGTTACACAGAAGCCGAAAATATTGCCCGACTTTCAAAATGTTTGAAGGGCCGTGCACGTGACTCAGTGGCGGCTCTCCTAGTAAGCTGCACGAACTTAGATAAGATCATCAAAACATTAAAAATTCGATTCGGCCGACCAGAATTTATTATTGAGACAATGTTAATCAAAATTCGAAATACAAAATTTATACGTCATGATGACATTAACAATTTCATCGAGTTTGCGACCATTGTCCAAAATGCTGTAGCTACGATGATTGCTATTGAGGAGACCGGTCATTTGACGAACCCTTCTCTGATCAAAGAGGTTTTAAATAAGTTACCATCGAACTTGCGGTACCAATGGGCTTTTCACGTAGCTAACAAAGACAGTTTTGTTGCCACTACTTTGAAAGATTTATCAGAATGGATGATAGACATAGCAAATGCAGCGACTATAATTGCACCGATGCCTATTAATGTAAATCCAAATAGACCCGTTTTTCATCAAGTTGATAAAAAGGTTATTCTAGCTACAACATCAACACCGACCGCAAAATGTATATGTAAAAAATGTAAAGGTGGGCACACATTGAAGGATTGTGTCGAATTTAAACAACTTTGTACAAATGACCGGTGGAATTTGGTAACATCAAATAGATTGTGTTTTTCTTGTCTATCTAGTCAGCATCAATTAAAAGATTGTAAATATCGACAAAAATGTACGAAAGAAGGATGCGACAGGGTACACCATCCTTTATTGCACGCGCCTCCAATAAAGCTTGCATGCACTTTGTCGACGCATGAGAGTGTTAACACTGCGACTACACCGGCAGTGAACCATTGCGAGGACATAAGATCACAAGTTCTCTTAAAAGTTATTCCAGTTATCATCTCCGGGCCTGCAGGCGACGTCGAGACCCTGGCGCTATTGGACGAGGGTGCTGCGGTCTCTCTCATCGATTTATCGCTGCTAGAACGTGCAGGTATTGAAGGCAGCGTCTTTCCTCTGCATATTCGAGGAGCCACAGGTATGACGACGACTCAAATTGACTCTCAGGTGGTTTCTTTTTTAATTCGTGGCCAAAATCAGAGTGAGACATTTTTTGTAAATAATGTGCGTTCGGTTCGTGATTTAAATTTGTGTGTACATAGCTTAGGTTTTGATAAAATTGTAAATAAATATCCTTATGTTAATGACTATGTACAGGAAAATGACTTTAGACATAAAAAAGTAGAGTTGCTTATAGGACAAGACAACGTACACCTAATAGTGACCAGAGAGATTATTCGCTCTGACAGACAAGGACCGATGATTTCTTTGACTCATCTTGGTTATGTTGTGCATGGAAATGTTGGCCTCAGAAACATTCCGAATGACGTGACAGTTTTACATCATTGTAGTTGTGACGAACTGAATGATCTCGTCAAAAAATCATTTTCGACGGATGCCTTTGGCACGAAATTCAAAAATGACACTCCTCGTTCCCGGGAAGATGTTCTTGCACTACAAATAATGGAACAAACAACGCGTCATCTTCCTGGGGGTCATTGGGAAACGGGACTTTTATGGCGTGATAGTGATTGTCATTTACCAAACAGTTATGAGCAGGCATTTATTAGGCTACAAAGCATCAAGCGTAAAATGATTAAATTTCCTGAGTTTGCAGAAAAATACCATCTGAAAATTCAAGATTATGTACAAAAGGGTTATGCGCGAAAGCTGACAAAAGAGGAGGCAAAACATCGCACTGACAAGACTTGGTACCTGCCCCATTTTGCGGTATTCAACCCTAATAAGCCTAACAAACTGCGTTTTGTGACGGATGCTGCTGCTAAATCAGGTGGTAAGTCTTTGAATGACTTTCTTTTACAAGGTCCTGACTATCTAAACTCATTACCCGGTATTTTACTCCAGTTTCGATGTCATCGTTACGCCATTATGGGAGACATCCAGGAAATGTTCCACCAGGTATTAATTATAAAACAGGATCGCCAAGCTCAACGTTATCTCTGGGATGACGACGAGTACCAGATGAACGTTATGATTTTTAGCGCAGTATGCTCTCCTTCATCAGCACAATATGTTAAAAATATAAATGCTCGGCGGTTTTTAAAAACTCGTCCCGAAGCTGTCAAAGCTATCATAGACCATCATTATATGGATGACCTGATAATCTCGGTTGACACAATAGAACAGAGTAAAATGCTGGTCGACGACGTTATTGACATTCACGCTCAAGGTGGCTTTAGTATGACCAGCTTTATGAGTAACTCGAAGGAAATTTTGCAACATCTCCCAAAATGCAAAGTGTCTACAACTGGGGCCAAGGTATTGGATGACATTCCTGATTTGCCAGTAGAGCGTGTATTAGGTGTCAAATGGTTACCCGGTGAAGATAATTTTGTTTTCTCCAGTTTTCAAGACGTAATTGACAACCAAAGTGACAAACACCCTACCAAACGCCAGATCCTCAAAATATGTATGTCTGTTTTTGATCCTTTAGGTTTTTTATTATTTGTCACAATACAAGCAAGAATGATTCTTCAAGACATTTGGCAAGCTAAAATTGGCTGGGACGATGAGGTGACAGGAAGTTTATATAACCGATGGCTACTGTGGCTTCAAGACCTTCGAAAAGCTACTTCTCTTCAGATCCCTAGATGGCTACGTGCAGACGTGTCTAGACCAGTCGAAGTACATATTTTTTGTGATGCCAGTACAAGAGCGTTCGTTGCAGTTGCCTATCTGAGATCTGTTTTAAAAGGAGGGCAATATCATGTCAGATTAATTATGTCTCGAGGACGAGTAGCACCTTTAAAGATTTTGAGCATTCCTAGACTAGAGCTCCAAGGTTCCTTGTTGGGTGCTAGACTGGCACAATCGATAAAAAAACACATTGACTTACCTATTGGTCGTGTCGTATATTGGACTGATTCGAAAACAGTATTGAGCTGGATTAGATCTGATGTAAGACGCTTTAAGCCATTTGTTGCTCATCGTATAAGTGAGATTACTGAGCTTACAGACCCTGACGAATGGAGGTGGGTCCCGACGCACCTAAATCATGCTGACCTCGCAACTCGGGAAAAGACATCAGATACCGCCAGTAAGCTTTGGTTGAATGGACCTGACTTTTTCAGACAAGACCAGAGTTTATGGCCAGTTGAAGAAACTGTGACAACCGAGCTAGATCCTGACCCTGAGATAAAGATGGTGCTCGTGACTACAACCGTTTGTAATGACTACTTACCAGATGTTAATCGATTCTCAAAATATTGGCGTTTCATTCGAGCTACAGCTTGGATTTTGAGGCTGAAGTATAATTTACTTCATAGGAATGACCGCCGAAAAGGTGAGCTTGTAGCGGAGGAAATCAAAGAGGCCGAGGTGCTTCTCATCAGAGATAGCCAAAGACGTTCATTTCCAAATGATTTTCATATATTACAGACTACAAATAAGGTAAAGAAAAACAGTTTTATTTCAGTTAGTACCTTTCATTGATTCACTAGAAATTATTCGCGCACGTGGTCGCATTGATTCAGCTAACGCGGAATATGATGTAAAAAATCCGATAGTTCTGCTGCCTTCTGACAACTTTACAAAGTTGCTGGTCATGCAATACCACATAGACGCTGCACATACTGGTAAAGAAAAGGTGCTGAATGATTTAAGACAGAGGTTTTGGATACTACGTGGTCGATCAGCTGTCAAGGCTGCCTGGCGGACATGTCAGGTGTGTAAAAATTGCCGTGCAGTGCCGATACCACCGCTAATGGGACAAATTCCGCTGAGTCGACTTACACCTATAAAAGTTTTTGCCTATACTGGACTTGACTATTTTGGACCTATGAACATCAAAATTGGACGTAGACAAGAGAAACGTTATGCCGCTTTATTTACTTGTATGACAGTGAGAGCTATTCATATTGAATTAGTTAACGACTTGACTTCTGACAGTGCTATTATGGGTTTAAGACGGTTTATAGCAAGACGAGGAACTCCACATGAAATTTGGAGTGATAATGCGACGACTTTTAAAGGAGCGGATAATGAATTACGCAGACATGTGGAAAATTTAGATTTAGACAGATTACAACAGTTTTTGAGTGTTCAACAAATAAAATGGAAATTTATTTGTCCAAATTCTCCACATCATGGTGGGTGCTGGGAAAGAATGGTACGATCAGTAAAGACAGCGCTCAAGTTTACCCTAAAAGAACATATTCCAACAGAACAGATTCTTCATACATTACTGACAGAGACAGAGTGGATGGTTAACAGCCGGCCCTTGACGCGAGTCCCACTCGACCACAGTGACGATACACCGTTAACTCCAAATCATTTCATTTTTGGTGGACAGACTGACATAACTATTCAGACTTTGGATGATTTTACGGATCGTGATTTATTACGTAAATCGTGGCGTCAATCCCAACGACTAGCAGACCTTACTTGGAAGCGGTGGCTCAAAGAATATTTACCTACGTTAACCAAACGTGGTAAATGGTTCCAGACAGTTGACCCACTGACGGAAAACGACATTGTTATTATTTGCGACGATCAACAACCTCGAAACCAGTGGCCCAAGGGTGTCGTTATTAAGATATACCCTGGACCAGATGGGCAAGTACGCACGGTGGATATAAGGACTGCGACTGGGACATACCGACGACCGGTAACAAAACTTGTAGACTTGACGTTAAACCCAATTCAGACTGACTCGATTGACTTGATATTACTCGGCTTTACTTGACAAATCTGACTGGCCAGATCTTCAATGACTTCAAAGTTCAAACCTGACTTGACCTGACCAGACTGTTGACATCCTGACATGGCTTTTAAGTATTGCTTTGCAATACTGGAGGTGGGAATGTTACGGACTTTTTGTAGTGACGATGACAGACTGGCCATTAGTTTGAAAATTATAAGACTGATTTGGAAGACGAGCTTTTTGACAGCGACACGGACGACGTACATTTTTCCTTATTATTATTTTTGTGTTGATTTGTTTAGTTTTTCAGTTTAGTTTTGTGTAAATATTTAATTAAATTCTAGTGTTTATTAAATTCCATAATCGAAGAAACATAGAAGTTTCCTTGAACCCCTTCAACTGGAAAGAAAGAAAAGTACTGGAATTGCGGCCGAATGACAATCTGTGGGTAGGCTAGGCCCCCCATCAGGTGGACTGGCGGTTTGGTGAAGGTCGCGGAAAGCCATTGAATGCGCGTGTCAAGTCCGATCAAAGTAGATATATTGGGAAGGCATATTTTCAGCAGTTGGCGTCGTTTCGCTGAGATGATGATGAGGGCACGAGCCCTAACTATGTAATCTATTAGTTATACTAATAACTATGACAAGATAATGCTACCTGTATCCAATAAACCAGTCCATAAGACCTGAATCCTTACTAACGCGCCCCTTTATCCGAAATAATCTTTCTCTTTCAGTTGCTCCATGACATTGGTATGAGTAAGAGAGACAGAACTAGAGAAATATCCAAAGGGCTCATACCTGCTCGTTGCCGGATGGTGAGCAGCAGTGGCCGCGAGATGTCGCTGCCGTCGCTGCTCACCCACAGCCGCGTCGGCCACTGGCTTTGTTCCTCGTTCTGAAAATTTATAACAATGTCCGGATAAAAACTGCATAATACGATAACTTAGCTAACAAATAGTTCGCAAGTTATGTACCTACAATAAATTGTTTCGATCAAATCAAAGATGGCCGCCGTTAGAAAATGGCGGATTACATTTTTTACACCCCTCGATTGAGGTATCAACTGAAAGGCCTTTGTGAGGAACTGTATTACTAGTAAGTTTTATGATGAGATGATAGGTGCCTAGGACCTGCCCAAATATTTTCTAGTTTTCAGTATAGGTACCATATATATATTTTTTTGTGAATCCATTTAACCGAAGCTTTTTTACTTTTATTTTTGATTTCTTCCGATGTTTTATTCCATAGTACAGAACACTCTTAGGTTTTTTAGATATCAACTTCTACATTGTCCGTCATCTTTAGATGTTCATAGACAAATGAAATCGTGGCACGTTGCTAATCGTACATTTCCACAATAATAGGTAGTATCGTGTCTATGCGTAAGTATTGTTGAAACACTTCGGTACTTACCGGTATGAAATCCAGTATGTACTCTGTGTTGGTGTCGACAACGAAAGTGTGCAGCTCCTCCAGCGTCACTCTGCGGAGTACATGGGTATACAGTAAGCTGCTGTTTGTTAACCATTTAAATTTAATGACAAAAAATAATCCATGTAAGTTTCAATCGGAGTATGACAACCATACGTTGATTGCAGCGCAACTTCAACTTTGTTACTCGTACACTTATCATCTGTTTCTGGACTTCTCGAGGGTTACATTTTTCTTGACGTCACGATTGGTGTAGTGGTGCAGTGGTCCGCTGACTACGCAAGGATCCCAGGTTCGATTAATTTAGAAAACGATTTTTCTAAACTGACTTTAGTCTGGAAGAGCTGGGAGTTTTTAGACTTGCTTCCGAAGGCACGTTAAGCCGTTGGTTTGGGCTTCTGGCAAGAGATAGAAGTGACGTCATAGGCTAAAATGGGATGGTTGAAAAACTCTGACAGAATATCCTTAAAATAAGTCATACCTTCGAAAGAAAGGAAAGGAACTGCAATTTTTTCGTGAACAGTTCACACCCTCAAAAATCTTTTTTGTATAGATACCTAGTAAAATTTTTTAGAATATACAGGGTGAAATTTTAACCACCCTACAAATTTTTATATATAAATCTACGAGACAAAAAACAAATGACGTATTTTTTCTTTTGGTATAGCCCAGTACAGAAATGTCAAGATAAAGCACTTAGAAAATGAAACCAAAAATTAAAAATGTTTGATACGGCCGCCTAGCAAAACTTTTTTTACGCGTCGCGCATCTCATTCATTCATTACGATACTATTAATATGTTTTTGATTTTCCCTTTATACCATAACAGGTCTAGGACCGTAAAAATTGAAAACTATATCGCGAAAAATGATTTCGGGTGACAACTTGATTTACATTTTTTTTTCTTCATAAATGGGCTCTAAATACGATACTGAACGCCTATAAAAATTTTGGAAAGTGGTTAAAATGTCATCCTGTATGCATTAGGTATACTGGACACTTATTTGTTTTAACTATACACCGTGCATTTTCAACGACATGAAGCTTATTATTTAAAAAAAAATAGTTTTATTATAAAATAAATTACATTTACACTGCCATAATGGTCACATAACGTGGACTTCGTTCGCCAGGTGGTTCAAAAAGCACGGTTTATACCGACCTACTTTTTTGATGAGAATAAATTTGACGCTCTCCTGTCTCTAACCTGTCCGTTTGACCATAAGACTAAATAGAATTTTTGATTATCAATGTACAGACAATGGCAGGTCAACCTACCCAAAAAGTTTAATAGGTAGCCTATTAAACTTTTTTAAAGCTTTTTTTTTTAAAGCTATAAATTTTGGCACAGTCGATGAATATTATCTTTGGAATATTAGTTAAGAAACCGGTATTTATCATTTTCAGATGTTAAAAGTTTGAGATTGCTAAATATTTCTAAAATGAAATTAATATTTTTTACTTTTTAAACTTAAGCTTTGAAAACGCTGTCGGCTATTTTGTGACGTCATACATCTTTTAACAAACTGCGTGCGTCATTTTAACCGTGACATTGACATTTATGACACAAGTAAATAAAACACTGAGGTAGTGATGGACTAGTAGTGTTTGTTTATTTTGACTCGTATGACGTCACAGCACAGGCCACAGATAAACTACAACTTTTCAGCGTTTTCATACGTCGCACGAAAAGTGAACTTTAAACTTAAGTTTTGCGGTTTTCTAGATCCTACAAAAATCTGAAAATAACTTTTTTGGTCTATTTGGACATTAAATAATAATTTAAAACCTATTTCCAAAAAGAGTCAACTAGCCTATTCCAACGAGTAAATATCAATATCAATGGGGGCTATCGCTAGTGAATTTGCCACTAGAGGCGCTTGTGTCGCTTGAGGTCCAATATCATTCTCTTTTCATTGGTTTTAGCGGAATTTGTTGCATAAATTATAATTCTTTAATTTACCTGCTGGAAAGTGATCTCCTTCGTAAAATATCGCAAATATGGATTATTTGGCGATTAATGTGAACGCTTTAAAAGCGGAATTAAGAAAAAGCGCAAAAATAGGCGGCCTCAAGAGCAACTATTTCAGAAGTTAGTTTGTTGATATCAAGATAGTTATTTATAAATAATAAACCTTAATTAGATTTAAGATATAACACTTTGTTTCGGCGCCAATCGCCTTTGACAGCTATACCTCCGGACCTCAGTCTACTGTGACGTCAACTGGTGAGCAAAGAAACGGTAGTCCCCATTGAGGAAATTTGACGTTTTGTGATAGGTTGACGTGCTGTTGTCTGTATATCCGTCCATAACCTCCGTGGCGGAGTAGCGTACACACCGGTTTTCAATGTGTCGCCTGCTCCGAGGTCTCGGTTCGATTGCAGGATAGGTGTAGAAAAAGAGCGTTTATCTACATTTTCTCGGGTCTGGGTGTATGTTGTACCTTCGTTGTTTCTGGTTACCAAATACAAGTTGGCAAATACAAGAGCTTTAAATAATTATTCAAATTGGGATCAGAGCAATGTATGTGATTTTGACTACATTTATTCAATTATTTATTTATTAACAAACAACACAAGCCGTGAACTTGCATTGTAGAATTAAAAACAAAATACTGTAATAAGATTACCAGGTCACGGTTCACTAAATTAAATATTGCTATTCTGGTCATAACTCATCACAGCATTCAAAATTTACTGATAAGCAACGAACAAAACCCACGCATTGATGAATTAACCCAGTTGTTTTGTGTTGGGCACAAATTTGTGTACCTAAATAATATCATAAGACATACATTGGTAAAAAAGATATACATAGGTTTTATTTGATATTTTTTAGCAACTTAATTGCACTTATAATATCAGTATATAAACTTGAAAAATTTTGTCTCAGGCGGGAAAAATTTTTCAAGTTTATATACTGATATTATATACATAGGTATCAGTATTTAAACTTGAAAAAATATGTCTCAGGCGGGACTCGAACCGGCATCTCCTCGCATGCCGGGCGCGGCGCTTTAACCATTTAGCTAATTTTAAGTTCTTGCGTCGTTCATTGAGTCGCTTATTGCAGTTCTGTAACATAAGTGGTTTCTTTCAGATCTTTTGATGGCCGTTCCGCTTGATTTGGCTACCAGGTTTAGCATATTACCTTCCGTTTTACGCTGATTTTCCGCTGATCTAATGAACGACGCAAGAAGCTTGTCTCGATGAGATTCGGGTTGGTACCACGCCACGTGGATGCATAAGGTTACCTCCTACCCTATCTTTGATGAAGTAAGTGGAAACATCTTCTTAATCCAGTTAGCAGTCTACAATTTCGGTTCCCAATTATTAGTATTCCGTTCATAATTAAATTTAGATTATTCCGTTTAGTATAATTTACATGGTAAGTTTGGTGATACAACTCGCTCAGAAGTAGGGGTAATTCTGAGCCTTACAAAGGACTCACGCCTGAGATTTCTGTGTTACTAATTTAAGAGGTGGTAAGCTTAGCTGGGGCAAATAAATATATTCTGTTAATTCATGCTCGTCTCTTTATTTACCACCTCATTCCGTTCATCTACATCAACCCCAACACACCCTCCAACCCCTAAACGTTGCAGTGTTTACACAGACTTCTACTATGCTACATCGTATGAACAAATTTTAGAACTGGCAACTCGAAACATTCGAGTGTACATTACTTAGAGTCGGGGAATGAACCTTACCAAAGCTTCTGTCATGTTTATCTATTCCAACTTAAAATGTACTTACTGCTTATCTATTTTGTCTCATAAAATTTTTATCCATAATTTAACGTGTCATAATGTTTTGTGACCTAATCATCATTTGTCCGAATGATAATTAGCCCTAACTCAATGTCTCATAATATCACTTGCCCTAAAATCGAAATCCCTTAATATAATTTATCCTACGGTTTCGGTTCTGAGACAGATTTGACCAAGAAATCCTAAATCCATACGATTACAAGTGAATGATAATGTGACTTATAATAACTAAACTACATGAGGATAACATAACCAAGATAAACCTACTTTTAAACATATTTTTTAGGACTAACAATATTATTATAAACCATCATTAGACTTTAGTATTATCTTATCTGTGTTAGAACTAACAATATTATCATAAACCACCATTCGGACTAACATACATTATACAATTTAATAGCAAGAAAAATTAGTATATCTAATTATTATAGCACCCGATATTATGACACAAAAGCATTAGAATTAAAGACAATTAGGAATAATAAAAAAAGAGGTGTGGCACTCGGAGACTGCCGCGGTAAAGCTATTGCATAGCATTTTTTATCAATTTATGCAATTATAAAACTAAAAAGTATCACCGCTGTGCCGGTCGGAGTTTTTCGTTACGGAATTTCTGGATTCGGTCTCCACGCTCACGGCCCGCGATAGGAGCTATGCAATAGCTTAAAATTTCGTATATTCGAACATTATGGATAGTGATAATTATAGCAAACGCGTTAGGGATTTTGAATATCGGACGAAAAATTTTCGAAGTAGAAAAGGACTACCGTACTTACTGCATTCTGACTACCGTCACGTTGTCGCCCGCTTGCGCGGTCACGCCGACGACGCAGAGCACACACAGCGACCACAGGGCCCACATGTTTAGTCACAAACACTGGTCACTGGTCACGTCACCAGTCGCAGCTTCGGTCGCTTCTCACACTGCTGAGAAACCTGCACGTTCATTTGCACTAACGAATCATCACTGCGAACCGCGAATGGCCCCGCTATCAGCTATCGGAAAGATAACTCCCCCGATACAAGGAAACACTGATACCGATTTGAATCACTGACCGATTTTTAGGCGTGACGAACTGACAACACATTCCGGTGCTTGAGCAAATCTTTGTGTGTAACTCTTGATAAGTTAACCGCGGGTCGCGACTTGGATACTACTTAGGTTTTTAAATAACCCGTGCGTTAGAAATATACTGGAATATTTAAAATATGTCTATATTTATGGCAATAAAGGTAAAGATACCGAATTGACAATGTTTATATAATATTGGATATATAACGTGTTTATCACAATTTATTGTGATATAATTTTATGAGTCAAAATATAATTCGTAAAAACGTTTATTTTTAGATATCGCACGTATTAAAGAAGTTTATTGTTTAGCGCGAATCAACGTTGTCGTTAATAATAAAACATTTCGGCAGAAGCAATGTTTCAGTAATGTTTGCTTGTTTTCTTAACAAAACCATTTAACATTTTCGTTTTATTTCGTTCGAGCCGCATTCTATAAATCGGTTAAGGTCGACCTGTCAGTTTATCTATTTTGGAGCGCCATTGAAAAAAAAAAATTCTCCACAGTAAGTTCACTGGCCACTATAAAGGAAAAAAAGTATTAAAAATTGAAAAATTATGGCTCAGGCGGGACCCGAAACCACATGAGTAAAAATCCCTACAGAGTACAAGCTTCTTGACTTTTAAACTATTCTGATAGGGCTGACAACCGTTGCAAGTCAAAAAAATAGGTAGTAAAAATTAAATACGGTAAGTACCTACCTACATACTAAAAAGTGTATTTAAAAAGGTATATAATATAAGGTTTTGTGTAATTTGACAATACTAAAGTTAAATTAGTTTATAAATGGCTAACCCAAAATAATTTATTTTTCTTTAAATATTTCTTATTTCTTTATAACGTGTGTTACAGTCTAAATCTAATACCTACAGTTTCCTTAAATAAGTGATCGGAAAATATTCGCATGGCATGTCAAAAGACAATTAATTTATAATTTTATTCTTATACTTATCACATTATTAAAATAATCTTGGTACTTATGTTTTTTTTTCATTTCACCAATAAAATTAACATAATTATCTGGACCTGGCAGTATTTTAAGGAACCCAGCCTGTAAATATGTTACCTGCATTAAAGCCTTTACGATGAATAAATAAGGCATCATTGCTTATATTTAAGGCATTTTCCGATAGGATTCCGATTTCTTGCACTTGTGTCGATCCAGACATTTCCTATACAATTATCATGCAACAAACCATAGCAGTGCGTAACTGACCCTTTGTTTATTTAACACCAATTTTCCTAAATAAATATTATATAAATAATAATAATTGAATCATAGAAATGGTACAATCACAATTCGTCAGCCAAATCACTCAAATAAATGTCGTCTAATGCGCGACGTGCAGGCAGCAGCTCTGTCATTTATACCGCAACTGAATCGGCGAAAACCAGTTCTTACCCCGGCGACGCGTCGGTGAACGCGTCGGTGAGATGTCACGCGCACATCGCCGCGCTATGTGTGAGTGGAACTACAGCGGGCCGCTTATAGGTAGCTTGTATTCTGGTGGGAATATTTATTCATGTGTCGAAACTTTATATTAGGTGTTAAAATATGAAATTGCCGTTTTGTATGGACGAAATCGAGAAAAGTCATTTTCCATACTAACAATTTTTTAGTTTCTTTAACAACCCTGATACGTTTTCGGCGCAATTAATTATAAAGCTACGCATTATAGTATTTCAATTTCTGAAAATTAAAGTATATAATAGAAATATACTTAATTGAAGCAAGAAGGTCAGCTGACACATTGTAAGGGGTCTTTTCAACGCCTTCCTTTGAAGTAATAGGCATTAGTATTGCATTTTTTTTTAGTCAAAAGTTACTTTATTTAGTTTTTGATACAATACAAAAGAATTACGCAATAATATGAGAGCTGTAGCTATAAAGCTTAAGAGCTATAAACAAAATAAAAAGTGGTAAAATAATCGGCAATTTCATACTTTAACCCCTATTATTAGGGGAAAAAAGGGTTTACTTCTAAAAATAACAGTCGGAGAGCGTGTGAAAATAATTTATTAACGTTAGCGTGTATCCTAGTGCGTGGCCGTGGGCGCGTGCGCGTGCGCGGGCGCGGCGTAGCGCAGCCCCAGCGCGTCGGCGACGGCGGCCACGTGCGCCAGGCACGCGTCCAGCTGCGCGCGCGAGTGCGCCGCCGACAGGCAGAACCTGCGCACACGCATACAGACTAGTTTAGAAAAAGACATCTCGAGTAACATCCGTCCTACCCGTTCGCTTCGAGGCACGTATACCGGTACCGTCGACAAGAAGAAATAATCGTATTTATATTGCAATATTTTTTAATTATTTCCATATATCTTGGTTCGATTTGATAGATACAGAATAATATGTACTTGCGCCCTACACGATATGTGAGTTATTAAAATAAATTAAATGGAAAAATTTCAATAGATTATTTATTTATTCTTAATGCACAGTCGACCTTGAAAACCTGTGTATACTAATTAAATCAAAATCATTTGTAGTGTGGGGGGTCCATAGTGGCTCACCTAAAGTTCTTTACCCGAAACTGTTCCTCCTGCGTTGCAAACGGTACTAATAGGGTCTGTCTAGGAGCGCGAAGCGGTGTGGCGGGGGGTTGTAGCGGCCAACTCGAGACGAACGCGTAGTATTTATAAACAAGTGAAAGTAATTACTTGACTAAAAGTAATTACTTAGGTGACAATTTGTAGTCCTTAATCTAGTAATTATTGGAAATTAGAAGTATGGAAAGTTAGCATTCTCAGCCAAACAATATGTCTATTAATGGTGACCCATTTCCTTCACATAAGCACTACGCAGTAACACCTTAAGTTATGACTTTCTTAAGCAATAAGTAATTACTTCTTTATAAATACGGGGGTAAGAGTTATTAGACTACCGGCGATGATATTGCGACAGTTTTTAACGAATGCAAGTATTAACAATCACATTTTTATAGCACCACTTGTGTTTGATACTAATGAACTAATTTGAATTTGAAATATATTGAAACAAAGCAAATTTATACTAATATAAGCTGAATAGTTTGTTTGTTTAAACGCAATAATCTTAGGAAGTACTGGTTCAAATTGAGAAAATCATTTTGTGTTGGATAGTTTATTTATGTATGTTGCAACATCACGCTGTCCCCAATAGGAGCGAAGAATCAATGAAAAATGTTGCAAAAACGTTCGCGATCATAATAACAGAAATTGACGCGGACGAAGTCGCGGGCAACAGCTAGTATGTTATAAGCGCACACGCTGTGAAGACTCAAATACGTTTTATACAACGTCCACGTCGAGTGGTAATAATAAAAAAATATAGCCGTCTCTTTCGTTTGCGTTATATCGCATCTTTTGTTCTGCTATCAGTTAAACTTGTCAATGTGTGCAGTTTTGAATTGCTCGGAACAGATAACTATGAAGGTAACATATCTATACTTCAAAATATCATTGACTATCAGCTATTTTCTCGCCCATTAGACGTAAAATAATAGGGGTTAAAGTATGAAATTGCCGATTATTTTCCCACTTTTTATTTTGTTTATAGCTCTTAAGTATAGTCATATTATTGCGTAATTCTTTTTGTATTGTATCAAAAACTAAATAAAGTAACTTTTGACTAAAAAAGAAATGCAATACTAGTGCCTATTACTTCAAAGGAAATCGTTGAAAAGACCCCTTACATTGTGTCAGCTGACCTTCTTGCTTCAATTAACTATATATTTTGTATTATATACTTTGATTTTCAGAAATTTAAATACTATAATGCGTAGCTTTATAACCATCTAACGTGCACTTTTAATTGCATCGAAAACGGTTCAGGCGTTTTTAAAAAAACTAAAAAAATATTAGTATGGAAAAATGACTTTTCTCGATTTCGTCCATACAAAACGGCAATTTCATACTTTAACCCCTAATATTAAATTCTACGTCCCGTGTTTAAGTACGAGTACCAGGTCAATAATCAAAATTACACTTAGAAGTTTTTACGCTGTTAGACGCCTAAGACATTCGAATATTTTCTTTTAAGTGTTTTTTTTTTCAAGTTACACTAGTTTGACGACCTCCGTGGCAGAGTGGCGTACACACCGGTTTTCAAGGTGTCGCCTGCTCCGAGGTCCCGGGTTCGATTCCCGGACCGGTCAATGTAAAAAAAATGTGTTTTTCTACATTTTCTCGGGTCTGGGTGTTTGTGGTACCTTCGTTGTTTCTGGTTTCCAAAATACGAGTGCTTTAAATAGTTATTCAAATTGGGATCAGAACAATGTATGTGATGGTATCCACATTAAAAAAAAATTGATTACCTTGTAAATCAGTCTTACTTACAAATATTTTGGAATAACGCACAGATTTCACTGTTGTGTGGTGCGGCCACATTAAAAGGTCGCCACCCCTTCCCTACTTATAGGAGTAGCAAGAGGCGACTAAAGGAGTACTGCGAGGAGGAAATGGGAAGCAGCGTCCTCTTTCTAGCATTGGTCAGATCAGACTGCGATCGCCAAACCACGTGCTAAGCGTGGCGATCATAGCAAAATATCATTTGGACTGGTTTAGGGTGATAATGATAAAAATCCTTTATTCTATTTATTCAGAATTTCAAGCATTTTCTTGCGTTCGCATTGACTTATTGAGATTATAAATATAAAAATTGCTTTCGTTAAAATTACGTATAATCGAAGTTTAAAATGTTGACACTGGGTCAGAAACGATAAGATAACGTACGTTAACTATGATTAGAATATCTATTCAATTTAGCTTTAAAAATAAT
Organism: Anania crocealis; assembly: GCA_949315895.1. Classification (NCBI taxonomy): domain Eukaryota; kingdom Metazoa; phylum Arthropoda; class Insecta; order Lepidoptera; family Crambidae; genus Anania; species Anania crocealis. The sequence continues at coordinate 24,260,358 of OX438856.1, read as the reverse complement.
TTTAAGTAACGAATAAAGCAATATTTCATCAGGGTCACTGCGTGCTAGACTGGTCTTTATCATGCTTTTTATTCTCGAAAAAAAAAAGCCAATTTTCTTAAAACATTTACGGCTTCGAATATTGGTATAAATTGAAACCATCAATTCTGACTGTTTGCTTGAGTTTACGCGAACACTATACATTGAAATGTCTGCCCGTGACCATGACCGCCAAGTGTTCGAAACGTGGGGTTAAACCAAAAAAAAAACGCGAATAATCCGTAAATATATCTTTCATTTCATCAATTCTGAATTAGTACCAAATAAAATGACCATCAATCATTATGGTCCGGTTTACGCAGGCTATCTATGCAGCGTGTTGTTTGAGCTTGTGTGTACTGTGCATGTAGCGGGTAGCGGGTAGCGTGTAGCGGGTAGCGTGTAGCGGGTAGCATGTAGCGGGTAGCGTGTAGCGGGTAGCGCGCAGTGTGCCACTGACCGGATGCGCGCCTTGCTGAGCGGCGTGGCGGGGAAGCCGACGCCGACGGTGGCGACGCCCCGCGCGGCGAGGCGCTCGACGGTGGCGGCCATCTTGCTGAACGAGTACACCAGCAGCGGCACCACGGGCGACTCCGCGTGCCCGTACAGCACCACGCCCATCTCCCGAAGCCTGGCGGACACGAGAGAATACACGTTATACAAGAAAAAATGGCCAAATGTGAATTGTACTAGCGCAAGTGTGCGAGGAAGGAATTTGAGAAAGAGCAAAGAAAAAAATTTGGGAGGAATATTACCAAATATCCGAGACGGAGGACGAAGAAGACGTAGTTTAAGGTAATCAGTCTTCACAGACTTTACTCCAGCTTCCCACAAATCTCCAAAATTAGGGGAATGGGGCGGAATAAAGTGTCACTTCCTTAAAAAATTAAATTACTCAGAAACAAACAACATAATAATATACAATTAAACTTATCACTAAACGGGGATTTTCAATGCACTAGTATATATTATAACAACAATGCGTTGAGAATTCCAGTTTATTCATAAGTTTTATGTGTAACAATGCATCATGAAAGTTTTAATACTAAGTATGTAAGTTTAAGATTATGCGGTTCTTTGGAAGCACTCACGACATTTGTTCTATTACCGCTGTAAACATCAGGATCCCTCCGTACCTATCTACCGCTGGAGCTCACCTGGCGCGGAAGTAGCGCGTGTTGTCTCGCAGCGCGCGCACGCGGCGGCGGCCGGGGGGCGCGTCCAGCGCGCGCAGGGCCCACAGCACCTGCGCGGCCACGGGCGCCGCCATGCCCAGCGCGTAGGTGTGCGCGTGCCCTTGTGCCCGGAGGGAGCGTATGAGCTCCGCGGAACCTGGTTTTGGGCAGAAAGTAAGAGTGTTTTAGCAACTTGTATGCGGGTTATTATCTTATAACTCAAATCGGAAGTCCCCACTAAGGCTTGTACTCGGGGACATTGTTGGGTACTATCACAAAGTAACTATATTTTCCTATCGAGTGCGCCTCGTCGAGGTCCAGTAGTAAACCTAACCACCTGAACACGTACCCGCCACGTAGCCACCCGCCCTCGTCCGGGGTACAGCAGAGCGGCCTGAGCCAAGTGAGCACGTACCCGCCACGTAGCCCCCCGCCCTCGTCCGGGGTACAGCAGAGCGGCCTGAGCCAAGTGAGCACGTACCCGCCACGTAGCCCCCCGCCCTCGTCCGGGGTACAGCAGAGCGGCTGAGCCAAGTGAGCACGTACCCGCCACGTAGCCCCCCGCCCTCGTCCGGGGTACAGCAGAGCGGCTGAGCCAAGTGAGCACGTACCCGCCACGTAGCCCCCCGCCCTCGTCCGGGGTACAGCAGAGCGGCTGAGCCAAGTGAGCACGTACCCGCCACGTAGCCCCCCGCCCTCGTCCGGGGTACAGCAGAGCGGCTGAGCCAAGTGAGCACGTACCCGCCACGTAGCCCCCCGCCGCGCCGAAGCTCTTCGTGAACGTGCCCATGAGCACGTCCACGTGCGGCGGCGGCACGGCGGCCCACTCGCACACGCCGCGCCCGGAGGCGCCCAGCGCGCCGATCGAGTGCGCCTCGTCCAGGTACAGCAGCAGCCCCAGCCGCCGCTTCAGTGCTACGAGGGCAGCCAGGGGCGCCACCGAACCTTCCATACTGTACACGCCTTCCACCACCTGAAGGGGAACGTGCGTTGTCAATGATACACCTGGCCTTCCATTGTTAATGATACACGCATGGAATAGACATTGCATCTAAGGGAAATGAGAATTCTGAAATGACTCCATTTTGGGATCCGTTAAAAGTTCGTGTCCTTAACGATATTAAGGCAATGTAGACATGTTTAAGAGTAATTTTCTTCCCTCACAAATTGTGAGTTTACCATAATTTTGTTTTTGGTGTTTAATGCTATTTTTTGTTGATTAAATTTGTCACGAAATAAACCAAGACGCAATGCAACTTATAACAATTGATTCAGTGATATCTAGTGTCTAAATATAATTTTCTTACATAAATATAAATGGAAAGTTCAATCACAATATCTGCAGTTTACCGTAAGAAGTTTGAACAGAGTTGTGGCAAAAATAAGTAAAAAAGCTGCAACTAAAACAGGTCTGTGGCCTAGAGAGTACAGTGAACAGAGATGACTGTGGTATCTACAGTTTGTCGTAGAAAGTTAGTTAGAGGAGTTGTGGCACAGAGAGCACAAAGAAAAAGAGCCGTCGGTTGAATTCAGTTCTGCGAGGAATTCCAACAGACCTAGAAATGGGACAAGTATACAGGGTGTATTGTGTGTATACAGTTAGTGGGATGAGTGAAAGATGCTGGTAAGGGAAAGTTAATGTACGAAACAAACCCAATGATAGCTGTTCTAACACTGATTTTATTTACGGATTGACGTAAAAGGTAATATAAAAATGATGCATAGGCAAAGTACGGAACATATGTTTGTGTGTGTAAATAATATAATATTGTCGCGAACTGACCTAAATTAGCCTGTCTTTGACATTACTTATGCCTATTGTGCGGTAACCCGTACATAGGGTATAACAAAACGAAGCCTTAAACATCGCATTCGGTTCATCAAACCAAATCGTATGAAACAAAAATAATCGCTGGCAAACAATTTTTGAAGTGAAAACTTCTTTAGCGGCGCTGAGCATTTTTTTTTGGATGGGTAAAAACTTCCAAACTCGCGTCAGGGTCACGTGATGCTGATCGAAAAAGCGTAAGATCGAGGGGAAGGGAGAGAAACTAGTATCTCCCACTCTTTCTACCGTGCCTGAGTGTGCTGTTTTCTATTATTTTTGAAGTGAAACTTCTTTATCGGCGTTGGAAAAAATTTACCGTCACGTTTTGCGTCAAATTTTCGTCACATTTTTCGGTTACGCGCCATCTTTTTCTTGCCCCTACCACGGTTGGTTCAGACGATAGCAAAAAGGTAAAGTGAAATAATATTTACCCATTTAACCAACTTAACCAACTTAACCAACTTAACCAACTTAACCAATTTAACCAATTTAACCAATTTAACAAATTTAAGCAATTTAACCAATGTAACCAATTTAACCAATTTAACCAATTTAACCAATGTAACCAATTTAACCAATGTAACCAATTTAACCAATTTAACCAATGTAACCAATGTAACCAATTTAACCAATTTAACCAATGTAACCAATGTAACCAATTTAACCAATTTAACCAATGTAACCAATGTAACCAATTTAACCAATTTAACCAATGTAACCAATTTAACCAATTTAACCAATTTAACCAATGTAACCAATGTAACCAATGTAACCAATTTAACCAATTTAACCAATTTAACCAATGTAACCAATTTAACCAATGTAACCAATTTAACCAATTTAACCAATGTAACCAATGTAACCAATTTAACCAATTTAACCAATTTAACCAATGTAACCAATTTAACCAATTTAACCAATTTAACTAATTTAACCAATTTCTGGAAAGTTGCATGTAGATCATTTTTCGAAAAATAAGGCCATAAAGAAGTTTCACTTCTTACGTGTGTACACTAGTACACGCACAACTTTTTTTTTAGGCATTTAATTATATCAAGCATTTATTGCCCGCAATGTATAGGGCGCACGAAGCGCTACATAACAGACGAGGATTGTGACTTAGCTTCATACAATTAGATGTGCGTGCGCGCGGTTTATTGCGGGTTGTTCTATTTAAAAAGTTTTTTTATGAAAGAGTTCTAAAATTTTCAACTGTTTTCTAAAGAAAAAAGTTTAGTAACAACAAAAAAGAAGACTATCATGCCAAGATGTTGTAAAAAAAAAAAATTTGACCCTCAATATCTCAGTAACGATTCATTTCCCAGGTATGGTGTCTTGGAGAGAAATGATCGTACAAATGGGTAGAATACTTGGTATTCGGCTTCGTTAAGCTTTTTGTTACAACCTGTATATGTTCACACTCACGATAACAATCTTCCTCCACCTGCCCTCGGCGATGGCCTCCCTCGCGAGCCGCTCGACGTGGCGCACGTCGTTGTGGCGGAACACGCGCACGCACACGCGCGCCAGCCGCAGCCCCAGGATGAGCGACGCGTGGTTGTTCTCGTCGCTGAGCGCGAGCACGCCCTCGCCGCCCAGCAGCCCCGGCAGCGATAGCGTGTTCGTCGCGAACCCCATGCCGAACACTATCGCTGCCTGCGCACAAGGGATAGACAAAGAAAATATGTCTTAGTATATCTTTTCGTATTTTATATGATATTTTAGCAACTTGATTGCAATTATAATATCAGTATTTAAACTAGCAAATACACTAAGAAACTACGCTGGCTTACAGCGATAAAAATATGATTGAACGATTGAACAATTGGCGCTGTGTCATAGTGTCTCGGTACCTTAATTGAAATAGCACCGCGTACGGTACACGAAGAGATGCGGGTTTGAGCCCTGGCTGAGACATAATTTTTCAAGTTGAAATACTGATATCTTTTAGTATAAAAAATTCTTGTATAAATTCGTAAACTTTGAATATAATATTATGATTAACCTCGCTTATAAATAAAAATTCATCTATAAGACCGGGATATGTATGTCTGTCTGAATAAGAATTGATTCAAAAATGATATATTTTTGAAAAAGAATTCTTCATCACTAAAAGGGACAAGTTCTTAATCTGTCATTAATGTAGCAAGACTGCCGTATGTCGTGTAATGCGTGTCACCTCTACGCCGAGGAACTTGGCGGTGGCCTCCTCCAGCTCTTGGTGCAGCGGCGTCGTGCCCAGCTCGGCGCGCGGCGACGCTGAGGTGAGCCCGTAGCGCCGCACCGCGCCCGCCACGTCGCCCGCCGCCTCGCCCGCCGCCGCCAGCCCCAGGTAGTTGTACGAGCCCATGTTGAGGCAGCGGAGCCTTCTGCCCGTCAGCCTGGCGAGTGACACGGTCGAAGGTTAAGCGATATCGCGTATGGGCTAGATCAGTGGCTTGCACACTATGCACTGCCTACTATGTCTAACTAAATAAAATACAGAGCCCTGTACTACTCCTATAACTTAGTTTTTCTATCTCAAGCCCTTACCAAACGCATCTAAGTCCTTCCATGACGAATCGAATGCCGGTAACATGCTACAATACCGGGAGTAACTAACTACTTCCTTAATAAAATCTACGCTCATCCATGTCTAGTCCCTCTGAATTCAAGATCCTGAATCAGCCACTGATAGCCATCAAATACCGAAGGCTTTGTAATTTCATACAACTTAAATAATGAAAACTGACATGACGAATGGTTTATTAGCATAGTTTTATGGGAAGCATTTACCGCATCAGTTTCGTAGACGCGCGATTCGAATACAAATTGTTTGGCGATGAACGTCCCAACATTTATTGACTTATTTATTTTATTTATTCTCTTACACTATCTTAACAGGAATAACCTAATACGATAGTATAACTTAATTATATAAACACATTTACAAATTTTAGCAATTAAACTTTCTTATAACTAATTATAAACAAAACCGTCCTTGTAAATTCACTCAGAGAACAAGAAAATATGTCTACACTAAATGCAACCAGACGCCAACTTGACAACCTTCTATCTGACAGTCAAGTAATCAAGGGTGGGATCTACCTCCTAGTGGTCCACCCTGGGCAACGGCATCTTTTGTTTCCTAACCAATGATGGCGGCTAACAGATCCCTCTGCGGTGGTAGGCTTCGTAAGAGGCCACCTGGATGCTACCACCCTCCTGCCAGAGTCCAGCGCCAAACTGTTTTTCTGTGTTCCGCTGGTGTGAGGAAGAACTAGTACCTCTGGGTAGGCTCGCTCCATCTCAGGCTTCTTTTTAACCTTATAGTTAAGTATGTAGTCAAAGGCAAGCCCATTATTAATTAAAAAAAGGGTTATAACCCTTTTTTGGTGAATATTCCAAGATTGCGTATAAAGCACTTTTCTTCCTCCTTCGTGATGCGCATTACCAAGGAGTAAAACGCTGTGCCTGCGTCTGTTTTCCCTGGTGACTGAAGCCCTGTCATTTTTAAAGCTAGAAACTGCTTCTGGGTTAGCTCGTTCTATCGTAGGCTTCCTTTCAGGGTTCAGCTTGAAGCCAGAAGCAAGCCCAACAACAATAAAAAAATCATATTTCATTTTCGTAGAGAAGCTGGTCAGATTACAGCAACGTATCTAACCAATGATGACGGCTTACAAATTCCTTTGCGATGGTAAGCTTCGTAAGACGCTGCCTGGATGCTACCACCCTCCTGCCGGAGTCCAGCGACAAAAAGTTTTTCTGTGTTCCGCTGGTGTGTGGAAGAACCAGTATCTCTGGGTAAGCTCGCTCCATCTTCGGCTTCTTCTTAACGGTATAGTTAAGTATGTAGTCAAGAGCAAGCCCATTAAAAAAGTCGTGTGGCACTCGGAGACTGCCGCGGTAAAGCTATTGCATAGCATTTTTTATCAACTTATGCAATTATAAAACTAAAAAGTATCACTGCTGTGCCGGTCGGAGGTGTTAGGTTATTTTCGTTACGGAATTTCTGGATTCGGTTTTCACGCTCAAGGCCCGCGATAAAAGCTATGCAATAGCTTACTATTAAAAAAACAATCTCACCTGAAGGACCAGTTGTAGTCTTTGGACTCGCGCTCCATGAGCACGACCTCGGCGGCGGGCGCGGAGCAGATGGGCCGGTTGAAGCAGTGCGAGACGCGCCGGTACACGTAGCGCGAGTAGAACTGTTCAAACGGGTTGTAGAGTGGCGCGTAACCCTGGAACCAAGGACGGACTGATTAGAGCATCTTTATTAAATTGTTGTCATACAAATACCTGAAAATCAAATTGAACACATTTCTAACGACACATACAGGTCAAGAAGAGATGGTGCTTTTCTTTTATATGCCGGCAATACACGGCAACTAGCTATCCTAGCTGCACCTTGTCAGGTGGATCAAGGGGTACACTGCAAATTTAAGTTATACCTAAACCTTTCTCTGCTGCGTAAATCTAAAATAATGTATGTAACAAAATCATGTTTTGAGAAATGGGACAAAGTTTTTTTTTTTTATTTTAGCTGATTTTATCTACTTAGATGTTTTTAACAAAATATGTTTTATTTGGTATCATTAGAAAGATATTTTTATGATTAATATAGCCGTGTTAGTTTTAGAGCGATACTATTTAAGTGAATTTAATTATCTTTATAAACGTGTATTGTTATACTAAAGCTGTGAGAAACCTAGCTAAAATGTAAACTAAAACAATCTATACTTATTTATATACTAATATTATAAAGCTGAAGAGTTTGTTTGTTTGAACGCGCTAATCTCCAGAAGTACTGGTTTGATTTGAAAAAATATGTTTGTGTTGGATAGTCCATTTATCGAGGAAGGCTTTATGCTATATAACAACATGCTGCGACCAATAGGAGCGAAGCATCAGTGAAGAATATTGCAAAAATAATTGCGTTCATAATAACAGAAATTGACGCGGACGAAGTCGCGGGCAACAGCTAGTTATATTATAAAGCTGAAGAGTTTGTTTGTTTGAACGCGCTAATCTCAGTAAGTTTTGGTTCGATTTCAAGAATTATTTTTTGTTGGATAGTCTAATATTGAGGAAGGCTTTAGGCTAATATAACATCACGCTGTGATCAATAGGAGCGAAGCATGAGTGAAAAATGTTGCAAAAATAGTCATAACAATAGAAATTGACGCGGACGCAGTCGCGGGCAACAGCTAGTGTATTTCTAACTACAGAAATATTCTGGCTTTTTAACTAGGTCTTAAACATATTTATACAAGACACTGTACTCGTATTTTAAGATAACATCCAGATTAACAAATATATTCCGAAAATTCAGAGCCAATAATGAACCAGTCAAAATAGTTATTGTTGAAATAAATTGTTACAGATATGAATTTTTATTAGACACAGGCATGTACAAAACGGGTTACAAACGATAAACAAAAACAATAATTACACGTAATTACAAGTTTACAACCCTTAACATATATTATTGTATCACATTATGTAACCGTAATATATTACAAAGTAATAGAATATTACATATTAGTACTCGTAGTATGTACATGTTGCAATTGATACGAACTTAGATAGCATTCCGGACATCGCGTATCGGCCGCAACAAACAGGTGAAGTGGCGGTTCGATATATCAGCATTAGTCATTCAGATATAATTTGAAGATAACATTATGAATAACCTACTTCTTGTCGTATGATTATCCAGGTTTACGATAATAGAGCGCATTTAAATTGATCGGTTAACTAATACAAAAACAATCTACGTCAATATCAGTATTTAAACTTGAAAAATTACTCCGGGGCTCGAACCCGCATCTCCTCGCATACCGGGCGCGGCGCTTTACCAATTCAGCCAAAGAGACACTACGTCACAGGTACGTCAATTTTTCAAGCATATTCATGTACAACGTTGTAAGCCAGCGTTGTTTTAACAAATTTTAGTAGTTCGCACCCTTAACACCCGAAAGAAAAGCATCTTTGCAGATGTTTGACAGTCTCAGTAACAACGCATTTCGCCCACTGCTGAGCATGGGTCTCCCTCCTTTTTATGGTTAGTTCCACCACGCTGGCCTAGTGCGGCATGGTGGACAGCCGGGGCGACGCTGTGGCAACATCACCCCGCCGTTGGACGTTTCTCGAGCCGCCCGAAGACCTCCAACAGGGCATAACGACTGTTATCTCATGACAACAGCCGGGACCAATGGCTAAACGTACCCTCCGAAGTACGGAAACGCTCATGGTATGATCCCACAAACGACCACCCATCCAACTAGTGACCACGCCCAGCGTTGCTTAACATTAGTGACAGATACTGATCACCAAGAAGCATTGGGCTGAGCGCTTCAGTTTGACAGTCAGTAAAGATGAAACAGCTAAATACACAATTTAATTGCAATTATAATATCAGTATTGAAATATCAGTATATAAACTTGAAAAATTTTGTCTCAGGCGGGACAGGGAAATTTATCAAAAAAATATATTTTTCAAGTTTATATATTGATATTATAAGTGCAATTAAGTTGGTAAAATATCATATAAAGTATCAGTATTGAAACTTGATACCTACCCCCGCCTGAGACATAATTTTTCAATTTTAAGTACTGATATTATAATTGCAATGAAATTGCTATAATATTAGGTGTTAAAGTATGAAATTGCCGTTTTGTATGGACGAAATCGAGAAAAGTCATTTTTCCATACTAACAATTTTTTAGTTTTTTTAAAAACGCCTGAACCGTTCTCGATGCAATTAAAGGTGAAAGTTAGATGGTTATAAAGCTACGCATTATAGTATTTAAATTTCTGAAAATCAAAGTATATAATACAAATATACTTAATTGAAGCAAGAAGGACAGCTGACACATTGTAAGGGGTATTTTCAACGACTTCCTTTGAAGTAATAGGCACTAGTATTGCATTTTTTTTAGCCAAAAGTTACTTTATTTAGTTTTTGATACAATACAAAAAGAATTACGCAATAATATTTATTTTATTTTTATTTTATTGAAAAGGTACACCAACAGTACATATATAAAAACATTAAAAACTAAAGATATTATAACATAAGCTTCTTATTTATATACCTCTTACAGGCGTACACAACGTTTATAACAAACAGTAGGTAATTGTTAGTAATTACACAATTAGAAAAGAAGTTACAGCAAAGTAGTATGCCTATTAAAATAACAATAATCATGGTTTCGAATTCCGACACCATCTCAGTCTTTAGCGCTCAGCAATTCGCGGAGATTAGCTTTAAATTTTGGTAACTTGTCGCGAAAAACATCCAGGCCTCCATTCACGTCCCTTTTCATTAGTGAGTTATATTGGGCGCAGCATCTAACCAAAGGAGCATGTCTTCCTACATTCGTTCTGCATTGAGGAAGTGCAAACGTTTTATTTAATATGACTATACTTAAGAGCTATAAACAAAATAAAAAGTGGGAAAATAATCGGCAATTTCATACTTTACCCCTATTATCATATGAATAATCTACGTCAATTCTGTACAAGTGTTAGATGCAGCCAGTCATGCTGGCGAAGCCGCGTCTTTCACAACTAATGAATTGATGGTTAAATAATAAATACGACGCCGTTGTATTTCTCCACACTAGATGTTAATAGCTCGGTCAGAACGAGAGCAATCATACTAACACATAGGCAAACACTGCTGTTACACATTAGCTTATTAGCCTACATTAGCCATTGCCCAAAGAATGGAATCTTTTTAGGGTTCCGTTACCAAAGGGTAAAAACGGGACCCTATTACTAAGACTTTGCTGTCTGTCTGACTGTCCGTCGCTCTGTCAACAGGCTGTATCTCATGAGCCGCGATAGCTAGACAGTTGAAATTTTCATAAATTATGTATTTCTGTTACCGCAATAACAACAAATACTAAAAACAATATAAAATATATATTTAAGGGGGGCACCCATACATCAAACCCATTTTTTTGGCCTTTTTGGTACGGAACCCTTCGTGCGCGAGTCAGACTAGCACTTAAAATAAAAAAAGGTTTTATTTATTGCACACCATACAAGCAATTATAGTCTTGTTTACAGAAAGATTAAGAATTATAAAAGATTTGGGTATTTCTCAGACCAGACTAGATACGAGTAATTTCCATGGTAATCTTTACAAAAGCAGTAAGGTGATTGCAAATCAGAGCCATTTTTAATAAATTCCTATTGACTCATAGTGACTATGGTCAGTTTGTTAATGCTCCAAAAGTGTGTTGATATTCTCACGGAAATATATTCCAGTAATAATGGTAGGTAATGTGTGGTTTACACATATGTTTTCTGGATATTTAGCGAGTGCACTGCATCGAAGGCCGACTCTCTCTTTTAGCGTAATTAATTTACACGCGCGTCCAAAAGCGCAAAGGACTTGATTGACATAAATAGAAAGATGGATGGATAGAATACTCTTTAGTGCACACCAAATTTAGAAATTACATAGACTGACTTGGTAGGCATTTTTTGACAATTAGATTCAGTGCCGGGTTTTTGAAGCGCTCATATGACAATTTCTTAGAGATCGATCTTAGTTAATGTTAAGCAACGATAGAAGCGGTCACTAGTTGGATGGGTGACCGTTTGAGGCATAATACCATGTGCGCTTCCGTGCTTCGGAGAGAACGGAAGCGACTGGCCGGCCTGTTGTCACGAGATAATAGTCGTCAAGCCCTGTTGAAGACCTTCGGGCGGCTTGAGAAACGTTTGTAAGAAATAAATATTTTATTTTGGAATAAAAACATATACCTAGTCGACCCAAATAAAGAGATTAAGCTTATCAAATTTTTAATTGTATTTTATTCAGCATCGCTAGTATCACCTTTCTATTTGGCTTGTATCTTCACCTTAGAGTTGCCGCTCGATAGTCTATAGATAGCTGGCGTCATTTCAATAGTATCCACAGCCTATATTAGCGATAGTATCGATACTATTGAAGACCAATATATTTCTTTAGAAAATATTATTACAAATTCACGAAAACTATTGATTGGTAGAAATACTATCGATACATTACATCGATAGTATAAATAGTTTTGAGTGATTCGCTAATATCGATACTATAGATAGCACTATCAATATTGTAACTAGTCTTCGAGGTCAACTATAGACAGCCAAACTATCGATAGTTCTGCAACTCTACTTCATCTCTTCCAAAAATACGTCTTTTGAAGTATTTTTCAGTTTTATCTGAATAAACTAAAATAATATTTATTACTTATTTGTAAATAGTGTAACCGTAAGATGTCTATCACTTGTCAGCGTTGAAGTCTTGAAAATAGACCGTTATTGTGCAAGCTTTTGAGGACACCGCAGTAATTTTAATCGTCTTTTCACTGTTTTGAAGCAAATTTTACTGCTAGATGGTAAAAAAACATTTTCACTAGCATTTAAAACCGGTATAAAAAAACCGATTGTTGAATATATGTATTTAAAAATACTTCTTTCGGGTGTTGCAGGTAAATAAATCAAGAATATTATTGATACTTAGCTTACAGCTCAAAACAGTCAAACAGTCTTGTTAGCTCAATGGCAGGAAGGTCGTGGGTTTGCGTTCCAACTAAGGCAGTCAAGATTTTTAATCAAATGGCTTGATATTAATTTAACACGATCTGTCTTGATGAGTCAGGTTTTTTTTTCAATGGCACTAATAGTTAAGGTATACCACATTATGCTGATTCTGTAAAAAGTAAAAAGTAAGAAACAGCCTATAATCATCCCACTGCAGGGAAAAGGCCTCCATCAATGAATTCAAGTTACCACAGCCATGATGGTGACGACGTCGTCGTCGTCGGAGCGCAGCGAAGGCGACAACATCTCCTGAGGATGCTACGTGAAGTGGCGAAACGCGTCGAGGTTTTTATTGTATCGGTCTTGGGTACTAATAATTGCATTAACTGTACTGCATGCATTTTTGAAGGAGGGCGGGCGGTTTTCTGCATGAAGTAGTGCTTGCTCAATCAGTGTTAGTGCGGGTAGTAGGGCATGTAATATCGGAAGGTTTTCAATTCCGATACTGATTTCCGATATTAGATCTCAATATCGGAATTCCGATATTAATATCGGAATTTCGCTTGCCATATTTTATTTTATGTTATTCGAAAGGCAAACGAGCAGACGATCCACCAAATGGAAAACATTGTAATTTTGGATTAAATAAAAAAATACAATAAAATCAGTCTTTAATTTTGGCACAAAAACGTGTTAATATTTTTCATACTTATTTTCTATAACTGTAATCAAATAAACTATTAATCACCATTAATATAAGTTCTTTCTCCTAGGGCGACACATATGGACTTCAGAGCTCTGTCGTTAGAGCTCAAATATATTTAAATAGGCTTTTATAGAAAGACCATACCTTTTGGTGCTCTTAAACACTTTATTTATTAGTTCAAATAGAAACGTTCACTGATTCCGATATACGATATTGTATCACTCAATATCGGAATTGTAATATCGGAAATTCGTTCCGAGATTTCGATATTGCGAGATTCCGAGATTCCAATATTCATGACCTAGCGGGTAGTGTGGTGCAGGTGCTTCCTCAAATCAGTGTTAGTGCGGGTAGCGTGGTGAAGGTATCTAGGCCGGTGTTAAGAAGCGGAAATCATTAGCAAAATAATTTTCTCAATCCATAATTAGTTATGGATTTCCGCAAAGTAACGCCTGAATCTATTAATTTTATGATGGGAACTGGCATAATCACCACGCTTGCCAAATGGGGGTTGGTGATCACAAACCCGAGCAACTTTCGAAAATTCGAAACTTTTTGTTGCCAGACCCGGGGATCGAACCTGGGACACCGAGATCTTAGCCCGGTTTTTAATAAATTCTACATTCTATTTTACTATTGAAAACATCACGCTCTATGAATACCATTATTGCACTTACTCACTGAAGTTGTAAATGCCAATTATGGTATACAATGGGGTCTCATAAATCATAATACAACAACATTGCTTAGCTAAAGTGCGATTAACCATATAATGTACCTAAATGGTTAGTCTTAACAATATTTCAGTTAGAATGGTCTAAGCTCTTCTTAAATCGCTTTAATTGATTGAGTTTGTTTAAATCTTAATTAATGATGGGATACATGGTATAGATTATTTACGATTCGTTACGAACAAACATAAAAGTGTGTGTGTGTCAGTATTGCAACCCTGGGAAGAACAGGAATTCGTTATACAGGGTGGTCCAAAAAGTTGTCCAAATATATTTTTTTGGATTCCTTACATACAGGGCTATCCAAATATACCCTATATATGTTAGCCCATTTTCGTACTTCTCGAGACAGTATTTTTTTCTTAAATTTTGGGAAATATTTGAGATCTTTTTGGTTTGGATAGCCCTGGTTGTAAAGTATCAAAAAAAAAATGTTTGGACGTCTCTTTCTGTTTAAAATACAACCGATTGACGGCCCAATCAGTGAAATAGTTACGCAAGGGTAGCACGTTACCCAGTCACCCAGTCTGATCAATCTGGGAAAAGAGATTTTCTAGATAGTCCTGGGTCTTGAAGGAGCGGGGTAGTTTTATTCGTGCTTCGGAAGGCACGTTAAGAGGAAATACAAGGGCCGTTTTTCCATACAAACGTAGTCCCCTGTTTCCTACCTGGATAATGCCAGTAGAGCAATAATTTTTATTACAAAAATTTATGGCCACTATTAGCATGTTTCTATGTTTTCTGTTTTTTCATAAATTAATAAATAAAAAAGATATAAGCCCTCAAAAATCGAAAAAAATTGCCAGATTTTCAGCTGTGTTCACACATCCAGAAAACAAATTTGGCTAGATTTTAGAAAAATAAGGAATACACGAACACGGCCAAATCTTTGCTTTAATTTTTAATGAAAAAAGTATTTAAATCGGTCTAGTTTTGCAAAAGTAATCGGGGGACTACGAAACGTTGATTTGGTGTGCTTTTAGTAGGTATTTTCGGTCCAAGAAGCAGTTGTCTCTATCACACTCTGCGGTGAAGGCGTTTGGCACTGCGCGACAGCAATAGATTTTACAAATACCTATTTTTCAATTCTCTCACCCGTAGTGTTTCCTCTTAAGTCCCGGCTTCTGTCGGAACATTGTAAAAACAAGACACATGGAGGCCTGTGCTACTATTACTCCTACTCCTACTACTGAGGTACTTGGAAAACTCTTGACACCTTGACGTGTGATACGAAAAGAAGAAGACTACAACGGTTTGCAGTTCTTTTTAATATGTAGCCGTTTGGCAATCGCGCTGCAGCCGATGCGTTAGAAAGAATGATAAAAGAAAAATAATAACAAGAAACTAAACAATAATTTAGATTAAAAAAAAATTTAAAAAAATAGAAATATTAAAAATAAAAAACAAAATCACATTATCAAAACATTTATGCCAAAAAGGTCTCACGCTCAGCATTTGTCGTGGCTTATTACGGCATGGACACTTATATTCTGCGTTACCGAGTCTGCTAAAAATGCAAATTTCAAATAGCCCTAGAACAACGATGTGCAAAATGTAAGTACGAAGCAGTGCTTAACAAAGCAAGTCATTCTACATTTGCTTTCAAACGAGTTAGTGATTACTTGTAAAATTACATTTTTTATGATTCGACGTAGAGAGTCACCTTGAAGTGTTTAAGGCGACAACGCGGTCCATAAGTTTTTATTCACAGTTCCAGTTTCAAGTTTAACAATAAATTGCTATTTCTTAGCATTTTTGCTAAACATATATATTACTAGACATTGAAGCCGTGGTCGCCTTATTTTTAATTGTTTCTAAAGGGAGTAAATTATTGTAATATATTAAAACGATTACATGATGCACAGTAAACATTATGACATTTTATTACCGATATAAAATCTGGTTGACATTCAGTGCACGCACACTACTCTTACAAGTACGTTACGGAATTCCTTACTTTTTAAATAAAATTATCGTAGAAATTCTTTTATTTCTTTTCTCCGAATTAAATCAATGATTTTTATAGAACTTTGCATAGACTGCACTGTAGTTCATAAGAATATGGTACATTGATACCTTATCGATAGTATGTGATAATTTGAATCTAGATACTATCATGTCACTAGCACACGTGGTTAAGTAAAGTAGTAAAGTAACAGCTTATAATCGTCCCACTGCAGGGAAAAGGCCTCCATCATTAAATTCAAGTTACCACAGCAATGATGGGTACTGGTATAATCACCACGCTTGCCAAATGCGGGTTGGTGATCACAAACCCGAGCACATTTCGTTAATTCGAAACTTGGTTGCCCAACCCGGGGTTAGAACCCGGGACCCCGAGATCTTGGCCTGGTATTCAAACCACTAGACCAACGGGGCGTTTACTGAAATTAGAGTAACATTCACTTAAACGTACCAATCGACGCGATAGCAAATAGGTCGTGGTCGCATGTTCATCAAGACTTTGCTGCCGGTCAGCGATAGATAAAATTATATGGGACGCAATGGATGTTAAATAAAGTCATAGTTTCAGGCTAAGCGATATGAAATGCTTTGTAAGTTTCAGGACTTTTTTTATAACAGGTGAAATTTTAACCCCTTTTCAAATTTTTTTTATTTTACCTTTATTTTATTATAATAAACAATCTACGAGACAAAAACAAACGACGTATATTTTCTTTTGGTATAGCCCAGTACAAAAATGTCAAGATAAAGCACTCAGAAAATGTTCACCAAAAATCTAAAATGTTTGATACGGCCGCCTAGCAACGCTTTTTTTACGCGTTTCGCATCTCATTCATTCATTACGATACTATTCATAAGTTGTTGATTTTCCCTTTATACCTTCACAGGCTTAGGACCGTAAAATTGAAAACTATAATAATAAATAAATAAATAATAAATGTGGAGAACATCACATACATTGTTCTGACCCCAATTTGAATAACTATTTAAAGCATTCGTATTTTGGAAACCAGAAACAACGAAGGTACCACAAACACCCAGACCCGAGAAAATGTAGAAAAACGCATTTTTTCTACATTGACCTGTCCGGGAATCGAACCCGGGACCTCGAAGCAGGCGGCACCTCGAAAACCGGTGTGTACGCCACTCCGCCACTATGTTGCGAAAAATTTTTTCGGGTGAAAATTTGACCTAAATTTTTTACTTTATAAATGGGCTCTAAATACGATACTTAACGCTTATAAAAAATTTGGAAGGTGATAAAAAAGTAGTAAGGCCCGAGTTCACCAACAGACGTTTAAGTTTAAACAGCGTTTAAAATATGATTTGCCATATTCTGTATGGAAATTGTGTCAAATTAATCGTCACTCCTTGTTTACCGGCTGTTTAAGTGTTGGTGAACTCGGGTCTAAGTCAAGTAAATATATGTTTCTGCATTTCTTAGCTTACAAAATTAATACAGTATTGACCTTTTCTACAATATAGAAATTAATGCTGGCAACAATCACACTAACTAGTAACGCATAAGGCGATAAAATGAGGTTTAAATCCCGTTAAACATTTGTAAATATTCATTCAACGCAAAAGTTAAAAGTATTTCTTCTATTTTGTTTCATTATTTTTCACTTATGATTCATGCTATAATTATTATTATAATATATTATTTGTGAGTTACTAACGCTAATCCAAGAATTAAAAAAATCTAACCGTCTTAGGTAGGACTTGATCCACTACCTTCCGCATACTGGGGACTGCTCGAAAAGAGCATTTATTTAAGGAATTGTATTTTCACTTTACACCAACAATTCATTTGCTTGAAAAACAGTCTCAAAAGCCTTCATAAAAATGCTAAAAATTCGACCATAAAATTTTATTCCAGGCATTGGATGTTCAATGTATGTATATTCTTATTTATTATACACCTCCATTGCGGAGATTTCAAAGTGTCGGCTGCTCCGAAGTCCCGGGTTCGATTCCCAGACGGGTCAATGTAAAAAAAAAGGGTTTTTCTACATTTTCACGGGTCTGGGTGGTTATGGTATTTTAGTTTTTTCTGATTTCCACAATACAAGTGCTTAAAATAATGACTTACTTTGGGATTAGAACAATCAAATGTATGTGACGTTGTCCATATTTATCATATCAAATCAGTTACCTCTCTGTTCTTCTCGGTGGCCACCTTCGGCCTAAACAGCAGCTGGTTGACGAAGCCGAGGAACATGAGTATGTAGAGGCCGAGCTGAGTGAGCGCGGTGGTGAGCAGCGAGCACTGCTCGAACGAGCCGCGGTCCGTGTCGTACTGCGACCAGTCCATCGGCGGGATGCCATGCTTGTGGGCCTGAGCCTTCTGGAATACACCCCAACAATCAATAGCTGATACAAAAAATCAATATATTTAGTCCAAAGTAAAGGCAACCTTCTGTGGATCTTAGACCCAAGACCCTCATCTATCTCAGGACCACACAATACCTCATTGGACAATAACAAGTAGTTTCAAAGAATGAGTCTATTTTACACACCTTACTCTAAGTCATTTGGATCATAATATTATTATTATGTTTGCAAAAGTAACACTTGACTGTCTAAATAAACAGAGAAAACCACTGATATTATCTATACTAATATTCTAAAGCTGAAGTGTTTGTTTGTTTGAACGCGCTAATCTCAGGAAGTACTGGTCCGATTTGAAAATTTCTTTTTGAGTTGGATAGTCCATTTATCGAGGAAGGCTTTAGGCTATATAACATCACGCTGCGACCAATAGTAGCTAAGCATAAGTGAAAATGTTGCAAAAATAATCGCGATCATAATAATAACGGAAATTGACGCGGACGAAGTCGCGGGGAACAGGTAGTCTAATCATATAGGTACATAGAAAAAACAAGCCAATGTTTTTCTAGTCATCATAGTGTATAAATAGGACTTATCAAATGAATTTTTATCCGAACCAGATAACGGCAATCAGCATTAGCAGAATTGATGCTAAACATACTGTAAAATCATTCGAGTATGAAACCAGTCAAAAATGACTGCAATATCCCAGATTTTGAAAAGATTGCAACAATTACTATAATAAAATTAATTTTATAATAATTAACTAATGTCAGCAAGAACATGCCCAAGGTCTCATTGATTCTGCCAATTGAATGGGCTACCTACACATTCACATTACAAGGCACCAGTAAAGATTACATTGTTTTCAGCTGATAACTATGAGTGCTGTGATTGTAATGCTCCACACCAGTGCCACTCACATAGCTAAATTTTAATGTAATGAAACAAATGTGTACCTAATCTTAGGGTCTTTGAAAATGATTTTATAGACTGAACCTACAACTATTGTCTTAATTACTGGGTTGCTAAGTTATGGTTGCCATCTCTAAAATTTGGCAGCCAAGACAAGACGATTTTAGACTAGGACATGTCAACAGGTTTTTATAAACATAGTCAGTATAATATAAAACTTAGTCAGTGTAATAAAGTTAAGTGTCATAAATCCTTTTTTATTTATTTTCATAATTCAAATTAAATTTAGTTGCTATGTAAATGTTTGTCAGTTGATCGCTGCGTTTTTTTTACCTGGACAAATAAAACCGGTTAAACCGGACACTTCCCGGATGCCCTTAATACAAGGACAAACCCAGACAGATGGAAACACTATGCTAAGACAAATGAATAAAAACGTTGTTACAAAATTTCATTATTGTTAAGTTCAGCAAATATATGATTAGACATAATAACATTTTGGGTGACAAAAATCCCCGCTGAAAATCAGCTTCCTGATAAGACTCTTAGATGTTAGTGCTTTGTGTTTGTTGTTGATTAATGTCAAATAAATATTCTTGATTGTTATAGAAGAAATCAAATTACAATTTTTGAAGATTTTGAAGTAGATACTTATAGAAACCTACTTTAATGTAAGTACTCCTTAACTTCAGTGGTTAATCATTATGGTGGGTTTAAATTATATAAACGGTTTTTTATGGTTAAACATATCAGAAAATAATGTCATTCAGAAAGTTTATATTAAAACTTGGGATAGGTACATAATCATTTTTAATATGATTTTTATTCTTAATAGTTAAAATTGGAAAAATACCAAACATTATTTATTTTAAAGCTAAAGGTAACATTAATAAAGTCTTAATTTTCTGATATATTTGCAGGCAGGTGGGAGAATGCTTAATGTGTAAATTACATTTACCCTGAGTAACATCACAAAATACCGAAAAACAGTGAATCAAACAGTAGGTCATAGGGCCACTAGTATCATTGTGCATCAAAGTATAAATTGTTTTTCAATTAAATGTAAAGAAAAGAATTATTTAATAAATGGGGCGTGCCCACAGAATCATACAATTCACGTTTCGCTAAAAAAGTAATAAAGTGAAGTGGTTATAAAAATAAATGAATATCAACTTACGGTTTGACCATTGCTACCGATAGCCGTTTTCACGTGTCCATTATTCTCATTATTTACTTTTCCATTAAGTAAATTCTCTGATTTTCCGTTACATTCTTGCACGGTCTTTGAAGAATTTACTTTTTTATTGACAGCACCGTTTTCTATCACCGCCGCCATCCTTGTGTGAGTGAGTAAGTAGAATAATCACGCACGCAGTTGCGCTTCTATAGAACTTTTATTCTTTACAGCGCTGGATTAGTTTTGATAGTTTAAAGATATCAAGCGCTTTAAGCGCCTCATGATGTTTTGTATTATAAACTGCTTTATCGACCGACACACATTCGTACCTACTGTTCTATGAATGAATGAATGTCACTGTCAGTCAGGGCACATTCGACACAAATGTCAGTCATATAAGCTGAACCTCCTGCTGTAGTTCGATCACTGAATACATCTTGTTTGTTCCGTAGTATGTATGTACAACACTACACGAATATTATCATCATCTCAATGACAGACGGATCTTGATGTTTTTTCCTTATAATAGGCCTATTACAAACTTTAGTGATTTTACCCCAAATGGTTCAAATACGAGTATGCAAGTCTCACCACGGCTCTCATACTCTGAAGTTTACACCGTTTGATAATCTATTCATTGGCTGAATTAGCTATGAATGCGCTAGCTATCTGTCTTCTTGTTAAAAAAAGTCTGCCAATTTTTGTGGAGGACGAGGATATACTAGAAATAAGTAAACACAATCACAAGAATTATTGTAATTGTAACAAAAACGCTTCAAATTATTAATTTATATTAAGTTTTGTAAATTAAGATGTATAATATAAAAATAATTAATAATATAAATTTTTTAAAAAATGTGTCTTACTTGCGGAAGTACATTCAGTATGTATGTACATACTGAATGTCCTTTTTAACAAGAAGACAGATAGCTAGCGCATTCATAGCTAATTCAGCCAGTGAATAAAACTACGTACACTGGCAGTTTTTACATTCCAAAAAATATTTGCTCAAATTATCACTTCGTATACTTACTTAGTACTCAAATTAGGAATTAATTTGCTAATACAGGGATTTCAATTATAAGTCAAACAAACACATTGCTTGTTTATTAAAAGTCATGTCTGATTCGTACTTTTTTGCACAATCCTGGGTTTGAATTTTTCTAAAACAAAATCTATATCTCAGTTAAATCATCTAGGTTAGGTTAGGTGCGAACAGTGATCATCAACAATAGTATGCCAAATAAGAGATTTGCTACAGTAAAAATTGTTTAGACAAACGTTTTTTTGCCTAATGAAAATTTGTGTAAAATAGAATGCGATGTGATATTTTGGGAAACGTTTTTTGGCCTAACATTAATAAAACAACACAACAGTACAAGAGTAAGAAGAGCATGATTAATAAAATTTAAAAAACAAATTTACAAAAAATGCTAAGTATGCATTTTGCGATATCTCATATCACTCTAGTTACCCCAGAATAATCCTCCCGTGAATCTGATTCACAATGAGGATTGTACGGACAAGTAAAAAAAATCACAATGATAACCTACTAACTACTAACCAGGTTTATTTGGAAGCTAACGTCTTATCAAAGTCGTTTTATCGACACGCAAAGCAGTTATTAGCTCAGACTATCGATTACATCCACGACATTCGCCAAAAGACATAGTAAGTTTCTATACCCCTTCATTTACGACAAAGTTGTAGCAACTAAAGTTGTAGTGACATTAAAACAATTTCCCATAAGTTGTGAAAAAAAAACTCTGAGTGGCTCCACCAAATCAGCTATAATGAAACTGAGCTTTTATTAAGCAAAATCCTAAGTGACACAATCCCGCTTCGCTGAGCAGTTTGTACTACAATTACCTGATTCCAAGTAAGCCACTTACGCAGTGATGGGCGGGGTGCAAACACACACAACACACATACATATATACACACACACACACACACACACACACACACACACACACACACACACACAAGCACACACAAAGCCGCAGTTCAATTACTTCGTAAGTTTTTAAGTAGTTCCCAAAAGACAGTATTACCTAGTTTGAGGACTGCAGGTAAATCACTGTTATTTGGCACTTCTTCCAGAAATAAATGTTTTTCATTTAATTTTTTTTTTTTTCAAGTAGCGTCTTTGTGAATAAATGTTGTCCTGGCCACGTTTTTTAGTTCTAAGGGTTACATAATAATATGTATATTTTTCCGAACTTAATTAAACTGATTGAATGTGCCATGCCTATCATGAATTATAAATTCACACATCTGTATTTTTTTTGTATTTTGTGAATGGAGCGTTGCACGCTTTTATGAGCAGTCAGCAGGTGTCCGAAAAGGCCCGCCTGGCTGTGCATGGAGGGGTGTTGGTTCCAACACTGATGTATGGGAGTGAAAGTTGGGTGTGGCAGAGAAAACATGAAAGCAGAGTAAATGCAGCAGAAATGAGAGCGTTAAGAAGTATGATTGGAGTCAATCTGAGTGACAGGATTAAAAATAGTGTGATAAGGGATCGATGTGGTGTAAAGGAGGATGTAGTGACCAGTATTGAAAAAAATGGTTGCCTGTAAAGTCGGTTTTACGGGCGAAGATTTTACGTGACAACGTCTTTTTCTCGGTAGAATATTTATTGATATGAATATAATTAAATTGCACAATAGGAACAAGGAATTGAATGAAAATAAGAATTGCACAAATTTTAACTATAGAAATATATTTTGTTTACTAAAACATTGTACATGTAAACTTAAACTTAACTAATTCCTATTTGAGTGATTTTGTTGAGGATAGGACGATGATAGGAGAAATATGAAATGAAAGGAAGTGTTTCTGCTGTAATGTGTCTTGCGAAAGTCAAGTCTTTTTCCAACGCCAAGAACGTTCGAGAAAGACAAAGACAGAGACACAAGCATGCGCCGATTCAATGCGCCTAATTCTCTAGTGCTGCGCGCGCGGCAGACCGATCATAGTTGAGTGGGAGAGAGACGCAAGGCATTCGGCGGGCCTCTCTCTCGTTCGGTGACTCATCGTAACGTTACCGAGCGTTACACTTTTTCATAAGTGACTCCCAGCCGCAACCTAATTTAAGACGTTGTCACGTCAAAAGGAATGCTTAAATGGTTTGGACATGTTGTGAGGATGAATGAAAGCAGGTTGATGAAAAAGATATATATGGCGAGTATGAATGGAAATGTTGGAAGGGGAAGGCCTCGACGAACTTATCTTGATCAAATCGGGGAAGTTCTAAAGAAAGGTCAGGTCAAGAGTACCCTAAACCGGCGAGCTTGTATGAAAAGATTTATGAATGTGGATGAAGCGAAAGTAGTCTGTAAGGATCGTAGCAAGTGGAAAGATGTGATCTCTGCCTACCCCTCCGGGAAAAGGCGTGAGTGTATGTATGTATGTATGTATTTTGAAGTGAAACTTCTTTATCGGCGTTGGAAAAAATTTACCGTCACGAAAAAGTTTTCGGTTGCGCGTCACAGCGTCACATTTTTCGGTTACGCGCCATCTTTTTCTTGCCCCTACCACGGTTGGTTCAGACGATAGCAAAAAGGTAAAGTGAAATAATATTTAACCAATTTAACCAATTTAACCAATTTAACCAATTTAACCAATTTAACCAATTTAACCAATTTATCCAATTTATCCAATTTATCCAATTTAACCAATTTATCCAATTTATCCAATTTAACCAATTTAACCAATTTAACCAATTTAACTAATTTAACCAATTTAACCAATTTCTGGAAAGTTGCATGTAGATCATTTTTCGAAAAATAAGGCCATAAAGAAGTTTCACTTCTTACGTGTGTACACTAGTACACGCACAACTTTTTTTTTTTATTATTCGTTTTATTTGTATGACCAAATCGATGCCATGTATCCAATATTTTAAAGTATCAAGTATAAACCAATGATTACTTAATGAAAATTATTTTTAGGTAGACAGGTGGTTTTAAAAAAACAATCCTGTATTGGAGGGTCAAATTTAATTAGTGATTATAATCAGTTAAGATTGCAATCAATATGACATGACAACATCCATGGCGGAGTGGCGCACACACCGGTTTTCAAGGTGTCGTCTGCTCCGAGGTCCCGGGTTCGATTCCCGGACGGGTTAATGTAGAAAAAATGTTTTTTAAAATTTTCTCTCGTCTGGTTGTTTGTGGTACCTTCGTTGTTCCAGGTTTTAAAAATACGAATGCTTTTAATAGTTATTCAAATTGGGATCAGAACAATGATGTGATGTTGTCCAAAAAAAATTGCAGGAGACCGGACTTAACTTAGTAATATGCCATACCTTTGCCTACTATTTTTACTGGCACAAATGAAACTTACTGTCATATTTGCGTATTCGCTGGTTTGTCGGTAAAACAGCATCTAATTTTCCGCAAAACTGAAAAGGAAAAGTCGATAATTTCTGTCGTTGAGCTGAGTGCAAAAGTTTCTCAAACAAGTCTAAAATATATTTGCTCAGTTTGTATTCTTGTCCCTTTGATTTTCGCGGCTAACTTCCCCTTGAAACACGTAAATCACAAAATTTTAAATACCGGCGGAAAGAGCCGCCCCCGCTGTACTGCATTGCATCGGTCGGAGGGGCCGGCTATGAGTAATACCGTTTCTCGTGCTGAGTGACGTCGTGCAGCGGCTGCCGGCAAGCGGCTCGCAGACCTCAGTCCGATACGGCGAAGAGGCACGACAGGACCCGCCCTCCTTCGCAATTACTCGCACCCTCGCACTCGCGCCGCTTATATCGCACCCTATCGATCACCTTCGAAACTAGTCTATTTTATTAATTAATTCAGTGTAGAGGAAACATTATGGATAGCGCTGACGCACTCCTGGGAGGGCTCGCGAGCGGCGACAAGGCTCCGGCTCCAGAGGTTCCCCCGCACGGAGACGGCGTTCTGAAGCGCGAGCAGGACTCCACCGACGACTTCGAGCACCTAGACCGTGAAGCCAAGCAGGACGTCGGCGAGTCGCCGCTGCACCAGCCGCGCGCCGCCTCGCAGAACTTCCTCGACATGGAGCGCGAGGAGTTCGTCGACACGCCGCGGGCGCCCTCCGCCACCGACAAGCTGGCCGACCAGCTCGCGGACAAGTTCACCGACAGTGAGTCTGACGCGGACACCGCCGGCGAGTCTCCGATGCACCGCCCCGAGCCGCCGCGGGCCGGCGCACTCGCCGAGCCCTCTGCGCCCGCCGCGCCGCAGCCCGCGCTCGACCCCACACCCGTGCTGGCGCCCGCAGCGGCTCCGCCGGCCGTGGCGCCCGCGGCCTCCCAGCCCATCAAGCCGGCCTTCGAGTCTGCGTCTGACTTCGAGCCGAAGCCGCGCACCCCGTCGCCGGAGCCCCCAGCGAAGCAGGCGCCGCCGAAACCAGAGCCGACACCGCCGAAACCTGAGGCCGCGCTGCAGCCGAAGCCCGCGCCCAAACCTGAGCCTACGCGCGTGCCCACCGCACATGTCATCGAGGCAGAAGTCATCTTCTGCCAGATGGGTCTCGGTAAGTTGCATCCCAACATTTTTATAATTTATTTATTTATAACTTATAAATGGCCCTCCTGGACCTCAGCCAATTCACATTATGTGCCTCTTTGTGCAATGCAGCATGCAGCAAATTACGTCATTATTTCTAAAGATCGAAATATTTTGTTTTAAGGCCTCAGTTCATATATTGGTTAGACTGTAGGATAAAAAATGTGGTGCAATAGCGTGTCTTAATTGTATCGATGGGTACAGTAACGATGATTTCATCGTCCATATCCGAAGTTTAGCGCGGAGCCGCGGCGCGGTGGTTTTTTACAGAATATAGAGATCGTTTAAAACCTCAGCCTCGTTTCAAGGCGAGCTCGGTGCTTTAGACCGTGAAGAATCACGTCTGCAGGTGGACAAAGCCTGTTCGCACAATACTTGTGCGGCCAATTACGAAATTCGAAGGCAACGTTCGCTACAATGATAATAACTGATCATGATGACTCATGCACGATGCTCATAAAAAGCAACCTATCCATAAGAAATTAACTATGATGCGAATACGTAATGAAAGGCCGGAGAAATAGTTGTAGTTCAATTGTTATGAGGTGGGGGTGGAGGGGGAGGTCAGCTGCGGAGGTGGCGGAGCGGCAAGAGCGTTGACCGCTGCAGCGGCGGGGTAACGGCACCCGCTGAAACCCACGCCTCTCACTGCACCGGAAAGAAAGGACGTCTGAAATGTCTCTATCATACCTACCTGACGAATCATTCGCAACAATGCTCCCATTGCTAATACTTTTGTTCATTGTAAACAAAAGTATTGCCGCAAACAAGGTAACGCTGCAATAACTGTTTAAGTCTCAAACAAGCACCACTCAGTGTGCGTGCTGCTACAGAAATCGATGCATTCCCATTACCACGTGAGTCACCGGTGGGTACCGCACACGGCACGCCCGCACACAGATGCTTATCTATTTGTCAAAGTGAATTTAATTTGATTCATATTGCGATTTTTTCGCTTATTTAGCGAAACTAAGAATACCAGTAAAGACGGAAAATGACGTAAACGGCTTGAAATAGAGCATGATAAGAAAACACTGGGTATTATATCTTGGGTAGACTTTCTGAGAGAGTGAATGCGAAAAAATATAGTTTCTAGTTCTAATCGGCCAAAATGCAAAAGCTCAAGTATGAAGTCCATAATTGCAATGAGTTTATAGATTACTGATGATTACAAAGACGCTGATTTCCAATGTCCTTGAAAAATAAAAATGATTTTCAAAAAATAGCACCAGCCATGGTTTTCAGCGGTCGTGTAGTTATGAGCGGACGCGCGGCTTGGTATGCGCTGCAAGTGCGACGGCACCAGTGCTAATTATAGTAACTTCTGAAGCAGCCCGCCACAAAGCGAGTTCCCACCGCGGTGAGCTCACGTTTAGCGCCAGCCGCTGCTCCATCAGCCCGTGACATAAGTTACCCATGTGGCCTTGAGGTTGCCAAGAGAGACTCAACGTGCAGTGATTCATTGACCATAGGACCACCACTTTGAGTGTACAATTTGTGTGATTTCATTCTGTAACCATGGGACCGGGAAACGGAGAAGTGATCACGCGTAAGTCTTGAAGCGATGTCATCGGTATTTCGATTCATGTGCTTATGGGTTTACGTTAGAAACATCTGATCTGATAGTGTGGAGTTCCCTAGCTTCAACTTACAGTCTTTCATTAATCCTGTCTCCAAAAGTCACTGATAAAACGCATTTGCGGTTACCGGCATAAAATTATGAGCTTCCGGTTTATCATTTGTTGTTGCGTCACTGAAATGATAGCATAGTTAATTATATCACAACTGAAAATGTTTGCTTCTAACCATGCAATGATAAAGCAATAATATTGTTGATGGGCGATGATCTACGAGTATCACAACTCACAAGACATAGAGTAAAATAATACGTGTGTTTATCAGAATGCTTAGGTTCAAGTGAAATTTCATTCCAATAAAACGAATAGCCGTGGTTACCAAGCGTTGTCTTGTTTTTGGTAGAAACGTTTTTGTACGACCTAATTGACCGCAAATCGCAATGAAGCATTCGTATTGATGACGCGAATCTGAATAAAATTGTCCATTTAAAAATTTACATATTTTCCTGACAAAGTTCAAGTGATTCTCTAAGGTAAACTTACTATTTTGTCATGTATGTCAGTCACATAGGAAATTAAATGGCATAATAAATGTTTAATCACTTTTTATATGTATCGAATTGCTTCCTTCAAGTAGAATTTCGTTTGCAAAATATGATAATCACTGTTTTACTTCTGGTCTCAGAATACAAAATAAAAATCGGGGATTCTGATGTGTACCTACTAACCCTTGACATAAAGACTTTGTTACCTGCAAGTTTGTTATGGTCCTAAAAAAGCTTAAAAATTAATTTCAGGTGTAAAACTGTTGTCATACATAAATAACGCTTTATGCAAAAAAAATGATACCAAAATTTATGTCGTTCTTTTATATTAAACGTAGGTATTTTATCTAAATCCTTATGTTCGACATCAAAAACAAAGTTGTTTTAGTTTGTCCACCTATAAACTGCCTGAATGCAGGACACGGATTTAAAATATCGCCCCAAATAACAGAATATCTATTATGACGTCGAAAGTAAAAGGAGATATTACGAACTTTTCATTTTTCGTACTTCTGCGACGACATGATAGCAATTGCTCTGGACACTACTTTCATACACCGTGGATTAGGTATTAGTGAATTTTGGTAGTCCGCAGTATCGAAACAAGTTTTTAAAATTTTCTTAGTACAAGTTCGATGATTTTCAAATTACTAATTGGTTTCTCTTTTAATACCTTTCAGTCAAATCCGGTAATTTTTGAAGGTTTTGTACTTTGACTCCTTCTTAATTCTATTATTTACATACCGCGAGTCGCGCCTGACGTATTGATACTGGCAAAACGAAGTATGCCCGGCATGCGAGGAGATGCGGGTTCGAGTCCCGCCTGAGACATAATTTTTCAAGTTTATATACTGAAGTACGCCAGGTCAGCTAGTTACTAATAAAAACAACATATAAGAAACTTGTAAGGCTCCTAAGGAAACCTTTAATCAGACGACAAGATGGCTCCTTCAGATTATTAGGCGCCAGTTGTACTTTCACGTTTTTACACTTTCCAACTTTCTATTTAGTATTGTGATTTGTCTCAATCGCTATCGCCTATTCAAATTGGATCTCTTTTGGTAGTATCCGCCCTCTCACAAAAGTTACTTTGTGTGTCCGCCTCCGCTCACACCCTTGACCTAATTCGAAAGCCCTTCCGCAAAATGAGACGCAATTCCCTTTGTTTCTGGTTATTTGTTGTTTGCCTTGAGTCCGTGACGCTTCTCATCCCCTTTTTAGGCCTTTAATATTATAATTATGTTTTAAACTTGTGTTTTTATATTAAAGTAATGTCTTATAAACAGAGATATTTATACATTAATGTTCGGTTGTTCTTCTACCATAAGCTTTTAAATGTAGCTGATTGGTAGCTGAAGGGATCGTCTATTGTGGTTATTGATCGTCATGTCATAGTTTTTTCATTCGGAAAATGATATAAATCCAGAGTTTAGTGGAAAGCCCAGACGTAATAAAGGCTAGGCCTCTGCAGGACTGGAGGGCGGTGGGGGAGAGTCGGGATCGATACTGTACGCGCCACCCGTCGCCGCCGCATATACCGTCTGCCCACTTGATAGTCCTAAAGGGATTACTGTTACTTATCCGATGTCTTGCAGCCTCAACCAATTCTGCTGCTGATTATCTATTTATTAAGTTATAACTAACGATATATTTTAAAACATATGGAATGTTAGGTTTCAGTTTATTAGATATCATGCTCTTTGGAGCAATAACCTTGCGCTCCGCAGACTAGACATACGCAAAAAAACAAATTCTTTAAACTCTCTTATCTTCAGACTGATTAAGCCATGTAACTCGTTAGTAAAAGAAGCGAGTCATCCACCTATAGCTGACCTGCTTGCTCATGTGCATACTCCAGTGCCCCCTTTCCGATGTTACATATTTAACAACACGCTACATAACCTTTTTGAGGAACCTTTGTATAAAGGCGAAAATAGCTCTGTTGTACGACATACTTAAATGCAGGTTAATTATAGCTACTTTGTATTTACTTCTTTGTTGGTTCATCCATTTACGAATTCCACTTCATTATGCCTACTCCGTCTTTAGTTGGTTTTCGTGGAAAATTTTTAGTCTCCTTGTTGACGTCATACTTGTGTACACAGTTACTCATTGGTGCATTTAAAACCACACAAACTATAATACAATAAATAAGATAGTAGCGTTTAATGACTCAAATTAGTCGATAACTGAATTGTATATTTATCTTTGATATATCTCTAAGTAGGATCTGTTATTTCTCTCTACGCATCGAAAACTAGGCCATATGAGTACCTACACAATTCGGAATTTTTAGATCTCTATCCTTGTCATGCTTCTGTCATTAAATCTGTCTATTGCACCGTTGTGATTGTGCCTGGGGATAATTTATGGCGTTGCTACTGTGATGTGTGCGAGCGGGTGACAATGCAGGTGCGTGGTGACGTCACGGGACTAGTGTAGTCGCGACCGAGTATTTATAGGCTGCGCGCTGTCGTGCCTCGTCGTGTCTCGTCACTATTTAATATTACTCGCATTCTTCTCTTATTATAGGCATGTTTTAATTATAATGACATCATATTCCATGCTAATGCTTTGTTATGTCGTGAACTGACGAATTCTAAAAGATTTGTCCTGGAAGTTTTCCATAGAGTTTCCTGTTATTATAACTCTAAAGTTTCTCTATACATTCGTTAGTTCTTGTTTTTTAACCTTGATTTCTATAGTTTTGATATCAATGAACTCCTTTGAAGGTTACATTAGTTTCTGCGGTAAGAGCATCATCAACGTAAACAACTTGTTTCGGCTGGTATCAACCATTATTTACTGGGTATTTAGGTTATGTAGGTGCATATATTGGAATTCCTGTAACACTTATATCTTATCTTGTACTAGTTTTACTAGGTTTCTGTCTTATAGTTTATTCGTATATCAATTTAGTGTCTTCCTACTACCAATTGGATCTTCAATCAAAGAAACTTATTCCTGTTTAATGAAACCGTGTTCAAAAGTGCATAATCGATGTGTATGTGTCGAGTTGCGTGATTAGGTCATTACTTTCCGGGCCCGAGCCCCGTGACTCACCTAGAAACCCGGCTCTTCCATGTTTAATAATCACAAAGCTGCCGTGACCAATTGTTGACGTTTTTTCTGCATGGTAACGGAGATTCGGCAAATGGTTAAAACGCCGAGTATACACGAAGAATGAACCAAAAATATAACTTTTTCTAAAACTGCCAATATGAGTACAAAATGAAGACTTATATTATCATAATGTCTGTTTAGGAATGATAATGGAATGCGTAAAACCAGTCCATTTTTCTAAGTGTTTTTGTCATTGGTTTCACCTCGAGAAAAATAAGTTTTAAGTACCTAGTCGCGATTTGTGAGGTGTCTTGTTGTCTGAGTATGAATTGTGATTTCTATACATAAAGATGACGTTAGTGCACTATCATTGTGTGCTAAGTGAGGGTCGCGTCAGTTTCGTGGCTGTAAATCATAAGACGGCCGCCGTGACTCATATCATGTTATACCTTAGATAGCACTAATCTTGAAGAGATTACACCGTAGAATCTACGCATATGTCTGTATTATAGTAATTATTCCATTTAGCGAAGTCACACTTTCCCTTTCTGCAAGAGCGTAAAATTTTGTGAAAGTAAATAGGTATGACATAAATAAAAACCTAATACATGGTCAGTCGTTGAACTTAGTTATTAATCATTGACATATACTCGTACTCTGAGTAAGTCTGACTTGATATCAGTCAGCATAACCTTTGACCGGGCATCTAAGGCTGGGAGCCATGCGCGACAATGTACCTACCTACAACAATATTTAAATTAAGAAATACTTCTCGAACTATATTGTTGCACTAAAAATGAAGAATGCCGCTTTTTATGTGTATGTTTTGTAATATTCCTAACCAAACCTAACAACTAACATTCTCAGCTAGTATTAACAAAATTGGTGCTAATGTGTAAATTGTTTCCTTTTCACCTGTTGATACAACAAAATAATGGAAACCCGACGGCCGTGGCTTGTCATGCGCTGTAGGACGTGTCGCGGGCCCCGTTCTGTCATGTAGAGTGGTTGTGGCTGGTGGTGGGTCCGAGCCTCAGAGTTGTTGGTGCGCTGCGATGGCGGGCTCGAGTCGAGGGTACGCAGGTAGGGTGGTGGTGGCGGCCGAGCGGCGGCGAGCGTGGCGCGGGCCGCGACGCATGCGCGGGCGGGGCGGGAGCGCGCGGGGCTGCGCCGCCAGTATCGACGCGAGAGTCGGGCGCGGTGCGCGTTCCGTATGCCGCCTTCTACCGCCTTCTGCACGTTCCGAGTTACGTAAAGTGCTACCATGGCGGATTCCGGGCCCTCCCTTTGCAGCGTGCTCAACCCGTGTAAGTGTCCGCCGGGCGCCGGCCTCGCTTCGCCCGCTTGTCTCTCCCTGTCGCGACTAACCCGCTAACGCGCAGCCTTCTATTCCAGATGCCTGGTTCGACCCCCAGAGGCTGCACCCCGAAGGTGAGTGGTCGACGCGGCCGGGGGCAGAAATACGCTTAGGTCGGCGAGTAGCCAAGCGGCCGCCCGGGCGCGCTGGCGGCGGCCCTGCACTGTGACCCAGTGACCGCTGCACATAGTGTTTGTGAGCTCAGTGTTGAGTGACCGGACCCCAAGGCCGGGAGACGTGGACCCGCGGCGAGGCGGCCCGTACCCACCGCGCCCGCACTTTAGTCCTACGTGCTGGCGGTGATAGAACAATAATAACTTCGTTATGTGCCAAGTCAAGGTCTGATCGCATGCATGTACCTACCTACGTTCAATTGTGTCATTACAACGCGCCGTTGTCATTCATTTTGCATTACGTTAAACTTGTGTTCATCTATCAAATAAGTCATCGGCTCTCAATGTGATAAAACATTTAATTATCACCTTCCCTAATGAGGTTGTGCAGCTATGAACAGGTGGAGATGATTAAGATATCACAATAGCACTTGTTATTAATCCGAAGTAGAGCCAGATTCATAAATCTACCTTAACGCGAAGTGGTACAAAGTTCGCCTCGACGACCTTACAAATATTACAAGTGACGTCGCGATGTCTCGTAAAAACGCATATTCATGCTCATTGTCTCCGCCTGTCGGTATGGTACTAATCTTTGAGTCAATTATATCTATTTGAATTATTATTGTGAGCCTATCGCGCTACGCATGCGCGCTGCCGTTCAACTTGCAGACAAAAACTTTGCCAAGATGAAATTAGACTGATTCTATCTGACATTGAGGACTGAAGCATGTTGATTTATGGCTTTTAATCACTCTCGAATCAGTTATCACAAGCCATACCCTTATCAGTAATTGAAAGTACTGAAACCAACGCATTCCATGGTAAAAAACGCAAGAGCTCCAGCTAAACTTCAGGCTCTAGTGAGTCGTTACAAAAACAATAGTCTTAGATGGACATACGCGCGCTACGAGCAAATCATGCAAAAGGCATGATTCACACTCGACGCCCGTATTCATCTAGGAGCTCCTAATTTAATTAGAAGAGCGCACACCTTGAAAACTGTTGCACAACCCGGTTTAATTGTGATCATCAGTCAGTCGCTGATTTCATTAATTACATTCACTCATCGTTCAATTGCAAATTTTAAACGTGCATGCGGGGGATATGATGAACTTGACGTGTCATTCCCTCCATTTATCAAGTAAAGTCTACAAGCAACCACAGAGATCGTGTGTCACTCATACACTATGCTCTACTCCTGTTACATACTTGTTTGGTGCATGTTTTAGTGTTGTTTTTAGTAAATTAGCTGATGCAATCACCTTTCCTTAGTTTGCCTTTTTTCATAGCTGTAGCAACTTTTGTGTTTTTATGTAGACTTTTAGACAGGCAGAGCGCCTCGCTTTGTAAATGATTAGAATCGGGGCTAGCGGCCGGATTACCCGCTTCCCGTGTAGTACCTACCTACTTACTAGTCGGGCACGGCTTTCGTGTTCATGGTGACGATAAAGATTGTCGCTTTATAGATATTGGCAAATACTGCAGATAAAGTCGTCAAAATAGTCTCGAGAGCTTCACACGATTTATCTTGTCATGTTTATATTACGAAATTATTTAGACCTATTTCTAATAGAAACACTTTCATACTTATTTATTAGTAATAGATTTGGTTATTATACTAAATGATGATCAGAATTCTCGACGAGAGCCGAAAGTACATAAAGGTTTGATTCTACAAAATATTATGTTGCTTTTGCCCCGTTCAAAATTGTATGAAAAGTCCTTTGGAGAGTGTTCTTGGAGTTAATCGGCGTGGTGGTTGTTGTCAGTGACGATGGCGGCGTGAGTGCGTGACGCGCGACACGGAAGCCGGTGTTATTTTTACCGCTTAGCCCGAATGCTGCCGACCGCGACCTACTGCCTTGTTCGTTTTTGTTCCTATTGTATTTCTGGTCAACTGTCTCTGAAACATCGAAACTATTCACGTTGACCGACACGGATTTCGCAGATTTTATCTGTATATCTTCCAGACTTGTTCCGTCCCGGTGGACAGTCTCATGTGTCGCTCACGCCACGTGATCCCACGTGTTGAAGTTTTTTCAAACATGCAGTGGTCCTGTGACTGTGACTCGACTTCACTATCTATCACATCACATGGGTACTCAAACTTTGTCGTTACACTTAGTACATTTGGATTGAACTCGTTAGTGTCATGCAGTACCCATGTGCAGTACAACATTTATCAAGTGGATAAAATAGACTATAGGAGTTCATATTGATGTTACCTTTGATAAACCAAAAACACAGAGATATTTTTGCCAATATTAATTTACTTACTCATACAATCTGTAATCCCCAATTTCAGCCACTTAAAACCATCATATTTTCCAAAATTCCATTGAGCTCTTCGCTTAAGTTAAAAAGATTCGGTTCAGTGATTTAATCATAAAAACTTTACAGTCAAAGCTTACCTGTGCTGCTATAGTTAAAGTAACGTATAAACACTTATTTGCAAGAATACAATAGAGCAAGGTGTTGGGTGGTTTGATTTCGACAATGTATTCAATCTGCGGACAGAGATTATAAAATATTAAATTCAATGCTTGAGACCTAACATTCATGCAGATAAAAGGCCTACTCGTTAACACCATAAACATTTCTTCTCTAGCCATTTGGGTAGAGCCACCTTAAACTTGTTTCCTTTTAATGCTTTCTTGCAATTTGATAGTTTATTGTACAGCAATTCGACCATTTGGATCAGCGGTAGTTAACGCTGCTTCTGAGCCATGGGTCGCGGGTTCGATCCCCGCACAGTACAAATATTTGTGTGCATGAACATGTCTGTTTGTACTGGTCTGGGTGTTTTCTATGTATTATAAGTATGAATTTACAAAAAAAAAAAAAAAAGTATATAAGTAAGTTTATCGGTTGTCTAGTACCCCATACGACAGGGTACTTAATAGTACCTTAATTTGGGACTAGATGGCTCAGTGTGACCGGTGAGGCATGTCTTAAAAAAAAAAAAAAAAAATTACTTATTGATAACTTTATGTGTATACACATATACATTTGACACCGCGGTGGTCGGTATAGCATGTATGTAAATATAAAGTTGCATTTATTGTGTTGTAGATCTTGCGTCTGTTGTATTGTGCCTATAGAAGAGTTTTAGGTTTAAATGTATTCAGTCTCCTTCCAGGTACTTTGTTTAGCTTGTTTAGGCGTAGAGTAGAGCCCAGCTGTTGTGTGCGCGTGCGCCGCATACAGACCGCAGTAACCTGCCCGACCGGTAGTGGTGCGGTGTTAGCGTGTAACGTTACCCGACACACATGGAAACCAAGGAAACCGCACTTGTAACAGCAGAAAAAACTTATTACTCGTTTTTATAATGCTCCTTGATTGTTACGTCTAATGTTGATAATGATTGATGAAAAGCATTATCATAAATTATAACTTCTTATGGAACTCTTCTACGTTGGTTACTTTACTCAATCCTTTCTTTTAATAAAAGTTGTTGTTTTTTGTATCATCGTTCATCATGGTAAACTTTACATAATCTTTTTATCGTATGTCTTAGCTAGTCTAGACTACTCTGGTGTCAAGAGTTTATCCAACCCGCTTTCCGTCTGTGAAATCAGTAAAATCAGTTTTATTTTTGCAAATAGGCCCCTGGAGGCGCTTTTACACGTCCCAATATTAAAACCTACTAATGCTTCGGGACAAATGTGGTGTCTTGCAACAGAAGCAGAGACCAACGGCTTAATGTGCCTTCCAAAGCACATCTATAACCTCTTCGTACAGACCCAAGACACCTCAGGAAAGATCCTTTCTAAAATTGATCCGACCGGGAAAGGACCACTACGTGGTAGGCTAACTACCGCACCACTAATACCAACCGAGTACGTATTCCACTTAGAGCACCCGCCCGAATAGCACCTGCGCGAATAGCACCTGGCCTAGTCCACGAAGAGCACCTAACGATATTTTGGGCTCTTCGTGGATTCAAATTTATTTTTACATTTTTGTCCACGAACAGCACCTACAACACAGCAGCCTAGTGCTGGCTGCTAATATGTATTTGGTAGACAGGACATTGTTAAATGAAAGATTCGTATGTACGAAAGTATTTGTATTAATATACGTTCAAGTGATTTTTATCGATATCTTTCATTTAATAACGTCCTGTCTATCAGATACATATTAGCAGCCAGTACTAGGCTGCTGTGTTGTAGGTGCTGTTCGTGGACAAAAATGTAAAAAGAAATTTGAATTCACGAAGGGCAAAATGATACTGTAGACGTAATGATACTATGGACGAAATGATACTTTAGATGTAATGATACTATAGACGAAATGATACTGTAGACATAATGCCACTATGGACCTTATGCACCAGAAGGAAAATATCGATAGGTACTCTCCGTGGACTAGGCCAGGTGCTATTCGTGCAGGTGCTATTCAGGCGGGTGCTCTAAGTGGAATACATCTAACCGAGTCGTCTTCTATTACATCACACAATAGTTGGCTTTTAATTTCTCATTATTCAGTTACTTTATAATACATGTGGTTGTTCAAAGTAAGTTTTGGTAGCGTCAAACAATTAAAATGTTTATGAAACACTTTCTTGTACTAATTATTTACGCAATTGTAGTTTACTTAATGCACGCGTGCGTAAAATAAAAGTAAAAAGACCACGTTGGAATAAAGATTTGTAGTTATATTACATAATCAGACTTTTTTTTATATTAGCGCCATGTGACTTGAAAAATAGCACCATACATTCTCATAAGCGATGAAAGGAGTACCACCATAGGAAGACGGCAGCAGTGTCTTTTAACCACGCTTTTATTAGCTTGGGTTGTATCTATCTATGTATGTTATGGAATCTTTGAGCATATTTTTACCAATTTCTAGAATTTTGATTAATTTGAAACTTTGCACACGTATCAAGGACCGATGACAATGCATCTTATAAACTAAACTAAATAGTAAAAAATTTATTATAGTTTAAAAAACCAAAAAAACCACGCTTTTAAAACAGATTGAACTAAAAAATTAAAAATAAAACTGTAGTAATCAATTGAAAAATGCATATTATTGTACAAAAAGCGTGGGGGGCTTGATTTAGATTGTTGTAAATATTTTATCAATAATTTACTAATTCTGTGGATATCATAACAAGCACCCCACACTTTTTGTACAATAATATGAAATTTTCAATTGATTACTACAGTTTTATTTTTAATATTTTAGTTCAATCTGTTTTATAAGCGTGGTTTTTAAGTTTTTTAAACTATAATTTTACCTATTAACCAAACTGCGACGCGATACCGATTATGGCAAAATTATCTGTTCGGAGAGACTGATGTAAGGCTGGTGACGTATTTTATTCAAGGTGATTATGACAATCATAATCATAATGAAAAAAATACAGCATCTGATTTTTAAATGAAATGATATAGAATCCAATTCATATTTGCCGCTCTCAGTGTCTGTCTTACAGCTCTACCTTTAGATAGATCTCGGATTTCGCGTCGCTTTATAGTCATCTCTCGTCGTGACATCCTGTTGAATCCAAGGTATCTATCTGGCATCTGCAGAGATATTGGCTATTTGAAATAATTCGCAATAGAGAATTGAAAATTTGACTCAATATTCAATATGTATGTGCATATGTTTTACTTTTAATTTTTCTTACGTCGGGCTTTTGCAGTCTTTTGAAATGAATTATGACTACAGGACTTGATATTTCGTATTGTGACACCTGTCGATAATCATCAATCCTAGGTGATTCCAGTAAGTCAGCGTCCTTCCCAGGTTGCTAGTGTTGCTACAGGTTGCTACAGACTTCTGAGACCGATGACGGTGATTGGAAAAACTTTTGCCCGTTGTTCGGCCACGCGATGGTAGGTATTCTACAAGGCCAAGCACATTTGTGTTTTCTATGTATTATAAGTATGTATTTACAAAAAAAAAGGATATAAGTAAGTTTATCGGTTGTCTAGTACCCCATACGACAGGGTACTTAATAGTACCTTAATTTGGGACTAGATGGCTCAGTGTGGCCAATTGAGGCATTTGTCTTAAATATTTATTTATTTATTTATTTGTGGCGTTTCTATTGCCTCCATGTATCCTCTGCATAGGGATCTTTTTGTAATGACCAGTAAAATGCATAGTTGTTTAACGGAATTTGTTTCCTATTTAATCTGATCGAGCTCGCGGGCAAGCCGTTTTGATGCCACCGAAGCTGCATTCTTTAAAAAAAAAACAATATTATCTAGAACTGTTTCTAACTTGTCAATGGTGGGCACGACTCTGAAATACACAAATACTGATACTATACACATAAAACATATTTATGCATTATTCCGATAGTCCTATCCAATTAATTAGACTTATTAGCGACTAAAATTTATTACTAAGGAAAATCCAGGCCAACTATATGCTGGATATAGTGGTGTTTTCAATAATGTTGTTGTTGCTCGTGAAAACAAATGCATGTCTGAAATACAAAGTATTTTATAGGGTATAAAAATTTGTAAATAAACCAATTTTCATTTTGCGACATTTTGTTTTCCCTCTTGTTCTCCTGACATTTCTTTTGTATTCTTACACGGGGTATATAATGCCCTTTCATCATTACAATGGGACTACAAGAAGTAGTTTCATTTGTAGTTGACAAAATCATGGAATATGAAAAAAATCTACCAGACGAGATTGTGGAAGCTCATCAGAACTATATGCTATGTAATATGCCAACTGGCCCCAATTCACGTCAGCAGTTCCTTGAAAGATAGCAAAATAAAAATTTATTAATTGGAACTGTTGTACGAGTATAATGGATGGTTTTGGCAGAAATTTTGCACTCAGTAAGACTGTTTACCTTAAGTAAGTTTAACAAAGATAAGAGTTATAAATAACCCAGTGAAGATATGAAAAATGAAAGATAAAAAAAATTAAATGAATGCCCTTGACAATGAGACTATTTAATAAATTTTAGTTGAGTTGGGATAGTACGGGTCGGGTAATACAAAATTATCAATTGAAGGAAGAATAAAAGCTTAACTGAAATGCGTAATGCATCGGCTGACTTCAGCCATAGCAAATACATTGACGACCTCAGTGTTGGAGTAGCGTACACACGGGTTTTCTAGGTGTGATAGATATGAGAACCCGGCTTCGATTTCCAGACGAACGAGTTTTTAGAGATGTTTCTATATTATCTCGGATCGTAATGTTTGTGGCACCTTCGTTGTTTCTGTTAAAAAAACAAATATTTCACGATCAGAAGAATGTTTGTGATGTTGTCCACATTTATTTATTTCTTCTGCTGCCTCAGTCACGAAAGTTCTACAAATGTGTGATCGATGTGAAAATAACAATGATAAGGCTCATTAAAAGTATTTCAATCGAACAAAATATAATTTGTACCTAACTTTAGCATGAACATGTTGGAAGAGGAAACATTATCAGTCAATAGGACATTTACCGTCCTTCTTTTCTAAAGAAGGACGGTAAATGTCCTATGGTAAATGTCATACGGTAAATGGATTTGGACAAACTTGTCTATTCTTCTGAGACTTCTTCTGCACCTTTATGGTCCTATTATGTAATTCTAATGTCAGAGTAGTGTTAGGTTGCGACATGCAAAAGTGCCTCTTGGAGCTTTTTTTAGATATAAAAAAAGTTTTCTGAGTTTGAGAATGTGTGCTTGTTTGGATCACAAATTAATAGGTGATGTTGTCAATCGTAGAATTTATACCATAGCGTAATAACTCAGTTGCTGGAAATAGCTTTTGTTACTAAATGAAGGTAGAATTATGAATGAGTTACTGTTAGCGAAGGCGTTAGGGCTTTGTATTCTTGGTATACTTTTGAGAATTCCTAATTATTTATAATGCGGGAGTGATCGATAAGCCGCGGTGGCATTGACCGCGGCAGCTTCCCCCGCCGCCCGCGCGTCGCTCTGCGCCCGCGCTGGTGCCAACGCTACGTGACCGTGTCTATAGAATAACGCCTGTCTGTTTATTTTGGCAACCTTATGCATATCGACGATCGATCGGCTCGATTTACTCCAATTATCATGATTGCCCGATATGCGTGCACCAAGACTGAAACTTTTCCATCCTTTTTATAGTCATTCGCTTTCTAAAGATCTATAAGATCGTCGTTCACTTTATCACTTACGACGAAACAATGTTCATTCAATAAAAAGTTACTCCCATTAGTAATGCGGTTATAGTCGTCAGAGTAGGTGGAGCGTTACTAAACATTTATAGGCCTTTCACTCTTCTTGAAAGCGTGCTTTGTGATACTGAATATCCAGCAGACAAAGACCCAGACCACCATTAATAAACTCCCTTTGATTGTCAAACACCTAGCTTAGCGTAGAGATATTTTAGTGGTTTGCTAGTTAGTGGAATGTTTACACTTTAAGCAGTGTTTTTATATTTTTTTGATGTTTGGGATATATTTGAAATATAAAAAAATGTTTTTGACGCTATGAATCAATCATCCTGCATTAAGAATCGTTACTTAAAACCATAACAATAAAATAATTGTATAATGATTAGTGAGTGATGGTTGAATGAACAGTGCTTAGACCAAACTTGAGTATGCATGAAGAAATATTTAGAACTTAGTTTGTCTGTTAGAATTTTAGGCAGAAATATTATATGGTCTCTTATCTCTACTTTTTTTTAAAGTCACAGTTTACAATGATCATAAATAATATGATAAAGTGCAGAGCAGAGGTACCTACCTCGTTTCTTTTATTTTTAAATACCTACCTACTACAGTTATTTAATTCGGGGTTTATACCATGTACCTTATTTATTATGAGTTTCCAAAACCTACTACCCCTAGAAAAATTACCGACGCATAACATGTTTTATGATTTTTCTATTGTTTAGTTTCTGTGTAAAATACAGAACTCGAAAGTCATTGACGCATCATCCTGAACTGATACGCCTAAATCAAGGTAATATGTAGGTAGTTGTCCGTGACTCATCAATTAAATTTGAGCATTATCAAAGATTGATTACGGCTATTTGACATCTGGCGGGTATATCAAAGATACTGCTAAATGTATTTTAATTTTAGACCAACACTTGGTTACATCGAAACTCTCGAGAGCATAGGCAATTACTTTGGACGTGCAGTCGTGTTTCTTTAGTAATGATGACTGAGAGTTTTCGCCGATAATAAAATGTGAAGCGATTTTGGACAATCGGCGGCTGATGCGTCGTGTCAGCAGCGCCACCGCGACCGGGTCAGATGACGTGTGTGAAAGGTGGGCCGCGTGGCGAGCTCGAGCGCGGCGCGCCATGTGCGCGGACGCCGCTCGCTCACTCTGCCGACATGGCGCGTCCTAGGCAGTCGCCCCGTCACGCCGCGCAATACGAAAACCTCCCGCCCCGCGGTCCAGGTATTCCCATAACATAACTCGCTCTACCCCGTGGATCGAAATAGTCGCGCGGAGTACACAACGTAACGGTGTTATAATGCGTTGAGGTTCACGGACCCCTTGGATACGTGGAACGGAAGGATTATGAAGCCTGCTAACGTGGAACCGAAGGGCCCATATTGGTGTTTACTTGTGAATTAAAAGCAGATTGTAACACCAGACACATTTTCCATGTATGAGCATTACTTTGCATGTGTTGTGTTTGTGTTTTGGTAGAGTTTCTGGAAATTATTTTCATTAGTGAATGTCTTTGCAAGTAGGTAATTATCTAGAGCAGTGTATGGTTGTTGCAAGGAACCATTGTTCACGCTTGATTTGTTATGATGGTTGCGAGAGTATAGTCATATCGAATAGTCTTGCTACCTTTTTGAAAGTCAGAAAATATAAAGACATTATTTAATCACTTTTAAATTCGTAATCGAAACACTCTTGTCGAGTCTCATACAACTCGCCTTGTGAGAATGTCATTGTTTCGGTTTCAAACTTTCGAGAGTTTTTAAGATAGTAGGCCTGATCGGTACTTTCTATTTATGGAAACTGATCATATGCAAATCGTGAAGGCAGATAACCTGCAATGATACCTTGTGTCAGTCAGTATCTACGTAATATGATGAACTGTAAAAGTGACCTCTCTTGTTGCTGTAGAGATCTTGTTAGTTGTGGTATGTGTTCGCCCGTTCATTTTGACCACCGACACACTCGAAAGGCTCTATTGAAATTCGTAGTGTTAGTCACATAAAACCGGTGACATAAATTAATTCAACGGCTTGTATAAATTATTTTTTGACTTGTAGTTTGGAGTGACTTGTTAATGGTATTTTAGTTTTGATTTGGCATGTAATGTGATTTAGACAATCATGGGTTGTAAGGAATGTCCTTATTTGTCGTTTATTTCATCCTTCTAACCATTGAGGACATATCCGTTACCATTAAGCGTTCGTCTCTATGCGCCTCTATAATCTTAGGTTCAGCTGTTTAGAAGCATTCAGAACCAAAAACGGGTCATATTGTTTTGCTTTTTAATATTTTGATTATTCTTTTGCAATAACTACATTTGAATTGATTCCTACATGATGACAAACTTGTCCATGAACAATTCTATGAACTGTAAAACATTTGTGTTGACAAATGTTTACACAGTAATAATTTTGTCTAAAACAGCTCTACATACATTGTATAAATTATTAATTTGTTATATCTCTTATCTATAAGGTAAGATGCAAATATCTGTATGCACTGTTAACATATCAAATTAACCTATTAACTGTTATCTAATAAAGTCACGGGCAAGTTGGTCAGACTAAAGTTGCGTTTGAACCAATGCAGTATAATTTCTAAATGACAAGATTGGTAAACTGGCACCCTTATGCTTGCTTTAATCAGAGGTTTTACTGAGACGACCTTGTCACATGGTTTGGTTAGTTGCTCTGTAGAGACATCTGCTTCTAGAAAAGAAAGTAACTACTACTAGGTAAAGCCTCTGTTTCAGTTTCTTGAGTCTAGACTCAAGAAACTGAAACAGAGGCTTTACTCTGCACTACACTATTTCCGTAAATACGACTCTATCTGTCTCTCCCACTCTTATCAACGTTTTAGAGTAGAGCTCTCCATTAAAACCTGACATTTCCGGGAAAAAATCTCCAAAGATTGAGGGGGTTGATTATCATTATTGCAACAAATTATGAACACGCAATAGACAATTTTTCCCGAACTCTTTCGTTTATTTGTTGGGTATATTCTCCCAGGACTCAGAAGATTATATCCACATTGGTGACATTATTCACACACGTGTATTTGTTTTTATAATGTTGTAAAATTGCGTAAAACTGATGATTTAACTTAACACATTTTTTTACAATTAATTAATTGATTCTAAGTGATAAGTAGATATATTTAAACTTATTATGTAAAAAAAATACACGTGATCTTTGGTGGGAGGAGGGGTATTAAAACCTTACCAGGGGAGAGAAGATTGTTTAATAAGTTGCTTAAAAACATCTAAGTTGCTTAAAACATCAATTGATTATTACGGGACAGCCCCGATTTGAAAGAGACAGAGTGGTCCGTACAGACGGGTTTTACGTTTAAGAGTCTTAGCAGATAACCCTACA
Organism: Anania crocealis; assembly: GCA_949315895.1. Classification (NCBI taxonomy): domain Eukaryota; kingdom Metazoa; phylum Arthropoda; class Insecta; order Lepidoptera; family Crambidae; genus Anania; species Anania crocealis. Next base: position 24,216,265 of record OX438856.1, on the reverse strand, counting down.
GAGACCTTCATAGAAGGCTTAGACCGGATTGTAATCGTTTTTCGTGTGCAACAGTGGAGTCGCTGATCTACTGGCGCACGGCGGCGCGGTCGGGCGCGGCGCTGGGCGCGGGGCTGGCGCTGCTCGTGGCGCTCGCGTGCTGCAGCGTCGTCTCCGTGCTGGCGTACGGCTCGCTGCTGGCGCTGTCCGCCGCCGTCGCCTTCCGCATATACAAGAACGTTCTTCAAGCGGTGCAGAAGACTAATGATGGACATCCGTTCAAGTAAGTGTTCGTTATGTATTAATACATAGAAGACATGCACCTATTTGTACGGCTCTATAAGGTATAACAGATTTGGTGTAAAGGTTTTATTATTTGTTATTGCTATGCTGAAAATGCTTTGGCATTAACATTTTCGACGTAGTCTCTCTTTAAAATTGTTCTCCGATTGAGTTTACAAAAGTTGTAAGGTTTTTAATCTGTTTTTATGACAAAGATCAATTTGTTATGATTCTTATGGTTATGAAGTTATGATTCACCAATTCGTGCTACTTTTTAGGTTTTATGGTACCTATAACAGATTTGGTAGAAAGATTTTCGAATAATTAATTTGATATAATAGATGTAGACCTGTGAATAGGTTTTTAAACTTTCTTGTTGCATTGCTGTAACACATTTATGAAACTATAAAACTTATACTAATTTACGCTTAAAAATAATACAGTTCATTATATATATCCCGTTCAATGTTTAGTTTTGGACCTTTTTAGCTGTTCTCAGAGTGAATTTACAAGAGTTACAATGTTTTTTACAATTATGAGAAAAAATAGTTAGTGATTTTTATGCTATCGCCTTACGGCTGGTTCCAATAACCTATCTATCTTCAGTTTTGGCATATCGGGGATAGAAAACATCTTCTGTCTCTGATTTTGCCGTCCAGAGAAACAAAGACAGAAGTTGTTTTCTATCTCCGTTATGTCAAAACTGAAGATAGATAGGTTATTGAAAATGGCCGTTAGACTAACGGCCGTTCCCAATAACCTATCTATTTTTCTCTGGACAGCAAAATCAGAGACAGAAGATGTTTTCTATCTCCGATATGCCAAAACTGAAGATAGATAGATTATTGGGACCAGCCGTAAACCTGCAAAGATAGGTTTAGGTTTGGTTAATAAATAATACTACTTAGATATTGTGTCAATCAGAAATAAATAGCTACCTACTAACATTTATATTTTAGGTCAAACATCATGAAAATTGAGTAGCCAATATTGTATTAAAATGCATTTTATGCTATCGTATGTACTCTATAGGCATAACTTAAACTCACATTACATACCTATTTAGTAGTTTTAATTAGTTAAAAATTTAATATGTGTGATTTTATACTGTCCAAAAATGGAGAATGAAATGAATGAAACATAAAGTAGGTACATACATGAGATTGACTTATGTACCTGTCTGTGTCTTGTCTTTCGTGGAATGACGGCATACATTATTATAAGACATGACGTCATAACTCATAAGATAAAGAAGTTCTAATTAATAGGCGTCCGCATTTTGGTATCTCTTAAGCCAATACAACAATGTTTAACAAACTTGTACCTAAATTACTAAGTAACTCAATGGAACGGTTTTTGTTTCCTTTAAACTGACAATGATAAGTTTATCACGTTCAGTGCGTACTGCGTCTGTGTTTGAACACTCGTCCGCTGAGTACACACCGAATTTCTATCCGCACAAATGAATGCCGTCTCAATCATTTATTTCAGTCAGTTAAGCTAACATTCACTACCATGTAATTTTAGTTATTGTTAGTCTTAAGTTAGCACTTGTTAACACGCTTTTCTTTCATAGTATGATTTTCAGTGACTTGAAAAATATTTTAATAGCCGCTCATACATTTGTATGTTCAGAACGCATACTATTCATGACTTACAGTAGGTCTTCTAGTCAAGTTAGAAATCAGTTATTAATGTTATTATTTATTTTAAACAGTATTATAATTTGGTAATAGCAATTGACAGAGCTTTTTCTTTTCGCACCATAGTCCTAACGTTATGTTTTAGGTTAAATAATGCAACAAGGAAGAAAGTCTAAAATTTTAAAAATAGTATGTTACTATTTTTAGGATTTTAATCTTTCGTAACACTGAAAACTGAACACTAAAACGGGATTTAATCCACTGCACTGTTAGTTCTTTAGAGGTAAATTAGTAGGTGACAATAATAATGTTTGAAAACGTATAATTTTAACACTACACGAGATAAACTGTACAATATATTTGTTTAAAAAGAGGCTGACATTAGTGGATTTAAATATTAGGACGTGTAAAAGGACCTCCTGGGCCATCTTGTAGAAATAACACAGATTTTGCAATACTAAGATATTTTTCAAGTAACAATGGTGTGTTATAAAAGTAAATAGAATTGTAATTCCAAGACTTACTGATACAGTTGTCACTATTAAAATTTGTCGATACTTGTTATAAAGTTGTTGCAACTGATACAGTTGTCACTATTTGCCGATACTTGTTATAAAGTTGTTGCAGCTGATACAGTTGTCACTATTTGCCGATACTTGTTATAAAGTTGTTGCAACTGATACAGTTGTCACTATTTGTCGATACTTGTTATAAAGTTGTTGCAACTGATACAGTTGTCACTATTTGTCGATACTTGTTATAAAGTTGTTGCAACTGATACAGTTGTCACTATTTGTCGATACTTGTTATAAAGTTGTTGCAACTGATACAGTTGTCACTATTTGTCGATACTTGTTATAAAGTTGTTGCAACTGATACAGTTGTCACTATTTGTCGATACTTGTTATAAAGTTGTTGCAACTGGTACAGTTGTCACTATTTGCCGATACTTGTTATAAAGTTGTTGCAACTGATACAGTTGTCACTATTTGCCGATACTTGTTATAAAGTTGTCGGGACAGACATATTTGTCATGAAGTAGTGGTGGGTTTAAAAATGGGATATGTAAAGGCGTCTCCAGGGGCCTATTTGCAGAAATAAAATTGATTTCATTCATATTTTATTCATATTCAAATTAATTTATTCACTATTGTGAATGATATGATTGACTAGTATATGAGTGAACGATAGCACTGACTATTGTTAGTGTGAATGATAGTACCGACTAGTGAATGTTTGAACGATGTAGTACTGCCTAGTGTATGTTTGAATGATAATGTAGTAGGTACTGACCAGTGTTGTATGTGTGTGTGCAGATGGCTGCTGGAGCAGGACATCAGCGTGCCGGCCGAGCGCGCGCAGGCGCTGGCCGCCGCCGCCACCGCGCACCTCAACGCCGCGCTCGCTGAGCTGCGCAGGTGATACACATGTTATATTTATAAATAAATATTTAGGACATGCCTCACTGGACCACACAGAGCTATCTAGTCCCAAATTAAGCTACTATTAAGTACCCTGTCGTATGGGGTACTAGACAGCCGATAAACTTACTTGTATACTTTTTTTTTTATAAATGCCTGCTTATAATATATAGAAAACACCCAGACCAGAACAAACAGACATGTTTATGCACACAAATATTTGTACTGTGCGGGGATCGAACCCGCGACCCATGGCTCAGAAGCAGCGTTTACTACCGCTGATCCAAACGGTCATCATTTTCATATTTCATTTATTATGTGCCGTGTAGTGCCGGCGCATAAAAAGAATAGCACTACCCCCTCTCTTCCCGTGGGTGTCGTAAGAGCCGACAGAGGGAAAACTACCATCAGGAGATGGGCAGCGGCGTCTCCTAATAACAGCAGGCCATACTCACTATAACTAATAACAGCGTACGCACCGGTTTTCGGGGTGTTGCCTGCTCCGAGGTCCCGGGTTTGATTCCCGGACGGGTCAATGTAGAAAAAAGTGTTTGTACTTACTTTTTTTCGGGTCTTCGTTGTTTCTGGTTTCCAAAATACGAATGCTTTAAATAGTTGTTCAGACTTCAGACAGACAGTAATGGGATTTATTTGTAATCTATACTTAGTTAATAAGATTCTTAAGTCGAGAACTACTGCCGACACACTGGCACGCAGTTTGGCAGATGTGAGAAAGATGTAATAAATATAAGTGATTTGGTGATCAATAAATTAAATATTAAAAAAAACTGCGAGCGATTATGGCAAACCCCCCCTATTGGGGGAGGCCTATACCCAGCAGTGGGCGTCGTTCGGCTGATATGATGACTGTTACACATTACAGATTTACAGCTAAGTAATAAATTACGTCACAGCAATTTCATGGTTTTGAAGCCCTCCCCCGTACTTGTCACAGCTGGTCACATTTGTGTGACTCAGTGTCTTCCAAAAAGGGATTTTCGTCAGCATTAAATCTCAAAAATTATAGAATGCTTTTATGATATACCACAAAGAAGCGCTCCGAACAATCGGTTTATGTAACGTGAATAAAATATTTATCTATCAAGTAATAACATTTTTATTACCGCGTACTTTGGCTTATGTATTTCATTGTCTGATCGTAAGCACGCTATCGTACTACCAACCTATCTCTATGCTTACTAAGCATTGATGTTATAAAAAAAACAAGTCAAAATGTGTATATAAGAGCGCACTTTTGGTAAAACCTATATCAATCGAATAGATACATGACTTATATATTATTATCCATACTGTTGCATATCGACATAATTTGGCCGGATTATAAAGTTAACACTTACATAAAATCAACGTCAATCGAATGGTTGAATAACCGAGGACAGTTTAAGGAGTTTTTTTCTATCGGACTGTATCTGGTTCTCAGTATTATATCAATGTTACTAATTCTAATTCCTAACACGAAGTGGATGACGAACGGAATCATCATAAATTCATTATAAAATTCCTGTGAGAATGTAGCTTTGGTGAGGTGACATCATCACACTGTTTAGGAAGTAAAACGAATATCGCGTATTTATAAATAACCATCAGGCTTAGGTATACTGTGGACACTCAAATCCATTTCAATCCATTTCCAAAGTCTAATAGTTCAGTGAAATTCCACGAAAATATGGGTAGAATTCGACAAATATGAATACGTATTGTAAATGTTTTTTGAGTTAACAAATTGATGGTCTAAATTAAAATATACAATTCCTTGAACACATCTTTTTCAACTCGCTTAAGTGACATTTGAACCAACAGCCTTTCGCTATGAATACGATTTGGCGCTACTGTAGCCTTCAAGGATCCCGAATACGCAAGATTTTGAACCGAAACTAAATATCACGAGACCGAATGTTATGAGTAGGCTTTCGTCTAGGACCGATCATCGGAAGTCGTTTCTCCGCCGCCATTTAGGTTTACTTTTATGTAAGTTTTAATTACCCAATTCCCAAATTGATTGTGATCAGTTATTTTTGGACCTTCTCAATTTACTTAATCGCACCGTTCGCAAATCATTTCTGTGTTTTTAAACAAACAAAAATCCTTGTGAAGTCTTGATTGAATTCGTCGACACAATTGTCTTTGTAGCACAATGTCGATCGGTTTGTCGATCGGAGTCCTATCTGAAGCAGTCGGACATTTCATTAAAGTGATTGTATATCCAACGTGGTTCTTGTACGTGTTTTACTAATTTGATTATGTGGTGTGCATTTCAGATTATTCCTAGTGGAGGACCTGGTGGACTCGCTGAAGTTCGGCGTGCTGCTGTGGTGCCTCACGTACGTGGGCGCCTGCTTCAACGGCATCACGCTCATTATTCTGGGTCAGTGGATTTTAAAATCTTAATATATATAAATAACGTGTCACGTTGTTTGTCCGCGATGGACGCCTAAACTATTTAACCGATTTTAATCAAATTTGTACACCGTGTGCAGTTTGATCCAACTTGAAAGATAGGGTAGTCTACATTTCAATTTATAGTCGCGATATTATTTTATTGCTAATTATTTGTTTGTTGACTCTTGAAGACTTGGTAAAGTAAACGCCATATCTGGTGACGGACAATGACATTTAAGACGACAAATCAAAATAAATTATCAACTAGTATAATATAAATTCAATAAACTCGATATGTGTAATGACATTTTTGGAGAAGAAAAATGTACGATCAAGAAATAAAATTTATATCTATATTGAAAAATCCCAAACATCAAACATTTTGTTGATATTAGGGGTTAAAGTATGAAATTGCCGTTTTGTATGGACGAAATCGAGAAAAGTCATTTTTCCATACTAACCATTTTTTAGTTTTTTTAAAAACGCCTGAACTGTTTTCGATGCAATTAAAGGTAAAAGTTAGATGATTATAAAGCTGCGCATAATAGTATTTAAATTTCTGAAAATCAAAGTATATAATACAAATATACTTAATTGAAGCAAGAAGGTCAGCTGACACATTGTAAGGGGTCTTTTCAACGACTTCTTTTGAAGTAATAGGCACTAGTATTGCATTTTTTTTTTAGTCAAAAGTTAGTTTATTTAGTTTTTGATACAATACAAAAAGAATCACGCAATAATATGACTATACTTAAGAGCTATAAACAAAATAAAAAGTGGGAAAATAATCGGCAATTTCATACTTTTAACCCCTATTATTATGACAACCTTCGTGGCGGAGTGGCGTACACACCGGTTTTCAAGTCGGTCGGTCGCTTGCTCCGAGGTCCCGGGTTCGGTTTTCGGACGGGTCGATGTAGAAAAAATGTGTTTTTTTACATTTTCTTGGGTCTGGGTGTTTGTGGTACCTACCTTCGTACAATACGAATTTCAAATTGGGGTCAGAACAATGTATGTGATGTTGTCCGCATTTATTTATTTATTTATTATTATTATTGAGTGACAAAAAATGCGTTAATGATGTGATCATGCATTTGACGAGCCCAACCGGTTCATTTTTCTGCTTATCGTATAACCATCCTACTAGGGTAGGGTAGTCTTGTGTCAGAGTTTTCCTAGCCGCCTATGGCAGGCCTCTGACACGACTTGTTTTGACTGGGACCAACGGCTTAGCGTGCCTTCCGAAGCACGACTATAACCCCCTATCAGACCGGAGACAATTCAGAAAAGATCGCAGCACTCACTAATGACGAATTGTGTAACTGAAGAAATTAAAAAAACACCCTGACTTCATAAGTAAAGACGGCTATAAATTAACATTGCAAGTATTCAAGATATAAAAATTAGTATGAATACGAACGCAACTAAAAATAATAGGTTCGATGTGGTAGATTTTAAAATGTGTTTTCTAAATTAAAGTGTACCGGTGACCACGACCTAACCCAGTTGAATGTTGAAAACGTTCGGTATAATTAATAAAGTGTAAAATCTTTACACAAATGTATTGTGTTCACGTAATTTATTTATTTTATGAATATTTAAATCTATCTATTTTATGAACTTTCGATTACGAATATTACAGGTACGTTTACATTTGATCCAACAAAAATTATGCCATACTTACAACTATTTGATCAAACTAACTTATCAATTCATAGAATTTTGTATTATTGAAATGGAAAATAGAATTTTGGCAATCATTATTATATTTGTGTCTAAAATTAGTCGCATTTGTAGGTAAGAAGAACATTAGATTAAAACTCACCGCTGTCGCTGTGTAAACAAACAAATTTATTCTGTTATCTGCATCCGTTACCCCGAAAAACAAGTTGTCCTCGAAAAGTTCATATTAAATATGCCTTGTTTGTGCAGCGAGGGCGATCGGGCTTGCTTGTGAATGGTTGATGATAGCAATTCTTGGTTTATCATGAAAGACTATGGAAGTCAGCAGAAGAACAGTTTTTCAATAACTCGAAATTCTAAAATAGGTTACAATTGAAACTTTAAAAATGTAAGAAAATACAAAGAGAAACTAACAATCTATAAATACGAACAATTCTTAACCTTAACTTTTTATTCAAAATAAAAATTTCATCAATACGAACCTGGTTGTATAAATAAATGATCAGCCTTTTGTGGTCGCTATCCTGTTAGAAGTGCGCGAAAGACCGGCTTTGAATCGAAAGATGTCTCCATAAAACGGTTTTACATCCCACGATACAGCACAGCTGGTGGTCCCAAAGTCTCTACCCCCAAAAGGCGCAATTATGAGGGTATCGGTGAAGACTTGCTTCTTGTCGATTGAGGCCATTGTAAATAGTAGTTGCTTTTAGAAAAATCATAAATTTTATGTATTTAGTAATTCCTAGATTTTTATCTAAAATTTGTATAATTTCTCATTGTCTTATACTCGTATTTTATAGGTAAGTCCATGGTCCGACTGTAGTTTGTTCGTACTCTTTCATTTTATATCGCACAGTGACGTATTATTCGCAAGTTCGGTAACCTGTTACTATCTCGCTTCCAGGCTGGCTGGCGCTGTTCACGCTGCCGAAGGCGTACGAGATGAACAAGCCGCAGGTTGATGCCAATCTGGAGCTCGCGCGCGCCAAGATCGACGAGATCTCCGCCAAGTGAGTACAATAACTATATTATTATGTACATATTACCATAGAGAAATTAATATACCTACTAGAGTTCCAATCGCTACTCAAGAAATGTCCTCCCGAATTCTTTTCAAAATATTACGACAGACTGCGCTAGGAGTCTCGATTTGAATAAAATCATAGAGCAATGTAAATACAATCGAAATCTTGTGACCTATCCAACAATTACGAGAACCATTAGGAAACACAGTGTGGCTATGCTTTGATCATGACATTAACGTGCCGTAAGATGGCGCTTTATTAGCTTTTAATGTACTTAAAGGCCAAGAAAAATCCAAAGCAAGTTGTTAAGTTATACATATTTCTTTTTTCTATTTTAAAACTAAAAAAAAATGTGCATTATTTGTTTTTATTTTTTTATAAATCGTTACAAAAATGCCGTACGTAAAACAAAGAAGTACGTGCTTTATTTTACGAACACAGAAAAACTGTTTGGCGCCGGACTCCGGCAGGAGGGTGGTAGCATCCAGGCGGCCTAAATACGCAGCCTTAATACAGAATTTTAGCTTTCTTCCGGAGTACGATCTTTACTATGAAGATTGAAACTCTAATATATTACTTTCCCTATGGTATTACTAGCTTAGTCTTTGGTTATTATCACAGAACATAGGAAAAGATTAGAAAGACTGAAATGCGTCATTTTTGAGAATCGATGTCACCGCTTGCGCCCCACTTCTACTTGTGCATACAGGGTGAAATTTTAACCACTTTCCAAAATTTTTATATGCGTTCGGTATCGTATTTAGAGTCCATTTATGAAGTAAAAAATATAAATCAAACTTTCACCCGAAAATATTTTTCGCAATATAGTTTTCAATGTTTACGTGCCTAGGCCTGATAAGGTATACAGGGATAATCAAAAACGTATGAATAGTATCGTAATGAATAAATGAGATGCGAATCGCGTAAAAAAAGCGTTGCCAAGAGGCCGTATCAAAAATTTTAGATTTTTGGCGAACAATTTCTAAGTGCTTTATCTTGACATTTTTGTACTGGGCTATACCAAAAGAAAAAATACGTCATTTGTTTTTTGTCTCGTAGATGGATATATTAAAATTTGGAAGGTGGTTAAAATTTCATCCTGTATAATAATCACAAGCTTTCGCACACATAAACGAGTTATTAAAACGCCAATCAAGCGAATTATTTTGACGTCGCGCGACCAATACGGTTATTTTTGGGCAGAAGTATGAGAATTTGCTCATAACCTCTGTGCCCGCCCCTACATCGCCTTTTTAACCTTTTTCCCGTAATCTAAGACCAAAGACTAAAAAGAGTCACAGAGGGAAAACACACCGAGAGGTACAGAGAGAAAACGAATCATTGTTGCTAAGAGAATGACATGTTTACGAACCGACAGCGCCATCTATCGTCTGTATCACGTAGACTTACACCAAATACCACTGTTATGTCACGTTTCCGCGGGAGCTACCAATTAACTAATTTCAGGATTTAATTTAGCCTATATGTTATTCTAATGTCTGAGCTACATTACTCTTAAGTTTCACCAAAATCTCGTTTAGTAGTAGCCAAACAATTTTTCGAGTTTATAATATTAATAAAGATATTAAACGTTTTTATTGATGAAATGAAGAAATAGCTATTATTGCGCAGAAAGTCAGCGATCTAGCGGTTTTGGTTGACAAATTTTCCAAATTGTTAGATAAATATTCCGGTACAAGGGCTCGTGCCTTAAGCCACCACTTGTGTTATAGGCTGTTACGAGTCCAGACTTCTGATAAGTGGTGATTAACCCTACTCAGGGATTGTGAAACGTGAAAAATAGTTTACTGAGCAGATAGGGTCGAAGTAGCTTACCCAGAACTTTACTCAGCGATTGTGAAACAGGCCCTTAGTATGATTTTTAATTGACTTTTTTTGTTCTTTACAATATTGACTTTTTTTTTTAAATGTAACACATCTTTTGACATAATAATTAATATTTTTGAAATCAATGTAAAAATTTTTGTCTGTATATTAATGTTAAATGCACGACGATAGCAAACATTTGCTTATCGATAGATCGATAAAACATGTATGTGCCATGCCTAAAGATAAAAACTAAATGTACCGTGTTTTATGCAAATAAATAATTACTTACTTACTACCTGACATAACAATAGCTTCACCCTTAAACTGCTACAGAACCTGTTAATTTTTATTGGTTTCACGGCCCTACTGTTTAAAGGGTGGCTAAATACTAAATTGTTACAATTCTAGGGTTATAAGCTGATAGCGGCCTGAGACAAGTTGCTGTCTAATGTAAAACAAACGATAATAGAAAGCACCTTGTCCCAGGCCGAGTTTTACGTTTACAAGATATTTAGAAAATCGCTTAGAACAAAAAAAAACATAAAAAGCACACAATAAAAACTGTTAGGACTTAATGATTTTTTTTTAAAGAAAAGAGATTAAATGTTCAGATATAATATCAGTAAATGTATAAACTTGAAAAATTATGTCTCAGGCGGGACTCGAACCCGCATCTCCTCGCATGCCGGGCGGGCGCTATACCATTAAGCCACCGAGACCCTGCGACTCAGCCGCGAATTTTTCAAGTATATTCTTAACGCTGTAAGCCAGCGTTGCTTCATCAAATGTCAGGAGTTTGCACCCTTAACACCCGAAAGAAACATCTTTGCAGATGTTTGACAGTCAGTTCAGATGAAACAGCTATTTATATACTTTATTTGATATTTTTAGCAATTAAATTGCAATTATAATGTATATAAACTTGAAAAATTATGTCTCAGGCGGGACTCGAACCCGCATCTCCTCGCGAGGAGACATAATTTTTCAAGTTTATATACTGATACTACTGAACATTATTTTTTGTCTGTATGTACATAGTACTGTAAAGCCAAAGAGATTTTTCATTAAAAAAAAAATTCGTTTATTTTGCTGTTGGATCCATTTAACTTAGGTAGGCTCATTCAAACAAATAACAGCAAAAAAATACAGTAAATAGGCATAATTTTGGGTTTCTTAACAAAGAAGATATTGTCACAAGGATTGAGAAAGGGATGCTTAGATGATTTGGACATGTAGAGAGGATGAATGAGAGAAGAATGACTAGACAGATCTACAAGACGAGTGTGAAAGGTAACGTTGGAAGAGGAAGGCCTAGACGAACCTATCACGATCTAATCGGGGATGTACTGAAGAAAGGTCAGGTCAAGAGTTTCTCTAAACCGACGAGCATGCATGAAAAGATTGATGAATGTGGAAGAAGCGAAAGATGTATGCCAGGATCGTAGTAAGTGGAAGGCCTTGGTCTCTGCCTACCCCGTTGGGAAGGAGGCGTGATAATATGTATGTATGTCATAACAAGCATTCGAAATCCCAATAATCGTAGAAGAATCGTATATTTCTTAAAAGTCACTGGCCAAAATGTTTTTGGCTCCACCCAGATATTTTGTGTAACTATATTTTGTTTTTACACTTCTACAGTATTATACAGTATTCTGGGGTTGTCCGGCAATATTTGAGTGAATGAATTAGATCAGTATCTAACGATAGCTTTGTGTCTTTCCAGGGTGCGAGCGGTGGTGCCCCTGGGCAGGAAGGCGGAGAGCGAGAAGGACAAGTAGAGCGCCGGGCGCGTGCGAGAGAGACAGCAGACCGGCGCCGCAGCCGCCGCCGGAGTACTTCACTCACTGTTTGTTATATTTATTATTATTGTACTATTAAATAAAGATATGTACTTTACGTGTAAAGCTTTATGAGACGAGTCATGCGGAGATTATTGTATTTGCTTTTTGAAATTTTAAATTAAAATAACTGTCGAACCTATGTTTGTTTCTATTGTCATTTTGGGTAAAACTTAACACTGAAACGGGATTTAATGCACTGTTAATTATAGAGAATAAGAGTGCCCGCGGCCATGATTCGTGTAATCAGATCGAAACGTCGAGAAGTTAGATACTATTTTGCCTTTAAATAATCGACAGTGCATTAAATCCAGTTTGTGTTAAGTTTTAAAAACCTAGATAATTAAGGGTGTTTGTCCAAATGTGAGATGAGAAGTATTCTTAATACATTAAAATTTAGCTTATGTCTGTAGTGCCAGGATTTCCCGGAATTTTCAGTATCGGGAGTTTTACAAGGCAAGTCCTAAGAAGACTCAGATAATGGAAGCAAGCAAAACACATCAAACTGTGAACTGAGATTTGTGAAAGTGGAATGTGTAGTTGCCAATCGTCGAGTCCTCGTCTAGAAAATCACTCGACCATTGCAACTCCTTCTTTACCTCGGTGGGCAAGAGTTTAGCGGAATCTATCTTATCGGGGATCGGTGAGACCCAGGAATCACTTGCTGTAGGAGTAGGGGTTACCAGTTCGCCTTTACAGGGCTCCTTTTTCTTATTCCCTACGGATGCATTAGAAGTTCTAGATCTCATTAAAGCCCTTAACCCCTGTAGTGCTTCTGGGTTGGATGGCTTCAACAATCGACTATTGAGGTGCATTGCAGGTAGCATTGCGGAACCATTGGCATCTATTTTTAATCTTAGCCTATCCTTAGGGCTCTTTCCAAGGTGCTGGAAAGCAGCCGTCGTGGTTCCTATTCATAAAGGTGGTTCTTAGGACAACCCAAGCAACTATAGACCCATATCGCTCCTTAGTGTCTTCTCTAAGCTTCTGGAAAGAGTGGTCAACAAGCGGTAGGTTAATTTTTTGGAAGCAAATGAGTTGCTATCTGATCGTCAATTCGGGTTCCGTCGGGGCAGATATACTGAAGATGCTGTTTCACGCCTTACTGAGGTTGTTATCAATCACCTTGACCAGGGGAGTAGATGTATCGGAGTCTTTCTGGATTTAGCCAAGGCGTTTGATACAGTCTCCACTCCTATACTACTCAGAAAGCTGGAGTCTCTTGGAGTTCGTGGATCGGCGCTGGATTGGTTTGCTAGCTACTTGACCAATAGAAGCCAATGTCTTAAGATTGGTGACCAAATAAGCAGTCTTCAGCCTGTGAGCTATGGAGTTCCCCAAGGTAGCGTTTTGGGCCCCACTCTCTTTATTGCATATATTAATGACGCTATGAACATTCTCCCCCAAATTCTGAAATGTTTTGTTATGCTGATGATACAGCTGTGAACTTCAGTGGCCAGACTTGGAATGAGGTTCTTTATGATACAGCTTCAGGTATGCAGGCAATTTATGACTGGTTAAATCGCAATCTCCTGACTCTGAATGCTGCCAAGACCCAATTTTTGTGTTTCCACAAGACTGCTGCTTCTAGACCTCCTCCAGCACTATTGTACATCAAAGTGCACGATCGGACATGTAAAGCATCTTTGGACGAAATTTTTTCCAGCTGTAATTGCGCCCAAATAAAAAAAGTGGAAGCTTTTAGGTACTTCCCCATATAACATACGCGATTTTTTGCTCGATATCAATAATGGTAACAGGTTGATATGAGGAGTCTTTTTGGATGAAAAACTTACCTTTAAGAGACATATATCTATCACAGCAGGAAGAGTTCGCAAACTGATTTATGCTATGAAAATACTAAGAGAGACAACGGATGGTAGTTTATTAAAATTGGTGTACCTAGCGTTGTGTCAGCCCGTCATTAATTTCTGCATTTTGACCTGGGGTGGCGTTGGGTCGACTACCTTGATGGTTTTGGAGAGGGCACAGAGAGCTGTCCTAAAGGTGGCTCTTGGCAGGCCACGGCGATACCATACTAGTGATCTGTACGAAGAAGCCCAGGTGCTGAGTGTCCGGAGACTATATTTGTTCAGAGTCGTAGTATACATGCACAAAATAGCCATCAACTTGCTGGAGCAGGGTGGGTCCAGGAAAAGAGTCTTTAGACTCCAAAGTCCTATCCTAAAAACAATTTTTTCGCACAGATTCAAAGCATTTCTTTTCCCTCGCATTTGTAATAAGTTCATTGGCTTATGTAATTTAAAGTACGTCCAACTATATGAAGCCAGGAGGCATGTCCAAAACCTTCTGCTGACTTGGAGTTATGAGGAGACTGAAGATATTCTCAAAGCTTCAGTTTAGATATTTCCACCCACTCGCACCCTCATGCACACGCACTGATACATACCTAAAACACTCATAATCGCAAATACACGCACACACACTCATTCACACGCACATATATACACACACAAGCGCTTCTTTAATTTTAATTTAATTAAATTTTAGTAATTTTAGTAAATCATATAATATATAATACCTAGTAGGAATTTAATGACAATGTTAGAAACTTTTGATCTAAATTAAATATTACTAGGTGCATTTTTTGTGAGTAAATTCAATGTGATTCTTACGAATCAGGCCTAGCCTAGTGTAGGAATCACAGGTAAATTGTAATAGATCAAGTTATGATTCGGCAATAAAAATATTCTATTCTATTCTATTCTATTCTATTCTATTCAATAGAAATGCCTGAGCAAAATTATATAAGAAGCCTAAGATGGAGCGAGCTTACCCAGAGGAACTGGTTCTCCCACACACCAGCGGAACAACAGAAAAACTGTTTGGCGCTGGACTCCGGCAGGAGGGTGGTAGCATCCAGGCGGCCTCTTACGAAGCCTACCATGGCTGAGGGATCTGTTAGCCGTCATCATTGCTTAGAAAACCAAAGATCCCGGTGCCCAGGGTGCACTACTTGGAGGCAGATCCTACCACCCTATAAATAGAACTGGGTTCTGCGGTACACTGGGAAACCCACACTACTTTCAAATCTATGATACGAAACAGTTCACGACTTTTTTCGGAAGATGCTACTTCAAGTCATGTCCAATGGACATGATTTGAAGGAAGGACATGATTTTTTTGGGGTCATGGACATTGTCCATGACCCCAACAAAATCTTGCCACAATAATTATAATATCAATAGTGTGTCCTCGTTCCTGTTTTAGATGTCAAATAATTTTGAAGAGCGTGATACTTCTATAACTATTGGTCAAGATATCTTGGTATTAACTAACAAATTTAAACAAAATCATGGCCGATCTGAACCAGCGACTGAAAGCTGGGGTCACAGATATGTTTAAACCACATGAAGTGTTTATTAATTAATAACTATTCTTTTTATTTTAAATATCACTATGTTAACGCCCCGTTGGTGCATTGTTAATTGCAATTATAATATCAGTATTTAAACTTGAAAAATTATGTCTCAGGCGGGACTCGAACCTGCATCTCCTTGCTTTACATCGCATCAATGATGTATGCCGTTACTCTTATGTTAGTTGCCGTTAGACAGTAATATTACTTTGCAGTTCAGTCTGTGCTGCTGCTGCAGGGTTTTTTTAAATTAAAAATCGTGTGCGTTACGCCAGCGGAAAAGTATCGAATTTCTTGACTTTAACCACACTCATAATTAGAGTGTCAGCTCGTGTGATTATTGTAGACTTTATTCACAAATGAAATACACTTTTAACTATAAAACACCTTTATTTCAGTACATTTACAATTAAATTAAGAAATTAAACCAACTCACCACAAAAGTTTGTACGATATAAAATAATATAATATGTTGCTAATACTGTTTCACAATTTACTGATAAAGTTCTGTTCTCTTCGACAATTAGCACAAGACTGATTAGCCTGTCTAGATATCGTAACTCAATGCTTTAGAAGGCGAAACACGATGCGACACTAGCGCCATCTCTTGAAAGTTTTATCCGTTTCGCCCTATAAAGCGGAAGTGGATATTTTATATTAGCTGTTTAATTAATATAGTTAGATATCTAATTATTTAGATATCATTTAAATTAAGTAATAAGTATAATAATTATAATTGTAATAATTTATAGTTGTAAGCATTGAAAGTACAAACATAAACTCATTATTTCACACTATCTACACAAAGCGGAAGTCAATACTTTCTTTTGGTTGTTAAATATTATAATTATAGAATTGAGACATGTTTAAATCAATTAATAAATACATTGAATAACAAACGTAATAATAACAAACATAATAACGATATTTTACATTCGGCCTTCCGACTAACATGCTACACGTCCTCGTGTAGATAATTATGAACGAACTATAAGTAAAGACAAATTATATAAATATATCAACTATGTAAATGACGCAATAACTGTATACTTAAGTGCTAGGTACAAAATAATTTATTGCTTAGGAATCAATCAATAGAAATAACTTTTTTTTTTACACAGATTGTCAATTCCTTTCACAGATTCTGTTTTAAAATTGATTATCACATTTTGGTCTTAGGCTAAGTTTGATCAATATGCAAAATTATTTTGATCCACATTGAACACTTACCAGATTTTGACCCGATTACTGAGCTACCAAGATTAAAATTAACATCGCACAATTGTTTTCATCGAGACTATACAAATTAATGGTAACAGGCTGTATCTGCACTGACTCCCATTCAAAGTGGCTGCTTCTGCCTTCTTACGATACTGAAATGGTTACAGGCTGTATCTGCACTGACTCCCATTTACACATCATCAAGAACTACTTCTGCCTACGACTCTCGTATGGCTCTCAACTGCATCACTTATGCTTATTTACCCTAACCATACCTACTCCTGAAAAACTTATTTACTCTTAATAAATATAGCTCATGATATTAAAGACTGTTAATCACATTACCAGTTTCAGTATCACTATTTTCACTGCAAGAGGCAGAATCTTCCTCTGATCTCTTAAAGATTAACCAAGGTTTCATTTTGTCTACTACTACGACCGACTTATAATTATGACCACATTTACGAGTAATGGGCGTGCTTTCTATCTGATATCTGTCATTATCAAATACAGCAGTTACGCGATAGGGTCCCTGATACTTTGGTACTAATTTACGACTGTGACCGGATGACGATATTTCCCTCTCAACACTCACTAAATCGCCAACCCTAAACTTTTTCGGCGTAACACATTTTTTATCGTAATTGGATTTTTGCTTTTTCTGATATTGATCGATGTACTCGTTAACCTTTCTTCTAATTTCACCTACTGAATTGTTACTAATGTTGTAATCTTGGTCCAGCGACAATTTTACTTTGCCTTCGGTAGTCCCCAATAAAGTTGTACCAAAAAGAGCTTCTGAAGGTGTCCGACCTATACCTTTGTTGAATGTGTTATTGAGACCCCATTGCACGTCAGGAACACAAAGATCCCATTTTTTTTCATTTTGACCGGTACATTTAGCTGTAAGTGCATCGAGCAAAGTGCGGTTATACCGCTCGACTTGCCCGTTTGCTCGTGGTGTAGCGACAGCATTAAGGACATGTTTCACACCTAAGCTATCCAGAAACGTTCTAAAATTTGTGCTGGTAAATGATGATCCCCTATCAGAAATCAGTCTTTTAGGGACACCAAAAATGCTAAAATATTCCCTTAATTTTTCTATAACAATAGAAGATTTAGTGCTCCTCACTGGCTTTAAAATAATAAATTTAGTATATGCGTCGATAATAACTAACAGATGGGTGTTTCCCTTCGAACTCTTAACGAATGGGCCAACGTGATCTATGTGCAATGTAGCAAAAGGTGAATCTACTTTCGGTATTGGATGTAACGGGGGTTTTCTTTTAGATGATGACTTTGAATAGGCACACTCAAGACAGGAATCTACATATTTTTTTATAAAACGCCTCATTTTACTGAACCAGTATGACTCTTTTACTTTGGCTAATGTTTTGTCAAATGCAAAGTGACCTATATCGTCATGACATTGTTTAAGAATTTGCCACCGAACGCCCTTGGGAACAACCCATCTATTACCATCATCGGTAACACGAAACAATTTATTATGGCGAACTGTGAAATTTTTATTAATATTTGCTATATTAGCAGATTCTGGATCTTTGATAATAGATATTTTACGCTGAATTTCGGTATCTGCTTGCTGTACTGTACTTAACCAATCCTCATCTGTAACTAACATAATATCGGTTTCGTTGATAGTTTTATGATTTGTGACTTTATCATGTATTGGGTTTCTGCTTAAGGCATCTACGTAAGCCATCGACTTACCGGGACGATACTCGATAGAAAAGTTAAATTCTTGCATTGCGATCCACCACCTAGCAACTCTAGGAATAAGATCCCTTTTCAAAAACGTTGCCCGGAGCGAATTACAATCCGTAAACACCTTAAACTCAATACCAATTAAATATACTCGAAAACGCTGAAGTGATGCAACAAGCGCAAGAGTCTCGAGTTCATATGCTGTCATATGTTGTTCATCAACGGTTGTTTGTCTACTATAGTATGCAACCGGCTTCAAGACGTTGTCTTTATTCCTTTGCATTAATATGCCAGCAACACCTATCTTACAGGCATCTGTATGCACCTCAGTATTTGCGCTTGGGTCATACAACGACAAAGTAGGTTTTCTCAAGAGTTCGTTTTTCAGCTTATTAAAAGAATCAATCTGATCTGGACCCCAAATCCATTTTGCATCCTTTTTGAGAAGTCCTGTCAGCGGTTTCGCGATCATTGAGAAGCCTTTTACGAATCGCCTGAAGAAACTACATAACCCGATAAATTGTCTCACGCTATGTTGATTCTTGGGTTCCGGAAATTCACGAACGGATTCTATTTTCCTGGACCCTGGTCTGACACCTGCCCCACTGAGCTCAAACCCTAGGTATTCTACGGTTTTGCTAAAAAAACAACATTTACTGAGTTTCAGAGTTAGACCTGCGGATTTCAACATTTCTAAGATAGTATGTAATTTCTTCAGCCCTTCTACAATAGTTTTTGATGGGATAATAATGTCATCCATGTAGGCTGAAGCTATGTCTGTCGCATTAGTAAGAACCAGATTGATCATTCGCATGAAATTAGCTGGAGCATTAGCTAGCCCGAAAGGCATTCGGTTAAATTCAAATTGTCCATCGGGCGTAACAAACGAGGTTTTGTGACGATCTTTTTCCTTAATAGCGATCTGGTAGTACCCAGATGCCAGATCAAGAGTTGTATAATATTTATATCCAGCTAAAGCGTCTAATTGATCGTCGATTCGGGGCAAAGGGTAATTTTCTTTAAACGTCTTTCGGTTCAGAGCCCTATAGTCAACACAGAGTCTTACGTCGCCAGTTTTCTTTTTAACTATGACAATTGGGCTTGCGTATGGTGACGATGAAGGCCTGACAATATCGCATTCAATAAGTTCATTTACCATTTCTCTGACTTTATTCCTTTCGCTTATTGGCAATCTATACGGTCTATATACAACGGGTTCACTGTCTTTTAAATTGATCGACATTTCAGCCAAATTCGTTTTTCCTAATTCTTTTAAATTAAACGCAAAACAGCCCCTGTAATTATTAAGCAAAAGAACTAAGGATTCAACGGTTTTACTATCAAGGCAACCATCTGTATTTATATCTTCCATTGTAGTATCTTGACGATTTCCCGAAGTATCAACCCTTAGTATGTCACACAGATTTTCAGAGTCTGGTTGCAGGCCAGCTGGAACACATCTCGCGAATTTAGTATTCTTTTGTATCACAAATGGTTGACTTGTCAAACCTTTTACCAGTGCAGACCCATGACCATTAACAACAGTAAATATTCCTTGGACTAAATAATGTTCTTGGCCTAATTTAAATCTATTGCTACCTTCGATATAAACATCACCGCTATACACAGGGTCAGTCCTAAAATCGATTAGGGTAAGACCGTAAATTTTGGTAGTTTCAACACATATTAAATCTAGCTTAGGGTTTCTGTAACAATCATTTGAAAGAATTCGAAGAAAGACACTATCTTTTTCGACTTTTATGTGAGGCTGCTCTGTAAAAGATCTACCTATTAGCAAAGCTTCACTTAAGAAATGATCTGGGACAATTAGTAAATTAAGGAGAGCCTTTGCTTCGTCAATCTGAATGTTAACTAAACATTTACCTAACGGTTGAACAACTGAATTACCGAATCCTCTCAGAGTCGGTAATGTGTCATCTGGCTTCCAACTAACACCGATATCTGCGACTTCTGAAAGTCGAATGAGGGTTGCAGCGCTACCAAAATCAACGAAACATGATTTAGGGATGCCATTGACGAGTGCTTGTTTATGGTATTTTGAAGCGCTAGAATCATTACCTGTTACTAACAAAACGGGTTTAGGATGACTAATGACAGACCTGCCACCAGGGTCCTTAAAATCATTACACGCGTCAGTTGTGTGGCCAAAACGGGAGCATTTATTACATTTTAGAAGTGGTTTCGTGCATTGAGATTTATAGTGTCCATATTGCGAACAATTGAAACATTGCACTAAACGGTCCTTAGCTTCCCTACTTCCAACAATCCTGTCTAATTTAGTTTCGTTAGACCGAATCCGTTTTTTATCGAAATTACTATTAGAGCTACTTATATTCTTAGCACTTTTTAAAAACGGTAATAATTGATCAGGTGATTCGAATCTTGCTGCTTCTGCACCGAGCCGCACACTACGGTCCTCTATACCAAATGTAATGCAATCTACTGCTCTTTTCCCGAGAATACCGCACCGGTTTAAAAGTACTATTTTGTCATAATAGTATTCCTCCAAAGATTCGTTAAACTTTGTACGTCTGCTAAGCATTGTTGTAAGTAAATGTCCGTAATAGTCATCGCTGGGAAAAGCTAGTCTTAATTTTTCCTGCCACTCTGACCAAGTATACATAACCGTCGTTAAACCCTCGTACCATTTTTGAGCAAATCCCTTTAGTTTGGGCAAGGAAAAATGTATTGTCTGTTTGTCAGTCCAGCCATAAATAGCAGAACACTCGTTGACTTTATGAAGCCACATATCCATGGTTTGTTCCTTACGACTAGGATCAAATTCGGGGATGGTGTTGTGATAAGTCAGCTAATCATTATTCGTGTTGCTACCTAATGATTGTAAGACATGTACTAATTGTGACAAAGGTGCATTATTGTCTAAATCCATACCCAATACACCTAGTCCTTGTTGTCCCTGTTGGGCGGGGCTGCGCCTCCGCTGGCTGGCGGGGCTGCGCCTCCGCTGGCTGGCGGGGCTGCGCCTCCGCTGGCTGGCGGGGCTGCGCCTCCGCTGGCTGGCGGGGCTGCTCCTCCGCTGGCTGGCGGGGCTGCGCCTCCGCTGGCTGGCGGGGCTGCGCCTCCGCTGGCTGGCGGGGCTGCGCCTCCGCTGGCTGGCGGGGCTGCTCCTCCGCTGGCTGGCGGGGCTGCGCCTCCGCTGGCTGGCGGGGCTGCGCCTCCGCTGGCTGGCGGGGCTGCGCCTCCGCTGGCTGGCGGGGCTGCGCCTCCGCTGGCTGGCGGGGCTGCGCCTCCGCTGGCTGGCGGGGCTGCTCCTCCGCTGGCTGGCGGGGCTGCTCCTCCGCTGGCTGGCGGGGCTGCTCCTCCGCTGGCTGGCGGGGCTGCGCCTCCGCTGGCTGGCGGGGCTGCGCCTCCGCTGGCTGGCGGGGCTGCTCCTCCGCTGGCTGGCGGGGCTGCGCCTCCGCTGGCTGGCGGGGCTGCTCCTCCGCTGGCTGGCGGGGCTGCGCCTCCGCTGGCTGGCGGGGCTGCGCCTCCGCTGGCTGGCGGGGCTGCTCCTCCGCTGGCTGGCGGGGCTGCGCCTCCGCTGGCTGGCGGGGCTGCGCCTCCGCTGGCTGGCGGGGCTGCTCCTCCGCTGGCTGGCGGGGCTGCTCCTCCGCTGGCTGGCGGGGCTGCTCCTCCGCTGGCTGGCGGGGCTGCGCCTCCGCTGGCTGGCGGGGCTGCTCCTCCGCTGGCTGGCGGGGCTGCTCCTCCGCTGGCTGGCGGGGCTGCGCCTCCGCTGGCTGGCGGGGCTGCTCCTCCGCTGGCTGGCGGGGCTGCTCCGTCGCTGGATCCCGGGGCTGCACCTCTGCCGGTCTGCAGGGCTGCGGGTCTGCTGGCTGGCAGGGCTGCAGGGCCGCTGACTGATTGGGCTGCACAACCTCCGGCCGATGGGTATGCAGTTCAGGATTGGACTGCGTGAGCGGTGACTCGTGTCGTAGTTTTCCTGTGACTTTCGCTGTCGGCCTCGTGATGGTCTTGATTTTGAGACTTCGGAATTCATATTCTGTACAAAAAGAAACACACCACGGAAGAAAGAAGAAAAAAAAATTTTTTTATTGTGGGTACACAATAAAAATAAAATTTAGTTCATTGTCCGTATATTTCTAAGATACATAATTATCCTCAAATCCTTACAAGCAATAGAATATCTACTATTTGCAGTAACTCGTAAGTACCGTTCGACACATTAAAAAGAGAAAAGAAAGCGAAACAAAAAATAATAATTTTGTATTATCTTACCATGGACAGACATCTTATAATAACTACTTAGATATCTTGTGAGCGTAGTATAAGTTAAAAAAATTAACTTAATTATCCCAATTCGGATTTGTAGACTTTATTCACAAATGAAATACACTTTTAACTATAAAACACCTTTATTTCAGTACATTTACAATTAAATTAAGAAATTAAACCAACTCACTACAAAAGTTTGTACGATATAAAATAATATAATATGTTGCTAATACTGTTTCACAATTTACTGATAAAGTTCTGTTCTCTTCGACAATTAGCACAAGACTGATTAGCCTGTCTAGATATCGTAACTCAATGCTTTAGAAGGCGAAACATGATGCGACACTAGCGCCATCTCTTGACAGTTTTATCCGTTTCGCCCTATAAAGCGGAAGTGGATATTTTATATTAGCTGTTTAATTAATATAGTTAGATATCTAATTATTTAGATATCATTTAAATTAAGTAATAAGTATAATAATTATAATTGTAATAATTTATAGTTGTAAGCATTTAAAGTACAAACATAAACTCATTATTTCACACTATCTACACAAAGCGGAAGTCAATACTTTCTTTTGGTTGTTAAATATTATAATTATAGAATTGAGACATGTTTAAATCAATTAATAAATACATTGAATAACAAACGTAATAATAACAAACATAATAACGATATTTTACATTATGCACGAAATTTTGAATTTGTGCATGCAACCCCTATGGAGATATTTTTGCTAAAAACACTTTCCGCTGGAGTAACATAATCCCAGCGGCACTTTTTTTTTCCTGAAGACTTTTCTGAAAACGAATTAGCCAGGCAGGGAATTAGAGCAAAACGTGCTGTAAATGTGCGTGTTTATCTTGAATTTGTGCGCCTCAAGGTTTTGAAGTTATTCAAAATGCTGCTGGAGTAACGTTTGCGTAGTTTCTATATATTTTATCAAGAACGGTAAAACGCACAAACTTCATTTTTTTACACACGATGTGATAAATTTGTGCGTGATATGAGCAAAATAGAAGATACAAAATAAAATAAAAAAAACTATAATCGGCCTAAGCACTGTAAAAAGGAATTTGAATTACTGTTTGTTAATAAGGCGAATAAAGCCAAGCTCAACTAGAACAAAATAACAAAAAAAAAACAATTTAATGCCTCTCAATCATAAACGTAGAATATAATAGACGGACAAAGCCTGCGAGATAGAAGAAACCTCTTATGGAAATCTAGCAAGATAGAAAAAGAAAACAAATCTTTTCGTTTTGTGACCTGTCGTATTTGACAGAGACATCCAGTGGCATAATATGCGATATAAGGTTCAACATTTTATGGAATTATCTAGTACATCGTAGATTATCTAAAGTAAATACAGTTTTATCTAACAATGGTCACATGTTCTGTGAGTGCCTGTGGAGTCAACCACAAAAATAATCCAGAAAACTGCTCATTACGCTCAGGTAAATACGTAGAAAGTCGTCATCGTAAAAACTTGTTTAAAAGTCAATAATCAGTGTTTGATACATCAGAATGTAAATGTTTATCCAGGCAGTTCAACAGTAGGGCTGCTTTTGCCCTGCTAAAAATCATACCATAACCGCTGAATAGCTGAACGACTTTAGCACCGCTAAACCAAAAGGTGAACTGCTAAGCTTGTCTATGGTCTGTTTGTCTGCAGATTGCATTAACGAAACAGAGCTATACTGGTTCAGATAAATCTGTCTCTTTTTAGTTGAAAACGTTCAAATACACAAATACAAGATTTATTCCAAATTACCGGTTTTTGAAAAACTTTATACTTATTGGATTTTAAAGAGAAAAAGTCGATCTAAATGTTGCTATTTTGCAGGAGATTACTTAAAATACTCAATTCTATTAAAATTACCTTCTTGGCGATAGTAATTAATGTACAGTGTTGGGTTATTGAAAATGTGGATAGACATTTTAACGTGATCATGATTGGAACGGTTCTGCCTGCATTTTTGGCGGTAACATTCAAAAATTGAAGAAATATTCCATTTTCCCGGAGTAGTAGTACGTACGTTCGACTATTTTATATTTACAGTTAAACATTGAGTTAAACCACATGAGTAAATATTTATTCATGTGGTTAAACCATATTTTCACAATGTCATACTTGTGTGTAAGTATTGAATAAAGTAAAGTGGAATTGTGAGTAATTTTATTTAAATATTAGTATAAAAAAGTGATCATCCATTGACTTTCAGTGAAAACCAACAAAAAAAAACGCCTAGTTTCTTACACCCAATTGTATAACCTTTGGGAATAACAGTTAACAAATCTTTAACAGCTGGAGACCACTCCAAGCGAATGGAAAGGGTGGCAGAAATTTTAATTCTGCGGGCGATGTAGTCATAAAATTAGGGTTTGAATGAAGTTTCTGGTTCAGTTACACTGTGTAGTAAAAGACTACTACTACTTTTTACATGGGTATTATAATAATCTATTCTATTTTAGTACTGACTGGGTAGACTAAATGCAAAAAATAAAACATAAAATAATTAATGATTCAAGGAGAGGAAGAGGAAACAGAAAATGATATTACATATTAAGTATTCTCTACCAGTCGAGCATTTGGTTAAGTAGACATGTTTTGTAGAATTTTTGCAGTAAAAAAAACAAACACATGATTTCATATATGTTTCATATATTTTTTTGTAATTATATTATAATTACAAAAAAATATATTTCAAACACATATTAAAATAAAAAAGACATACTTAATATAACAGTACTTCATTTTAAACCCTAAATTTAAAATCTAACAAAACAACCATAACTTTCTAGGTATATGTATTAACTGGTCGGCTACCGAAGTTGTGGAATCGAGCCATAAGACAATTTATTTGTGTCTGGAATTACAAGGGGTTAAAAAATACATCAATACATAAGCTTATTGGTGAACCTCTTCATCTGTGAGATAAGTGATTAGCTGCATTGCATAATGTAATGTAGGATTACACATGCTTTTGCAATAAGGCCAGCTACCTGAGGTTGGTAATGTAACATTGAAAAAGAGTCTGTAGAACACCTATTGATCTCTCTCTGTCGTTAAGAGTTTTTACATGTCTCTGTATAGGTAGAATAGGCTTCAGAAAAATCTAGTTCTGCTTTAACAATTGTTGTCATCATAAATTTGAGCAGTGGATATCTAGAATCACCTACAATAAAAGGAAATATTCATTAATTTTATCATCTTTGTAAGACTGCTGCAAATGTGTTATATAAGAACTAAAAATTTGTTGTCTTTTACACCCAGGCAATATTTAAACAAACAAAATCAGCAACATATTCATAACACAAGGGTTTTAGGTGCTATAACCTGTAAAATATGTTTCTTTATCTTTTCTTTTTACTCAATTGAACGGAAAGGACATATCTTTAAAGTTAAACTAAAATGTGTATTGTATGTTTACCTAAAAGCCATACAGATGCTATAGTGCTCAGTTCATTCAAGTGAGACTACAAAGGATGATTAGACCATATTTTATTGTAAATTAAATGAATCATAGCCATCATTTACACTTATAATTTCCATGTATTTGTTACAAATCTGAAAAAAGTATTACACATAAATATTAGTAAGAAAGAAGAGTTACAAAGTTTGAAAGTACAGTTTTTTCAATATATTCTATTGTATATACCTATTACATCACAAAACCATGCTAACAATTTTGTCGAAATTGTATTTTCATTTTGGTAAATGATGATATAAACATTTTATACAAAATACTAACTCAAAGACCTTCAGGTTTCTTTACACTGTAATTAGGTTCCTTAATCTATAATGAAACATGTAAATTTTCACAAAACTGCTGAAAAAAGTCTGAGAAACGCATAAAATATGTCGAAAAAGTTAGTCTCCTAGTAACTTCTTCAAGCAAGATGGCTAGGATGACATTAGCTTCGCTCAAAAGGACGTTTACCTGCTGTCAAATTGAGTGTCATGGTATGAAAAGATTGAAAAGTTCATAGTAAAAAAATGGTGAACGGTATAGAAACGTCGACGTAAATTGGCCTGCCACAGGCCTGCTAAAAACGATGTCATAGTACAAAAGAGCAATGCAGTCCAATAGCAGTCCTGCTTTAAGAGCTAATGGTAAGGCCCCAGAATGCCATATTCTGGTCTCAGACCTTACCCGGTTCCGAAAGGATCAAAAAAACAAAAAAAACTGTCAAATGTCACTGTCAGTAAGCTGTCATCCATTCGCATTCAGTCATGAGCTGACAGCTCATCAGCTGGTCTCAGTCAGTCGTTTCATAATTCTTCAGGACTGCCGTTTATATTTCGTCATCTTTAGACGAGTTTTGTGATGAAAAATTATAGTAAATTTACTAAAAGCTGCCATAATTTAACTAGATTTATTATAAATTAACGATATATATTTCAAATCCTCAATGTGTTCCTAATAGAAGTTTATTCACAACCACCAATCTCGAAATTTTTAAGTTTCCTTATTTGTAATTATTGCACCCCAATTTACTAGTATACTGCAGTTCAGACGCGATGGCGGATATCACAAGGTCAGTAAATCGGTATCTTTGCTCTTTGCTATCCAACCATCGTTCACAATCTTCCCTAACGAATTTTGTAATGATTAGTTACGTCAACAGCTGATCGCCCCACGGTGTGTTGTCCAGATAGTGCAATGCTTTTTGTGGTTTCAGGTCTTAGCTCACCATTGCAACTTGTTTTCTCTGAAGAGCACCTGGGCCTCCCTATAGGTAGTTAATTGGTCGATCATTCTAATTAACTTAATTATAAATTCTTTTCGCCACTAATTAAGTAACAACTGAGCGTTGCAATTGGGCGATGTTTGTACAGCAGGCTTGTCACGCTATTTGTCCTCATCGTAACAATAGTATCTCTATCTAACACAGTCTGTCTAATAGACACAATTGAAATCAATTGTTATCGTGGCACCCGAGTACCTCCTGGGGGTTGAGGGATCAATTGACAATTTGTATCAATTGGAACAAGCAGAATTATTATTATTGCATGTTCGGTATTATAGCGCAGTAGGTACCTACTTATTGTTATTATTAGCTGTTCCTTTTCAGTTGTGTGGCACTTTTCCTTCATAAGCCAATAATAACACATTGCAATACTAAAATTACACAGAAAATTATTTTTTTAAAGTACAAACAGTAACCACAAAAACCCAGTTGAATCTGAGTCAGTTAAATTATTCCTGAACCGTAAAAATGGATAAATGACGACTGACAAAACATAATAAAGATACTGTTTAAATCTTATCATCTGTTGTATAAATTTACAGTGTATATCAGAAGGGTATTATTGGCTTTTCAAATAGTAGTTGTAAAATGTGTCACAAAAATCAACATTCTTTGCTCAACATTGAAGTAGCAGTGCTGTCATTAATGTTGCTTTGCTTGGTGTAACTTTTCTGCACTAAATATAGCATGTATCTATAACAATAATAAACTAACCTAGTGTCAAATTAAGCAAAGTTGGTAAGTTTAATATGTAATACATTATTATCATTACTTGTTTACTAACTCTTCATTTAAACCTCTAAGATATAACTTTATGGCCAGAGTGTTTGACATTAAATAAAAATAATAACAGCTTTTATTTAGGTACTGTAAACATTACCGAAAAGAGGCTTTACTTGAATCCATGTATGCTTTTTCATTGCTTCATTCCTTGTAACAATGTGATAACAGGACTACATTATTTTGTTTCAATGCTGTACATACAATTATTGATGTTAATAATACAACATTGACATACATACAAATGTTAATTAATCGTCACCGTTAATAATAAATTGGATGTTTTCTGTTTATGACAACAATAAGTTTACTTAGTACATTGTAACAAGGTATTGCTTGTCTTTTGTCGCGACGGCAAAAGTGCGCCGTCGCGACAAAGATAGATAGATAAAAACAAAAAGAGAGAAAGTACGGTGCCTACGTCCATACTTCGCGAATTCGATTTCTGGCCAGTAACACAACTCTTTCTAGAAGCTACAGACCTGTCGCTGACCTATTGGAGACTGAAGCATAGTTCGACAATTAGGCTTACCTCTGTATGACCTCGCCTGTGCAAATACCGTTTGTTCCTCTTTTTGTTTTAATCTAAGTTCGCAAGGTGTTGTTGTGTCTAACGTGTGCGGGTGCAGTAGGTGAGGGCGGATGGCGTCGGCGGCGCGCCGGCCGCCCCGCGCCCCGGCCCGATGTCACTCCAACTCAGGTAGGTAGAGGTACACCTTCATGCTCATGTCATATTCATCAGCTTGGCGCACTAACGAGATCCCTTATTATGTGATACATTGCAATCTGTGTATGAGTTCATTGCTTCGATATTCCTGCCGTGCATGTTTGACGACATTCGTCGTGGAGTGGCGTACATACCGGTGTCCCGATTTCCCGGGTGCGATTCCCGAATTCAAGGTAGACATGATCATAGAAGTGATCACAGCGCTCGGTAAATGGTAGAAATCTCAAAGCAATGTACGCACATGAAAGTTTAAATCAGTTAATTTATAACAATGTTCAGTTTGTTAAAAATTGATTTAAACTTTTAGCATTTATAATAATTTTCTTGAATTTTGGTGCCGATTTGAATGGCTCTCGTTATTGCAGCGCACAAAAGCACAGGTGCGAGATCGTTTCGCCAAAATCATTATTACCAGCCACTAAAACTAGGTAACTAGGTATATAAACTATACTAACATTACAAATTCGAAAGTGTTTCTGTCTGTTACCTCCTCCAGATTAAACAGCTGAACCGATCGACATGAAATTTGGTATAGATATACAAAAGAACTTAGGATAGTTTTATCCCAGAAATCATCTTTAAAAAGGGTTTAAGTATGTATGGGAAATCACCGATTTAGATTTATTTTTGTATTGGGATAGTTTAAGACCCTTAATATTATATTACCTATCTACCTTATAGGTACCTAGTTCTTGAAATCATTACTTATATTAACCAATATTTTCTTAACGTAGTATAGAGAATTGAAGTTTCCAGGTATTTTTTTTTGATCTCTTAGGAGTGCGATGTAGCCGATTCCCATGCGAAAGGAATCGCAGGCAGAGCGCTAGTATTATTTTAATGAGGAAGTATAGTTGCCTTATCCAGTCTAAATAGCTCGCCCGTAACCTACTGTGAATGTCACGATGCAGGAATGCTTTAGTGTTTGTTATGTCTAACTGCTAACCTCTGGATGTAATCTTAAAATGACGTGGCCATACCGCGATTCCATGTAGTGGTATTTTCACCTCGTTTTATCTGCATAGAGTTTACTGTCTGGGAAAACAATTCCACAATAAAACAAGTTTAATTTTAGAGGCTTTACAACTCTGAGCTCTTAGGCCTTACTCCGTAACACAATGTCCGTATACCTATTCGAATCTATTTGTCCCTATCACTCATACCGTTCTCTTAAAGTATCTGAAAGAGACAGATATATCCGTAAATACGAGCTTCGTGTTGCAAAGTAGGCATCTTATAGGTACGGTTGCGATCTTATGAAAAGAATACTGTGAAGGTATAGGATTAGAGTCACAGTTATCATGATAAACTTATCACCCGTCTGGTAATTATTGTGTTATTGACTTATCTTATCTGTTGTATTGCCTCGTTCAGTATATGTTTTGCATTGTATCAGACACTGTCAGATACAGCGTTAATAGTGATATTCCCTAAATACACTTTCACTTAGTTATGACGATTGCTTGTAGGTACGATACGGTCGCTCACTTGTTGTATGTGGTTTGTTTTCAAACACAGTAACGAACTCAAAGCAAACAAACTTACTGTGGGTTAGTATGTAGGTATTTTCCAGGCTAGTGCATGTATGCAGCCTAATTTTAACATGGGCAGGAAAGATGTTGCTTTTATAAGATCTTATTGGCCAACATCAATAGTTGACTCACAATGTTCTTCCTACTCATGTTATAATCAACTGATTGCATTAATTGACAAGCACTGATAATGTAACCTGACACCTCCAGGGTGGACGAGGATAAGGAGTACTCACCTTGTCTGGGAGAAGGCGACGGGGAAGCGAACCGAATCAAAATGTTCGGTGTGAAGCGGCGGATTGCGCTCGACGTGCTGATGGCGTGCTGGGGGTTGGGCACGTGGCTGGGCGTAAACGGGCTCTACGTGCAGCTGCCACTGCTGGTGGAGCGCCTGCCCGAGGGCTGGAAGCTGCCCTCGTCCATGACAGTCGCCATCGCCGCCGCCAACGTGGGCCTGTTCCTATACGCGGCGCTGCGCCGCCTCGTCTCTCGCGTCTCCGACACTGCCTGCATCTACGGCCTCCTCTCCATAGGGCTCGTCGCGCTCGTACTCAACGCATTCCTCTACACCGAAACGGCCACCATCGCCGGCAGCGAGCGCTCTGTCGCGTTCCTCACTCTCACTTTTTGCACCGGCCTCGTCGGCTGCACCAGTTCGGTGTTGTTCTACCCGTACCTGAGACACTTTCGCGACATATACCTCACGACGTACCTGGTGGGCGAGGGCCTCAGCGGCTTCATTCCGAGCATACTCTCGCTCGTGCAGGGCATCGGCGGGGAGCCCGAATGCGTCCTATCCGCGGACAACTCGACGCTGGTGGCGGTGAACCCGCCGCCGCGGTTCGACTCCATGGTGTTCATCCTGCTGCTGGGCGCGCTGGCCGCCCTCAGCCTGGTGAGCTTCTCGCTCGTGAACGAGAGCTCGGCGTTCGACGCGGAGCGGGTGGCGCCGACGGCGGTCGCGAAGAACGACGAGGCGGAGACGCAGCGGGAGTCGCTGCTGCGGCCGAAGTGGGCGGGCGTGATGGTGACGATGGCTTGCCTGAACGCGCTCATGAATGGGGTGCTGCCGTCGGTGCAGTCGTACTCGTGCATGCCGTACGGCGCGCAGGCGTACCACCTGGCGGTGTCGCTGAGCACGATGGCCAACCCGCTGGCGTGCCTGGCGGGCGTGTGGCTGCGGCCCGCGCCCGCCGCCGCGCTGGCCGCCGCGCTGGCGCTCGCCGCCGCGCCCTTCGGGTACATCCTCACCACGGCGTTGATGAGCCCCACGCCGCCGCTGCAGAACACGGTTGGAGGAGAATTTCTAGTTGTAAGTGCATTTTATTATAAGTTCCACCACAACGCCCCGTTTGGTCTAGTAGTCTAGTGATCTCGGGGTACTGAATTTTCGAACATTGCACGGGTTTGTGATCACTAAGCGTGGTGATTATGCCCGTACCCATCATTGAATTTAATGATGGAGGCCTTTGCCCTGTAGTGGGATGACTATAGGTCGTTACTACTTTTGCTGCTACAGATTTTGTGTTGTAGTTTTATGATGTATAACGTATACCTAATCTTAGTTTGGACATGCTGATAATAATGCAAATGCAGAAGTCACCTTGAACACTTGTGCATATTAATTCATTGAAATATTTCTTCTTATGAAATAAAAATAAAATAAAATAGTTTTCAAAAAGAAACGTGTACAAAATTTCGTGATTGGAGATAATTTTTGAGCGGGTCTGATATGTAGTTTCAAAAGTCGTATTTGCGACGCACGCTGTAGCGAAAAAAAATCAAGTGCTACGCCCTTGCGAAAAGCCGTTGTATCGAAAATCCCTCAATCGAATGACGGACTCGCGAACACGCTGTCACGAAATACTTTTTTATACGTAGTACGCTAGATCAATAGTCATCGTATCGAAAATTCGAAATGCATTGTTGTGATTAGAGTGCCTATTCAAATATAATAAATATAATCGGACTCACGACTTCGACGATTACTAAAAACTACCTACGCTAACTATAATAAAACTTAGACTGGGTATCATCTACGCTTCCCGATATGATAAGCGTATAACATACAAGTTTTAAGCACACATTATACTCGTGAAATTAAAGAAAAATATAATAAAGGTTTACTAAAATTGGTTAGTTTTTGTATACGTTAACTTTAGTTAAAGTGCCCTTTAAGTCGACCATTATTTTGCATAATTAATAACAGAAATTGACGCGGACGAAGTCGCGGGCAACAGCTAGTTTATTATATTTGAATA
This sequence comes from Anania crocealis, assembly GCA_949315895.1. NCBI lineage: Eukaryota > Metazoa > Arthropoda > Insecta > Lepidoptera > Crambidae > Anania > Anania crocealis. The sequence continues at coordinate 24,183,529 of OX438856.1, read as the reverse complement.
TGCACTCTAATCACAACAATGCATTTCGATACCATGACTATCGATCTAGCGTACTACGTATAAAAACCGGCCAAGTGCGAGTCGGACTCGCGCACGAAGGGTTCCGTACCAAAAAGGCCAAAAAATCAGGTTTGTTGTATGGGAGCCCCCTTTAAATATTTATTTTATTTTGTTTTTAGTATTTGTTGTTATTACGGCAACAGAAATACATAATTTGTGAAACTTTCAACAGTCTAGCTATCGCGGCTCTTGAGATACAGCCTGGTGACAGAGCGACGGACAGACGGACAGACAGCGAAGTCTTAGTAATAGGGTCCCGTTTTTACCCTTTGGGTACGGAACCCTAAAAAGTATTTCGCAACAGCGTGCGTCGCAAATACGGCATTCGAAACTACATATCAGACCCCTTTTGAGCACATGCATGTATTAGAAATCTCCGCTCCTCCATAAAAGCTAGTGTCTTAACATTACTTAACTCTAAAGTTACATTATTGTGTGTGTAATAAGGTATAATACCATTTAATTTCAGTTAACGTTAAAATTATTCTGTGTCAACTTTTTTATTTGTTTTTTAGTTGGATAGTTGTGCTTAAAGTTTTCCGCACTTAGCATCTTAAATAGGGCCTTTGTGCGTGACAAAGATTATGTATTCAAACCATTTCATGTCGGCCCAGAACTCCACCAGGCCACGTGGCGTGAAAATTAATCCATATACGAATATGGATTAATTTTCTTTAAGGAATTCTGTACCTATGGACCTATAAGGTGAGCGTGTGGTTTGTTTGCAGGTGATATCCTGGATAGTGGTAAGCGGCGTGGTGTCTTACGCTCGCATGTGGGTGTACGGGTGGGCGAGGAGGGGGGGCGCGCAGGGCATGCGTGTGTGCGGCGCCGTCACTCAGGCCGGGTCCGCCGCCGGCTCCATCTCCCTCTACTTCGTGGTGCACTACACCACCGTCTTCAAACAACACCAAGCCTGTCCCCCGGTCGCCATATAGCAAGAACTTTACACCGCACTAGTAGAAGAAGCCAGAGCTTGCTTGCTCACAGTATTGTACGACGATATATACGACCTCCGTGGCGGAGTGGCGTACACACCGGTTTTCAAGGTGTCGACTGCTCCGAGGTCCCGGGTTCGATTCCCGGACGGGTCAATGTAGAAAAAAATGAGTTTTTCTACATTTTCTCGGGTCTGGGTGTTTGTGGTACCTTCGTTGTTTCCGGTTTCCAAAATACGAATGCTTTAAATAGTTATTCAAATTGGGATCAGAACAATGTATGTGATGTTGTCCACATTTATTTATTGTGTGAGCGTGAAGTTGCGGACAGCGCCGATGCGGGTAGTTTACGAAACGATGGCTTAGTGCTTTGCCCTAATGTGTGCACTGGATACACTGTGATACAGAAATGACAATTCGAACTGCCCAAGTTAAATAAAAGCAGTCAATAGTATGTGTCTTATCTACCGTAATGCAAAATCAACTTTATATACGTGACTTATGAGCGACTGTTCATCTGCTTCTGTTTATGGGGATGTTTCTCTGTAACCTATTGTGTGTCTAGTTTTTAATTTTACATCAGTGGTGAGCGTAGAACCAATTTGGTAAAGCAGCGCACGCGCACCGATGCGGGTAGTTTACAAATCGACTAAGTATGCAAGAAATGACTTAGTGCTCTACCCCGATGTGTGCACACTAGATACACTGTGATACAAAAATGACACTTCAAACTGCTCAAGTTTAAAGAGAAGCAGTCAATGTAGTCTAAGATCCCACCATACAACGACCTTTACCGAGCTGTTTATTAAATGAAAAGTATTTTATATTCAATTAAATATGCCAAAAAATATATAGCAAATGGGTTGCAAAAAATTTTTGTCCAGAGTAGAATTTTTAAAACTTGACAATTGAATTTCAGGATTTTTTTTTTGCATTCAACCCTATACCACCGTGTTCATAATTAAATCATATTTATTTATATTTAACTTTATTTAATTAACCAGACCGGTGCAAGTTACTAGTATCGATTTATCTGATTACCTAGTCAGGTCATAAGTTCTGTCAGATGCAATATGAAATAATTTAGACATGTTTATTATTTATGTAACCATTTATATAGCAAAATGAACTTAATAAAACATAGATTCATATGGTAATAAAGTTTATTCAAAATGACCCCCGCGATTTTGAAAACATGGCCTTCAATCTGCGCGGCCAGTCGTATATTGCAGCACTAACGAGGTCCATGTCAATATAGGCGGCTGCCTTAATCAAGGATGCCTTGAGTGACTCCAAATCAGGATGAGGCTTTGAGCAGGCCTTTTCCTCCAAGTGTTGCCATATCTTGTAATCTGCCGGATGAAGTCGATTTCACGCGCCGCCAGCCAGTCTTGTGTGCTTTTCGCTCTATGAGCTGGCGCAGAATCTTGTTGGAATACCCAGTGCTTGTTATTAAACATGGTATGAGAAACAGATTCCACAAGGTTCTCGAGGACTGTGTTTTGATACACAACTGCATTCGTTTTTACGCCTTTCTCACAAAAATGTACCTCAGTTAAGCCCCAATAAGAGACTCCCAACCAAACCATGACCGAGGATGGAAAATGACCTCGTTGGACACGCGGAATACAGTTGCTCGCTTCTTCACTGCTGTGTGCGTACACCTTATCATTTTGTTTGTTGTAGCTCTCTTCCACGGTGAAAATTTTTTCATCCGAAAAAAGAATTTCCCGATGCTTTTTTCCCGCGTACCGCTTCAACAAACCGCGGCATCTCTTCAGTCTCAGGTCCATTAAACGAGCGTCCAAACGATGTCCTGTTTTTCTTCGATATGCCCTAAGCCCTAAGTCTTCATTTAACACCCTTTTCACCGTGGTCCTGCTTAACCCCATCTGAAGGGCCAACAGTTTCTGCTTACGTATGGGATTTCTTTGAATTCGCGCCTTCACAGCTTTTATCACTGCAGCTGGAGTCCTAACAGAGCGAGGGCGACCACTTCTTGACCTGTCATCTACACTAGAGTCTTCATTGTATCGTTTTATGGTACGATAAACGAATCTTTTGGTTATATTCAAATTTTTCAGTAAGTCGAAAATCTGAATTGGCGCGTAACCGCAACGATGCAACGCAATAACCGCGACACGGTCTTCTTTAAGTGTCCACACCATATTTAAAAAAAGAGGGAAATTATAAAAAGTACACATTTTTATTTTTATGAATAATTCGAAATTCGAATTCAATAAACTTTTTTGTGGCCAGCATTCTAAATTCAAAAGTTTTTATTGTGTGACAGAACTTATGACCTGACTATGTATTATGTCCACTCCATATTTAAAAACCGGCCAAGTGCGAGTCGGACTCGCGCACGAAGGGTTCCGTACCAAAAAGGCCAATAAAACGGGTTTGTTGTATGGGAGCCCCCCCTTAAATAGTTATTTTATATTGTTTTTAGTATTTGTTGTTATTGCGGTAATAGAAATACATAATTTGTGAAAATTTCAACTGTCTAGCTATCGCGGCTCTTGAGATACAGCCTGGTCACAGAGCGACGGACAGACGGACAGACAGCGAAGTCTTAGTAATAGGGTCCCGTTTTTACCCTTTGGGTACGGAACCCGGAAAATTTTAAAAAGTACACATTTTTATTTTCATGAAAAATTCGAAATTCGAATTCCATAAACTTTTTTGTGCCCAGCATTCTAAATTCATAAGTTTTTTATTGATGAAAGAACTTATGACCTATAAATAATAATAATAAATGTGGACAACATCACTTACATTGTTCTGATCCCAATTTGAATAACTATTTAAAGCATTCGTATTTTGGAAACCAGAAACAACGAAGGTACCACTTTTTTTCTACATTGACCGGTCCGGGAATCGAACCCGGGACCTCGGAGCAGGCGACACCTTGAAAACCGGTGTGTACGCCACTCCGCCATGGAGGTCGTCATCATGACCTGACTATGTATATCTGCCTACTCAAGAGTTGTGACGGGGAAAAAATAGTCAACCTAACGTTTGCATATTCTATGGGCTTCATATTTTCGATTGGTTTGAAATTTGTCTATTAACCAAACCAAAAAAATATTAAAAATTTTATTAAAAAAAATAAAAAATTGACATCAAATCATACTATTTGGCATATTTAATTTAATATAAAATAAATTTCATTTAATAAACAGCTCGGTGAAGGTAGTTGTATGGTGGGATCTTAGACTAATGTCATGTGTTATACTTACCTACCGTAATGCAACTAACGTCCATGACTTAAAGACGAATGCAGGTAAGGCCAAAGAGCACCCAAATAATTAGGGGCTGCAAATTTGGACAGGACTGAGCGTAGAAACAGTGATTTACAAGGTGCGGGTACTTACCGAAACTGCTAAGCAAGAAATGACTTCGTGCTCTTCCCCATGCTTGTACCCGCTGACGGCTAGACTAAGACTGGATGTATGTATGGGTTCGCCGCACCCGATTGCACTTGTGTGTGTGTTGATGAGACTATTAATTAATTTATTGTTAAAGAATTATAGAGACTGTTGAATTTATATCTGAAGTTTTATTCTGTTTTGCGTAGGTATACGTTTCTTTTGGCATTTTAATTCGCGAACCTTCCTGAGACGAAAACAAAAAAAATAAACATACCTTTGTTTACTGGGTTAAAATGTGTGATGTGCTACTCACACATACATTAAGAGTTAAACTAACCATATAAACCTTGTCTTTATTTGATATTTTAGCAACTTAATTGCACTTATAATATCAGTATATAAACTTGATAAATTTTGTCTCAGGCGGGACCAAACCTTGTCTTATTTGACAGTTTTTGTTAAGTTTTTACCATCGACATAATACTCGTAGCAGGATAATCTTTTGTTACATCTATATTTTAGACATTGACCTCAACGTAGCATAAACTACTTAATCGTTGTTTGTATGCCTCCCTAACCTTGATATCATGTTAAACGTAGTTCTTAAAATTTTCAATTATTTATCTAAATTATTTTACGACACGCAATTGTCTTGACATTATTTATCACAAACATGTTATGATGACTTGGCCAATAATTTGGGCAGAAATATATGACGCGGGTTTTATATGCACGTAAGCGTTAACGTCATCGTAATAAGAACTTATTATTTAAACACGGTCCGATACGAAAATAAGTCGTCAAACTTTACTCATTTGAATGATTGACGTTGATTTTATGTAAGTGTCAACTTTATATCCCGGCCAAATAACGACGACATGCAACAGTTTGAATTGAATATATTGTATCTATTCGATTCATAAAGGTTGTAATAAAAGTGCACCCTAATGACAAATGAGTGCATTTTTAGTTAGGGCTCGGGACACTTTTTTTGATGCTGGTTGTGTTAAACCATCAGTAAAATCAGTTTTATTTCTGCAAATAGGCCCTGGAGGCGCTTTTACACGTCCCAGTATTTAAACCTACCGCTGCTTCGGGACAAATGTGGGCTAGAGCCGAGAAGAAGCAGCGCAAGAAACTCTTGTCACTGTTGTCAGCCTCTTTTTAAAATAAATATGCTTAGGTACATAAGATATATGCCAGTGCGAGCTGGGACAATTTAAAGCCACACGTTCCTATCATTTATGTAATCAATGATATATAATAGCCCTTTATCATTAAAATTACTTTAATATAAGATTTGAGTTTATGTACTGGGAGTTCAGCAATTGACAGTGGTAATTTATTGAAAATACGAATAAAATTTCCCATAATGTACCTACCTATGTAGTTTTTTTTATAACCTCAATGGTTGACAACGATAGATACCTACTTATAAATAATAAATATTTTAAACATTAAATAGGCATGTACTTGGCCGCGATATTATATCTCTATCAAGTGGCATTATGTAAATTACCACAAAAGATATTGAACTAAGACGTAACGTATAAGGTAATAATTTATTCCGATGAATCGTGTTGACTCAAACGGACAAAACGACGGAGTTGATTTTATTGCAAACAGTCTACTTTTTTTCTAATGACTTGCTATTAAGAGTTAAGCCTCATAAATTCATAATGCTAACAGTAGGTATTTGTTGTTAAAGGCACATTCTATTTTTTAAACGGTTTTATTTAGCTCACCCCGTTTGTTTTATTCTTGGGTCAAATTTAGTAATTCAAATTTCACCCTCTTCCTGTCAACCGATTAATCTGAAATTTTGTATACACTTTGGATTTTGGTGACAATACAATGGGGGCTATCGCTAGTAAATTTGCCACTAGAGGCGCTAGTGTCGCGTGAGGTCCAATATCATTTACTTTGTACTGGTTTTAGCGGAATTTGTTGCATAAATTATAATTTCTTAAATTTACCTGCCGGAAAGTGATCTCCATCGTAAAATATAGCAAATATGGATTATTTGGCGATTAATGTGAACGCTTTAAAAGCGGAATTAAGAAAAAGCGCAAAAATAAGCGGCCTCAAGAGCAACTATTTCAGAAGTTAGTTTGTTGATATCAAGATAGTTATTTATAAACAATATAACCTTAATTAGATTCAAGATATAACACTTTGTTTCGGCGCCAATCGCCTTTTACTGCTATACTTCCGGACCTCAGTCTACAGTGGCGCCAACTGGTGAGCAAAGAAACGGTAGTCCCCATTATGTTTATTCATTATCATTATAAATTCAAGATGGCCGCCGCTACAAAATGGCGGATAATTTATGTTTTATTAATCCCATCAATATGGGTATCAAATGAAAGGGCTCAACAAGCAGAATACAATATACTATAAAAAATTGAAATCCAAGATGGCGGCCGCTACAAAATGGCGGATAACGTAGGTTTTATCAATCCCATCAATATGGGTATCAAATGAAAGTGCTCAACAAACTAACGGGCAAGAAACCTTGCAATAATGAAGCACTAAATGAATTAAACAGAATGCGAAATAAAAACTAAAAACTAGAAAATAAAAATAGGTAAAAAAACTTTTTTAAGTTAAACGGTTTTATGTTAAACATACATTGCAATGTTTAAGATAAATGTACTAAAAACCAAAAAATAATAAAATAGATACAGTCGTGGGAATTATAAACATATGCATAGACTAGACTAAAATAAAACCGTGGGGTCTAAAATAAAAAGTCGATAATTTGTAGACAATTGACGTTCCCCACGGTTTTATTTTAGTCTAGTCTATGCATATGTTTATAATTCCCACGACTGTATCTATTTTATTATTTTTTGGTTTTTAGTACATTTATCTTGCTATGAATAAAACTATGTGACTATACGAAAATAGTAGGTACAGGAAATAAATTACACCTTTACAACTTAAATGACCTTTGCGCTAGAAGCTGCACCAAGAAACCAGGTTCTACCTACAGTTGAGAAAGATAAAGTCGAGTAAAATGAAAATAGTTTATGGGGGTAGTCGCAGTTATCATTACTTAATATTATAAATTCAATAGTAATTTTGTCTGTCTATCCGTTGCTACGCTTTCACGCCTAAACTACTTAACCGATTTTGATGACATTTAGTACTTACAAAGATAGATCAGACCTTAAGAAAGATATAGGCTATTTTGACTCCCACTGCTGGGCACAGGTTTCTGCCTGCGCAAAATAACTTGCAGTTCACCCGGGCAAAAAGTCAGTAGAAAAAAAGTAAGTATAGAATGCGATCTTATATTTGCGAGGGCGCATATAAAACAGATACTATAACATCAATAATACGTAAATAATAAACTTTGCCAAATACGACCGAAACAGGTTACCGCTACATTTGAGAAATGTAGTGAAAGGCGTGGACTTTTATAGACAGTTAAAAGCTTACTTGACTGAAAAATGTTACTACAAACTTAACGAATACCTCGGCATCACCTGACTGCATGTGTATTACTCGTATCTAATAATATTGACATTTAATTTTAATTTGAATTTTAAAATAATTTTAATTTAATTTAAATTTTGACATTGCCATAGATTTCTGTTTGTTTTTTTGTTTAATTTAAATACGATTTGAACATGTATTGTTTATTATGACGCTTTTTTATGATTTTTATTTTAATTATTTTTTATATAGGTATTTGAAAGATTTTTGTTTGTTTGTTTGTATAAATGGTATTATTGATTTTAATGTAATAATGGAGTTATATTGTAATGCCCTAGCAGTGCTCATTTGAGGACAATATTATTTATTATTGAGGACCTTATTGTAAATCGAAAGAAACCGCAATAAATGATTATGATTACGAAACGAAATCTTAGCATCCATGAATTCATTGCGCACTCGGGCAGTGCCTGTGTCTTTCGACCGAAGTGTACCTAGGTGTAGGAGGCGTTTGACGACCATTTGCTGAGCCATGGGTCGCGGGTTCGATCCCCGCACAGTACCTACACATATTTGTGTGCATGAACATGTCTGTTTGTACTGGTCTGGGTGTTTTCTATGTATTTTAAGTACTTATGCATTTACAAAAAAAAGTATATAAGTAAGTTTATCGGTTGTCTAGTACCCCATACGACAGGGTACTTAATAGTAGCTTAATTTGGGACTAGATGGCTCTGTGTGGCCCAGTGTGGCATGTCTTAAATATTATTATTATTATTTATGACGCGCGTCATAGCTCACCTTCACTATCGACTCGAGTAGCCTTCCCTGCCTCAAACACGAAGATGTAATTAGTAGTATGTACCTAAGCCCGAAATGAAGATGTTTGAGTCACGAGATATCAGTAGTGAATCGCACCCAGGACCCTTCGATGAATCTTGCTATGACAATGCTGCTAGCATTATTGGATAAAGTCGTGACTTGTAACTTGCAACTCGTAACAGTAGATTTTTATACTTCATTATCCTAATCAAATTTAGGAGCTTTGCTCTTGTCGATAGAGTTTTTACCATTCCTTTCGGTCTTCTGACTCCGACTTCCGGTCTCGTTGATTATCGATAAGTTAGATCCGACGTTCTCTTCACTAGTTGTAATGACACGACATTTATGTAACTTTTCCTTTATACGTTCCATTAAGGATATTCTTGTTTTTTTTCGCTTCATTCTTTCTCCTATTCATCTTAACAATTATTTTTAATTAAGTAGTTTCGAATCGGGTATCCCAGCATTCGCCCGCTTCTGCTTTCATAGTTTCTATTTATTTTCCCTTCCCTTTACCATTTTCAAGACTCCATCGTTCTTTTTTTTTTCTTTTCCAACTAATTAACTTCATCCTCCTCCAGCAACTCATTTTAAAAGCTTTACCTACTCACCGGGCAGTATTTCAGACACAATCACAATGGACGTTTTATTGTTATTACGGCTGTAGTCATTGACAATCTGCGAAAGTTTTTATAAGAATTATTATTAATCCTCTTTATAATATTAGCCTTTACTAGGGGGGGCCACTCTGCCCGCAGTTTAGGTATGTATGGCCGGCCTTCTCTGCAGGCGTATGGCATTAGGTTCAACTGTAGCTACTTTTGTTAGAGAGTGGTTCTTCTGTACGCTAGTATTATTAGCTATTCTGTGCCTTTACCATAATTGCATGCGCAGTTAAACAGTTTACAGGCAGTTTGCATAAGCGCATCGATTTGATTAGTTAAATTATCTAGTCTGATCTTGGCTTGGACGCCATATGATGCAATCGTAAGCAAAAGTAGGTCGCCAGAAACGTTGGCTTGCGTTTGTCGTCATTATGGATACAATTAGCTTTGTTTTGTCATTTTTTCTCTCGAAAAATATCACTTTTCTGACAACTATTCTTTGCTGGAATCCCGGTAAGATATATAGATAGTTTCTTTTTTAATAATATAATAATAATAATTTATTTATTTCGGACCAATAGTTACCCATAGGAGTGTTAGTAACAAATGACTAATTAATAGTGTTAGTAAACTTACATTAAATAAATGTGGACAACATCACATACATTGTTCTGATCCCAATTTGAACAACTATTTAAAGCATTCGTATTTTGGAAACCAGAAACAACGAAGGCACCACAAACACCCAGACCCGAGAAAATGTAGGAAAACTTATTTTTTCTACATTGACCCGTCCGGGAATCGAACCCGGGACCTTGGAGCAGGCGACACCTTGAAAACCGGTGTGTACGCCACTCCGCCACGGAGGTCGTCGAAGTGCTTACTTTTTCATTTAATATCAGTATATAAACTTGAAAAATTTTGTCTCAGGCGGGACTCGAACCCGCATCTCCTCGCATGCCGGGCGGGTGCCTCGAGTACCTAATAATTAAAAAATAATAAATAAATGTTGACAACATCAAATGCATTGTTCTACATCTAGAGTAAGTACTATTGTAAATTGTAAGCATGTTTTGTGGATACAAGGAACAACGAAGGTACCACAATAACCAACCAATCCCGAGAAAATACTATTTTTTCTACATACCAGACGGAGCCGTCCGGAAATCGAACCCTGAACCTTAGAGCAAGCGACACGTTGAAAACCTTTGTGTAACCACATGGATTAAGACACAGATATTATAATACGAGTACTACTAGTAAATAAACTAATAAGACATAGAAAACACATAAATCAGAACAAACAGATATGTAAAAATAAGAAGTGGAAACTTGTGGGTTTGAGTCTCATCTCAGGTTGTCAAACTTTTAATTTAAGGAATTGTATTTACACAAATATTATGTAGATAATGTTCATGCACACAAAATATATTAAAAGGTAGGTACTGTGTGGGGATCGTACGGTCTGCAGCGTTTTACTACCACTGAATCAGACTAACATACACATAATAAACAACGAAAAAAAAATATTGCATAATTACATAATTTGATTATATGATTATGCATTTTTTTAAATGTTTATTTTGTGTATGCTAGTCTGTAAGGTATATTGTATGGGCCTTTTGTTGCCTGATATAAATAAATAAATAAAAAACTAAACTGGTCGTCGATTGGACGTTATTTTTCCGTTCAGAGGAACTGCAACAGTTATGGCGAGCCAGTTGGGAGCATGGGGTGAGGGTGTGGGCCCCGGGGGCCAAGGGAGCCCCCAACCTGCCTCCCGAGGACCTGCACCGCGAGGGGGTCGTGCTAGACCTCGCTTGCCCTGGCGTTGACCTGATCTTGCGCGCCGTGAGTCAAGCTGTTCAAGATTATCTAAGTAGTATTATCTATACCAATATTATAAAGCTGAAAAGTTTGCTTGTTTGTTTGTTTCTTTGAACGCGCTAATCTCAGGACTGGTTCGAATTTAAAAATTATTTTTGTGTTGGATAGTCCATTTATCGAGGAAGGCTTTAGGCTATAACATAACGCTGCGACCAATAGGAGCGAAACATGAGTGAAAAATGTTGTCAAGATTCAAGAGTCAAGATCTTAATAACAGAAATTGACGTGGGCGAAGTCGCGGGCAACAGCTAGTAAATAATATAAATATGTATCTGTGTTTCTGTCTGCTAGGTTTTCATGTTTAACTCGCCGATTTGGTACAGACTGTCGGAGTCTCGGGAAAAATCTAAAAACGTATGAACGTTCCTGGGAAAGTTTTAGGCCCAAGTGCTCAAACTATCTTTCGGAAATTTAAGGGTTCTTTTTACGGATATAGTAAGAGACCTCGAAAATTACATAGGTTATGTAAAACTTGACAATATCTTTGAAAAAGAGGCTTGTAGTATTTACGGGGAATTAATATTTTTTTAATTTGGTAAAGAGAATAACAGAAAACGATGGCAACAATTTTGAGTGATCTCTAAGGGGACCTTGTAATATCGCGGGAACTTGATAAAACTGCGAGAGCGATGTAGCTAATTCCCAAGCGGATGCCAGCCAATCCGTTAACATTGACACAGGCATTGTCTTTGCGAATCAGAGTTCTGAGCTCCTTAAGAACTTAGTTAATTTAGTAATTAAATTTTCAGGCATCAGCCTCTCGCGCCTTCAACTACCGGTACTCCTGGCTTCTCATTTATAACTCCACATTCGATGCCTCGTCACTGAATACCATGCTAGACGACTCTGTGATTCTGCCTGATGCGGACGTGACCTTCGCCGCTACCGACCAGCTGGTGGACGTCTACCGAGTGAAGATCGACCAGCCTTTTGTGACAACCACTTTGGGACTGGTCAGAAACTACACCCGACAGGACCTTGAGCGGCTGTGGGGGATGTTGAAGACTACTGTCACACGCAGGAAGAATTTGAACCGCGTATATTTAAAGGCTGCTACCATAGTATGTCATTTTGTTATTTTACTATAACAGCATACATAACAGGTAACCATTGCTCAATGGTAACACAGTGGAGAATCTTAAAACTTAATAGAACCTAATAATACCTACCTGTACAATATTATAGCTAGCGCAAAATTAATCTTCTTTTAAATTTTATACAGCTTTTCAATTTTCATGCTGCTAGGGATATGCGTTAACACTATGTCATATTCACTGAACCGAAACATGCTGGAAAATTTTATGGGAAGCTCAGTGTTCATCGAAAATATATAGTTAGATAAAATCTTTATTTGCATGGCAATAGGGCACACATCAAGAAAATAAAAGCTTACATGCAGTAAATTACAAATAATAACAACACTCATAAAAAAAAAACAATTACTTACGGAAAATGGTCGGTAAATTCAGTGTTTCCAATTGTTTGAACCCGAGTTTGAATTATTATTCTGACGTTAAAGTTAAGAAGAGGTAGAAGATTAGAGTTATAATGATGAAATCACAGAACATAGAAATGATATTATAAGGTGTGTGTTTTTCTGTAACCCGTAAAATGAACTCGAAACGAGTGTAAAAACGATTAATGCTGAGTGGGAACCTTTATCTATATATATTTGACACTCTTTATCTATATATATTTTTATTTTTTTTATTTACGATGTGTTTTCTGTAATTAGTGTCAAATAAATATTATTTTCTTTCTTTCTTTCTTTTAAATGTTTTGCAGATAACTCAGCCGCAGTATTTCAAAGGTTGGAGCGACTTGACCGTGAGACATATCGACACATTTCCGAAGTTGACCTACCCACTCTTGATGCTGTGTGCTGAAGATTTAAATTTCCGGTTTGTATCATCTCTTCGGATAAATTTGACGATATCTTTTTTTATGGGCTTTCTTAGAGCCAGACTTAGTTTGTTGCTACATTATCTTTTATAAAGGTTGCATATGCATGCTGCTTGCTGGATGCATGCTTGCTTGCCTGCTTACGTGCATGCATACCTCCTTGCCTGCGTATTTATGGCATTTCGTACTCTTAAACATTCGGAATATACCCTATTTGGTATCTTTAAATTCTGCATTCTGACGCCTTTGTATCAAGAAATCATTATCTGTTTTAAATTATATATAAAAAAAATGTTATCGTAAATGAACGTTAAACTAAATGTTATCATACTAAATAAAATTATTTGTTTTTAGCATTATATCATGTGAATGTTATATTAAACGGTTATTACGATAAATGATTTTATACCAACTCTTACTAATACGTTTTAAAATTATGTAATTTAAATTTATATCTTTCCATCATTATATTAAAAAGTGTTATATTAAACAAAATTATATTATTAGATTGTATATGTTTTGATATTTATACGATATGTTGTTATACTATATATTACACACCCGTTTAATTATACAAGTCATCATTGGCAACAGGCACTAGTAGGAGAATTCACACGATAGATATGATTGGAGCGAATAAATTCGAAAACTTGTGGTTTACCTAGATAAGATTAGGTATAGAAATAGTGTGAGTACCGAAAATGACATAGTTTAAAAAAAAATAGACTCAGGCGTTACTTTGCGGAAATCCAAAACATAAACTTGGATTTTGCAAATTATTTAGCTCATTCATTATTAGTGCTGTAAATTTACCTGATCTTACTCTGCAAGTTCTGCAACACGAAGCTCGTATTTACTGATATATCTGTCTCTTTCAGATACTTTATGACATCAGTAGGGACAGATGGATTCGAATATACGGATATTTTGTTGCGGAGTTGCGGAGTAAGGACTCTGGACCGGTGTTAACGAGTGGAAATATTCAAAACCCATACATACATATGTATGGGTTTTGATTATTATTTTGAAACGATATATGTTTTTCTATTTATTATAAGTAGGTATATATTTACAAAAATAAGTATGTTTATCGGTTGTCTAGTAGCCAATACGACAAGCTGCTTCGTAGTAGTTGCTTAGTTTGGGGCTAGATGGCTCTGTGTGGCCCAGTGTGGCATGTCTGAAAATATTATTTATTTATTTAATTTATTTATTTACATATTTATTTTTTTTATCTCAGAAATCATCCCTGAAAAGAGTTAAAAAAGGCCTGAAACTGTACAGAAATCCATTATTTTTTTGCTATAATCGCTTCGCTTGGCAGGCGGGTTAGTGATCGCAGTTTGGCCAATGGTGGAGGGAAGGAAGATGCTACTGCCCGTGTCTTTTTAGCAGTTCACCTTAGGTAAGGTCACCCATATGAAGACCCACTAAGTAACGTGCCGGTACCACACGAAAAATAGAAAACCACTAGAAAAGAACTACAAAGCCTCCAGAGGATTGCATGCACGGCAACAACAGGCTGCATGAAAACCACTCCAACAGCGGCAATGGAGGTAATGTTAAATATCAAACCACTAGATCTCTTCGTGCAACAAGAAGCATCTCTAGCAGCCATAAGACTTAAAAAAACAGGACACTGGAAACAAGACACCAGAGTCGCTCACACGCATATCCTGCAGGGGGTCAAACAAGACCTTCCTATGATAGAGGCAATAAGTGACACGATTCCAAAAACATTTATGTATTTACAAAAAACTATTCAATACGACTCCAAGAGGAAAAAACAGACAGCTCTGGTATTCATGAGACAAGAATAGATATACACAGACGGATCGAAAACTAAATCAGGGACTGGTGCTGGAGTGTTCTCTCAGGACCTGAATACTACTATACAGGGTGAAATTTTAACCACTTTCCAAAATTTTTATAGGCGTTCGGTATCGTATTTAGAGCCCATTTATGAAGTAAAAACTGTAAATCAAGCTTTCACCCGAAAATATTTTTCACAATATAGTTTTCAATTTTTACGGTCCTAAGCCTGATAAGGTAAAAAGGGATAATCAAAAACGTATGAATAGTATCGTAATGAATAAATGAGATGCGAATCGCGTAAAAATAGTATTGCTAGGCGGCCGTATCAAAAATTTTAGATTTTTTGCGGACTCTTTTTAAGTGCTTTATATTGACATTTTTGTACTGGGCTATACCAAAAGAAAAAATACGTCATTTGTTTTTTGTCTCGTAGATTGATATATTAAAATTTGGAAAGTGGTTAAAATTTCACCTGTATAGTAACCACCTTAGGTAATCTTAACAACATCTGCCAAGCAGAATGTGTGGGGATATCGAGAGCAGCATCAGCGGCAACAGCGAGAAACGTGAGAGACTTATCGATACGTATAGTATCTGACAGCGCCTCAGTTTTACAAGCTCTAAAAAGGAACCACTTTAACAGTAGACTCCTACTAGAATGCCATAAAGAGATTGAAAAACTAGCAAAACACAACAAAGTAACCGTACAATGGATACGCAGCCGCAGCGGGTCATTGGGAAACGACGCGGCGGACAAACAGGGGATCCGCATCGAAATTGATAGGACCGGAGTCCGGAACCAATCGTTTCAATAACGTTCAATCAGGTCAAGACTTGGATACGAGATAGGACAGAACAACTTCATAGAAAGCAGTAGGCGGAGCTAAAAGACTGTAGGCAAAGCAAACTAGCTCTAAAAACCATAAATAAAAACCTGTCCGGCAAAATTCTACACCAGGAAAGAAAAAGCCTGAGTATAATTACAGGGATAATAACCGGTCATTGTGCTCTAAATAAGCACCTTTTCAATATAGGCGTAACAGATAGTCCTCTTTGTGGGGGATGTCTGGTTGAGGAGGAAACACCAGAGCATGTGATAGCACAGTGTAAAAGCGTAAGTACACAACGGACAGAATTCCTTAAGAAATCTCAGTCCATACAAGAGGCACTCAAAGATACCACAAGAACAAATTAATTCTACCCACTTCACGATTACGCCAGCACTCATCCAGTACATACGTTATGTCAATCTATATCTATACTTTAATATATAAAGCTGAAGAGTTTGTTTGTTTGAACGCGCTAATCTCATGAAGTACTGGTCCGATTGGAAAAATTCTTTTTGTGTTGGATAGTCCATTTATCAAGGAAGGCTTTAGGCTATAGAACATCACGCTGCGACCAATAGGAGCGAAGCATGAGTGAAAAATGTTGCAAAAATAGTCACGATCATAATTACAGAAATTGACGCGAACGAAGTCGCGGGAAACAGCTAGTAAAAATATACAATAGATTACCAGAACAACTTAAAAATGAAAATAATTTTAGTAAATTTAAAACCTTACTTAATAAACTGTTATTAAATAAAGCCTATTATACTGTTTGCGAGTATTTGCATGATAAGGAACTGATTAACTATAAAATATAATTTATTTAACATAATATATAAAAGTTAGGCAAAAAAAAAAATATAAAAAATATATACTTTCCATTCTAACGCAATTACAATGGAAATAAAAATCATCTCGTTTTATTATTAATTAATTATTTATGTGCGTCGTCCTCTCTTCTAATTATTGCTGTGCCCACCAGGGTCCAAAGTTGTGTCTAATACAATATTTAATTGTACTTACCACCTTTGTTACATTTTGGAATGCAAATAAATTGAAATTGAAATTGATATACGAGGCCTAGTGAATTTCTGGACTGACCTAAAATGGTTTGAATAAAACATAAATTTTAATCACGTACAAAGGCCCAACTGAAGAGACTAAGTGCGGAAAATTTAAGTCCAACTAACTAACTAACTAACCACACGACAATAAAATTGGTGCCATTCCGCATGGTTCAGGCTGAACCTGCGGCAAGTGGACCTGTACGGTGAGGAGCACAACGGCTCGTTCGACGGGCTGGCGGGGCTGCTGCAGCAGCGCGCCGTCGAGCTCGGCGTCACCTCCATGTTCATGCGCGCGGACCGCATGCGCGTGCTGCACTTCTGCTCGGAAACCGTCGAGCTCAGGTGATACTCTAACAGTTTTCATCATCTCAGCTATATTAAGATGCCTACTGTTGGACAAAGGCCTCCCCCAAAGATCCCTACTACGATCGGCCCCGCGCCACCAGCATTTAACGGCTTCCCGTGACCCTCAACCGATCGTCGGGCGCTCGTCGGAGATAAGTAACGAGTGTATCTCCATGTTCATGCACGTGGACCGCATGTGCGTGCTGCACTTCTGCTCGGAAAAAGTCGAGCTCAGGTGATCCTCTAATAGTTTTAAAGTTGGTACATGTTATGACTGCATACCTCTTCATACTCTTTAATTATTAATAGACCTTATTTTTAAATTAACTCTAAGTCATGCTACCTTATTTTTAAATTAACTCTAAGTCAATCTACTTTTTGTTTTTTAACAGCTTGAAGGGATCTTATAACAGGTACACAACCCTAAAAATGAAGCTTGTATACAGACCTTGGATGATTTGTCCAAGATACAGACAGACTACAGACTTGTATACAGGGATTCCGTTTTTTTACTTTTGAGGTAAAAGAAGGCATGATTCGTGTACTCTGTCCTTATGGGAGCATTCCTGTTCCGTCAGCAGCCGCAGTCTAGTGGAGGTAACACTCGTGTATTTTTTCTTTAGGGGAGCATTCCTATTCCGTCAGCCCCCTCAGTCGTCCGTCAGCAACGTGTTCCTGCTGCCGTTCAGCCGTGACGTGTGGGCCGCCTCGGCGGTCGTGTTCGCTGCGGCGGGCGCGCTACTCGCCGCGTTTAGTCGCCCACGTCGCCTGTTGTATGCCGACCCTGCGCTTGCGCAGATAACGCCGGCTGAGGCATTCACATTTGCTGTTGGCACTATTTGTCAGCAAGGTAAACAATTTTTGGGTTAATATGAATTTTTAAAAGTATTTCGCTAGGGAGTTCCGCTCGTTAACACCGGCCTAGGTACCTACACCACACTACCCGCACTTACACCGAGTGAGCAAGCACTAGTTCATGCAAGTAAGCTGCGTCCGTCAAAAATGCGCTTCGACGACTAGGAGCACAGCAAAAGGTATAGATTATAAATCTATGATGGGGTGAAACTCTTCTCAATTTTCAATGGGACCATCATTGCCTATGAACAATAAGAAAAATCATCTAAACATGGTACAGTAATATTATTTATTTATTTTATTTTATTTTATTTTATTTATTGTAGGGAAACAAACACTTAACAATTACAAATAAATGCAACATACCTAAATGTAGTTCATAAACCAATGAAGTATAATTATATTTGGTAATACAAAAAAACAATAATTAAACGTTAAAATTAAGAACCAAAAATTTTGTATTACTTATTTACGTCTGTTGCAAAGAAATACAAAACACAGAAAGGGTAACATCTCCTGAGGATGGCACGTGAAATGGCGAAACGCATCTAGGTTTTTCTTATATCGGTGTTGGATAATATTGCATTATATGTACTACAAGCATTTTTAAGAGAGGAGCCTTTGCTGTGTTCCTTAGGATACCGCGCTACCCTCCTGCGCTGCGGTTGTTATGTTATGAGTCAGATTCCTGGGGGTCCCAGACCACTTTGGGAATCAACGATATCATGCTACAATCGCCACGATTGGCAAACACAATTTGAAAAATGGTGGAGAATATACGCTGCTTCCAATCTTCTTTTGGAACCGAGCCGGAATCATGTAGTTAATGGTCTATTATCTTTTAAAACTAGATCCTTAGTTAGTGTCTACAAAACTGTATATTATGTGTGTTGTAAAATAAATTTCTCGCCCGAATAAAAATATTTTGTCTGTCTTAAGTGGAACTTGGACCCGGTAACCTGCAGAATGTGAGTTCAAGTCCCAGTTAAGACAGTCGAAAAATGTTTATTCAAAGCCCAGTATTTCGAATTGTTTTTGCAGTTTACATTAGTAAATTTGCCTATAAAAACAATTTAAAACATGTCTGTAGGTATATTTCTTCTTGTTCAATTTTCTTCGCACGAGCAGGCTTCCACGTGAGCCCGAGCACGATGTCTGTCCGCATGGTGATGTTTTTCACGCTGCTCGCGTCTCTGTTCGCGTTCACGTCCTACTCGGCCAAGATCGTGGCCATCCTGCAGACGCCCAGCGATGCCATCCAGACAATAGACGACCTCACCCACTCGCCGATGACTCTTGGGGTCCAGGAGACTACGTACAAGCGGGTCTACTTCGCTGTGAGTCCGTTATCAGAAAATAAGCTACCTAATCAAATAATACTGCTTCTCAGCAGCCTTCCTGAGAATTAAACTAAATCATAGTCTCTAAGTTGGCTCTAAGTTCACTTACTAGCGTAGTTTTCTCTGACTAATGACTCAGTTTAATTCCCTGGGGGGCTGCTCTTATGCCTTTCTGGCTAGATGATCTTCACTAGATTTTACAAAATTATATGCCGTTTATAAAAATCAGAGGACTATTCTGTCTTTTCTTCCTTTTTTCCTTAAATATATATTCTATATTCACTGAATGTAGAGATACGAATATGTAAAGAATCTCTTTTTCAATATTGAGGCTGTGCATCAATGAAGCTAACATTTTATTTCGGTGCTGTAACCGCGACCTTCAGCTTTAACAATAAGAAGAACTATTTTCTAAATTCCGATAAATTTATTCCGATAAGTAAACGAGAAAGTGCGTCACAATGTTTTTTATTCAATTGCTTATCGTTATTCTATGTGCTCATATGATTATTGTTAAATGCATTAGACCGAAGATATACGAGTTATAAAGTTATACTTCAAGGAGTTAATTAAAAAGTAATTATTATAGGAATGTTATCTAGTTTAAGCAATAGTAACGTGGGATACTACGTTGTAATTGCTACACCGCTGATACCAGAATCTAAGTAATATTAAATTACTATTTTAGAAAAAGAAAAAACGTTTTGGTTTCTTTAACTTACGCGAACACTATACATTGAAATGGAAAATGGGAACTTCATTTTCCATTTATTATTCCATAGATTTAAGTGAGGTTTATTCAAGATCCATCCCAGACAGATGACATCATAAACCATGAAATTATTAGTTTTAGTGCTGTGTAAACTGTTCAAACAGTATTTTTTGATATCAATGTCCATCCTTCTGGAATTCCCACTCTCTGTTATCCAAAGAACAGTTGTCAAGTTTAGAGCCAGCGTGACAGACAGGCAGTACAAATACCCAAAGCTACTGTAAACTCTTCACTTGTTGCTGATGCTCGATTAGTTTAAATGCCATTCAATACATAAATCCATTATATGGTTGCTATAGATGGCACAATTATGCACAACAATATCATATATCAGGCCATGCCCATAACGCAATGGCATTCCACTTTTTAACTTCGAATCTTATAGCCCTTCTCTCCTCTTCTTCATCAACGTCTAATACAGAAGCCATCTTTTTATAAATTATATGCCAACATACTGGAATCTGTAGTTAAGTGAGTTTTTTTGAACCTTAATCAAAATTGTCGGTATAGGAAAGCGAAGACCCCGCGACGCAGAAGCTGTACCGGCGCAAACTGCTGCCTCTGGGCGAGCGCGCGTACCTCAGCGTCGTGGACGGTGTCGCGCGCCTGCGCACCGGCCTCTTCGCCTTCCAGGTACTAACTGGATAGCCCCAATAAGCAATGAAACACTGGCACCATCCTAACTTAGTGGCCTGACAGTACCTGTGGCTGTTCCCAGGTGGAAGAGAGTTCTGGCTACGACATCATCAGCAAGACATTCACGGAGCGCGAGAAGTGCGGCCTCAAGCACATCCAGGCCTTCAAGCTGCCCATGGTGGCCGTGCCCATCCGTAAACACTCGGGATACAAGGAGCTCTTCGCTGTCAGGTAACACAAACTCTTTGATCGTTTCCACCATTGCTAAAAAATCTGTTTAGTTTTGCTAATAAGCCGTGTAGTAACAGCATGATGTAGATAAGTACCATCGTATCTCTTAAGCGTGATCCTAAGGTGGTGTCCTAGTAAATTAAAGTAGTAACCGTGTATAATACCACTAAATACAGGTATAATCACCACGCTTGTCAAATGTGAATCGATGATCGAAATCCCGTGCACTGTGTGAAAATTGGAAATTCTTGCTGCCCGACCCCGAGATCCTGGCCAGATACATTAAATCTATGCTTAAAACACTAGACAAAACAGGGCGATAGTCATATTTTCGACGAATATAGTGGAATTAAATTATGTTGATGTTGGTAATGGATTGAAATCGAGTCGAGTATCAAGAGTAAGCCTGCAAGATGCAGCTGTAGCAGTCGGAAATTAGGACAGCATAACTTGTTTGTCGCCCCGTTGGTTTAAATACCGGGCCAAGAGTTCGGGATCCTGTGTTCGATTGCTGGGTCGGTCAACAGAAGTTTTGATTTTTCGAACATTGCTCGGATAGTGATCACGAACCTCCAAAAAGTGTGGTGATTATGCCTGCTCATCATCATTGGTGTAGGATTTGGACCCTGCAGTGGGATGATTAGGCCGTTGCTTTAGTTTTTAAACTAGTTTGTCGTTCGTAGACTGCGCTGGCAGCGCGAGACGGGGCTGATGGAGCGCACGCGGCGCGTGTGGCTGGCGGCCAAGACGCGCTGCGACGCGGACGGCGCCGGCTTCCTGAGCGTGCGCCTCTCGGACGTGCTGCCCGCCGTGCAGGTGACTATACTATGAATATAAGCATCCAGAGGATGGCGACCACCGCCGGATTATAATGACGGCACGAGCGGCTGCTTAGCCCCCCCGTCTCGCCGCTCACATATCCAAGGACAGCCGCTTGTTGACTAGGTCTCAAAATTATTGATTGTTGTCTGCTAAGAAGAAAAAAAACTATACTAATTTAAAAAAAAATTACAACGGAATAGTGGATACTATGGCCCAGGGCCAAGCCGTGCTAAGAAAAAAAAACCTTTGACATTTAAAACCGACACGACAATACCGACACTCTACTCACTGGCCTAACGAATCCAACATCCATGGTTGCTTGTATCAAGAAAAGGAGTAAGGTGTAAGAACAGTAGCACTTGGAGTAAACGTTTTAAATATTTAAAAAAATATTAAAACATAAAACGATTACAATCACAAAAATAACCTCAACCACTCCCCTCACTCAGTATTTTTGTTTTAAGCTAAGTACTTAATGAATTTTTTCACTTAGGATCTGTCATGAAGTTAGGTAAGATCACTATGACGTCACAACTTGCCTTACAGTGTTTACAAAGTAAAAAATTAAAAACAATTTTTAAATTGAAAATTTAAAGCATCTTCTAGTTCTGGTGAGCGGTCTTTTAGTGAAGACGTTTTGTCACTGATTGTGTTAATGTCTCTGAATGTTTTCCAAAAGAAGTGGCGCTAGTATGTATAGCTTTATACCGCTGGAATTTATGCCTCTCTGTCTAAGTAAACTTTGGGTATCGCCCCAGGTGCTGATGTACGGTATGCTGCTGGCCACAATGCTGCTGATCGTCGAGATCTCCGTGAAGCGCGCTACGGATAGGGTACGTCTTATCAAAATCAGTTAAAATCAGTACGTCTTTCCAAACTCATCATCATTATCTCAGCCGAACTGCCTATGCCGGCCATAAGCCCTACCCCTACCCCGAGGATCTCAACGCCAAACGATCCCTTGTCACCTGTGTAGTTTACGCATTTGTGCTTTCATATATTTATTTACAAGCGAGCGTCTATATTAGACGTAGGATAACTGTTCCGGGTTCACTATGTACCTATAACTTACATGGTTTTTTATTACACAGTCAACTCTTAAGTCAGAAGTGTTTTGTTACAGATCAAGAATAAAGCCGAGCTTCGAGGATGAAAAAAAACGTCAATTATTATCACACTATTTTAAAATAATTATTGTTACTGTCTAAATACATGTGTAGAAATATTTACAAAAGCATATTTTCACTTAAGCACACTCGTTTTACAAGAGCTATTTATTGTACAAGTTTGCGATGAAATAAAACGAAGAAGTACTTAATAAGTTTTAAGTGTTTGACAGCAATCGCTTAGGGTCGTCTAAAAATGTAGATGTTGATTTAAAACTAGGTACTACTACTTGTTTAAATATCGACTTGTTTGTAAGCGACGAAAGTGAACAGGCTAGAGGTAGGCCTGTCAAATATGTGTAGTCAAAAAGATAAGTAACTAGTTAGATCCTAACCTCACAACTCTAAAAGTTTCCATGCTTATTGAAAAAAAAAAACATTACCTTGCAAATAAATGTCTTTTCAAAGGAATCCTTCGAGAAATACAATGTTTTTTAATGGTATTGATACATTATCATGATAAATTCATCTGTTGCTATCATCATCATTAGCCTTAGTAGTCCAATGCCGAGCACAGGCAGTACACGTCATTATACCCCAAACTGTCTTCGGCTTGTCACATCCAGTTTCTGCGAGCGAATTTTAAAAATTTTATGCTAAAAAAAATGGACGAACTTGTAAACATTTCAAGAGATTATGCTGAGATTATGTTTTTTATACAATCTTATGGACATGTCCAAACGTGCTACATTCGTGTTATGTACAGACGCACATTAGGCCAAACTCTGCATCTTATGCAGTTGAAACAGGTGCGAATTTGCAATAAGATGTCTAGTCTGATGTGCTACTGTAGATACCTATTGCACAACGTTCTCTATGGTTTATTGCATCGCAAACGTAACATTAAGATAAAGCCTCATGTAGTGGTGCTAGAGGTAGATGCAGACGGCCAAGAACACGACGAGCAGCAGCGCCGCCAGCAGCGCGTAGTCCAGAAGCTGCGCAAGCGCCGCCCACGCGCCCACCTCCGCCGGCAGCGACGCCTGCCACAAACATCAAATTGATAGATTTAAACTATTGGTGTATTATGAAAAACTAGACAGACACTCAGCGTCATAAAAGTGTATCGACAAAAAGACACACTACCCGCGCTGACATAGATTCGATGAGAGATTGAACTCGCCTAGCTGGATTGTATGTTCTAGGTTTGGTCAATGACAACAAAGGATGACAACAATGTTATGTTATGTTAATCAGTGAGCAAGTAATCACTAAGTTTTAATGTTAATGCCCATGTCGCATTCGTCGAGATTGTATATTTAATGTTAAATTAGGATCACTCTTTGGGAACAACTGAGCGGATTCAAGATTTTGATTTAGGAGTAGCTTGACATGAGTGAGGGTAGGTTTTATTATGGAAGTTACTTACTCTGACTTAGATGCGTTTGGGTGGCTTGAACCCCTTAGCCCTTTTTGGGGTGGGTGGGATCCACCACGGAGAACGTCTCCATAGGCTGTAATGGTATGTGGTGGCGGCTGAGTGATCCCTCCAGTGGTAGTTCGCAAGGGGTCATCTGGCCGGCGACCACCATTCTGACGGACTCCGATGCCAAACAGCCCCGCTAGGTTCTAGTGTATAGCCAAGAGCGAGCCCATTTTACTGTTGATTAGCCTTGAAATATGTGAACATCACTTACCTCTGGAGGCGTAAGCCTACACAGCTTCGACACCGCGGAGGCGAGCGCTCGCAGCGGGCGCGGCGGTGGAGTCGTTAGCCGTGCCACCCGCGCCACTAGCGCTGCGCACACGCCACTTGTGCCCGCCGCGATGCACACCGCGCAGAACACGCGTATGGTCGTCGGCGTAGACGATGACGCTGGCAGCCGCAGCAGCGCTGACACCAGCCTGAGGAATCGTTGATGTTATGTAAAAAACGAGATACACAATAAGCGTCAAAAGTGTAACGTCCTACCTAACCCACCCATTAGACATAAGGGTGTACATTTGTTACAACCTCTTTCGAACGAATGGATACAATATGACATACATATCCATCCCATAAACGCTAAACGTAGAAAATCTATGATCCCTCCATACATGTCGACATAAAGTTGAATCTGCGATGACTCTGTGCGTGTGACGTAATACGTCAATAATCCGATCAACGACAGAACTGTCGTAGAAGATACTTAAATGCCAGAGCTGGGGGAATCTACCACAGACCTTCTACAGGACTGCAGCGATAGTGCGGGGACCTACGTCAGAGCAACATTGAAGACGTGGGAAGGACCTAGTACCTACCACAGCGCTGCAGTGAACGCCGCTGCGGCACACAGCGGCGGACGGGCGGGCGGCGGCTGCAGCGCGGCGGCAAGCAGCAGCAGCGCGGCGGCGGCGAGCACGGCGCCCGCGGCGGCCTCGTGCGCGGCCGCGCGGCGCCGCAGCGACACCGTCCACGCCGCCGCCATCCGCCCGCCCGCCACCAGCTGCCCGGACACGTGCTCCAGCTCCCAGGACCCCGTTTCGAATATTACTGCAGTCTGAAAATAATAAATTCATAATATATTATTTTGTTACGGACCCAAAAAAGGAGGTTCTCAATTCACACGTATATTTTTTTTGTATGATCATGTCCAATACCATGAAATTTTAATTAAGATACGCTATCATTGTTTCAATTCAGGCATATATCTATTAATATCATTTTTGTGATTAAATTTGATGTGATGAATATGCTTGAGGCCCAGCATAGCGTACACACAGATGATGCATAAAGAATTATGAAGATGTCCAAAACGGCTTCCCATGCATTGACAACATACATTGCGAGGTACATCCCAGGTTTTTAAGTGAGTATTCTTGTCGGTCGAACAGTGTTTACACTGCTGGTGTCCGACAACAGTCCCACATATCTACTGTTTATTAGGTACCCCTGAAGCAGAAGGTATGCGTAATTTTAAGCGTAACCAGCAAAAAAACTCACAGTAGTCTTGCCGATATCCAGTTCCAAATAGTCGCTCGTGTACGTCCTGGAGCCGAATTTGAACACGGCTGTCTGTCGGTCGCTGGGCCAGCCGGTCAGATCGACGGGCGCAGCCACTGTGGCGTCGTAGCGCGTCACTAGTGAGATTACGCCGGAGCTGGAAACGCGTGCGCTGGGGGATGCGCGCGCGACGCCGCCCGCCGCATTCAGGAGTTCTACGTCTGGCGCCCACAGCCGGTCGGCCGACGCTACCAGCGAGTCACAACCCCAGTCTGTCGCGTCCCACTCGATTCGGGGGTCAGACCATGTCTGCAACGAGATAGTGGAATGTCAGCTTTGCTTTGTCGCTTTGCAGACTTGGTTCTCGATGCAAAGTACCTACATGATACACTTTATACACTTTATTGCAAAATGTAAAGTAACCCAGTTATCCTAAAACTATAACTGCAGGGCAAAGGCCTCCGTTTTTGAATTCAAGTTAAAGCAGCAGTGGTGGTGGGTGTTTACTATATTGATTGAAAATTATTATCTCTGTTTCCGTTGTTTTTACGTTTGAAGTGGCGTTTTTTGGTGTTCATACCTCAGAGCCCCCCGCCTTTGATCTAGTGGTTTAAATACCGGGCCAAGATCTCGGGTCCCAGGTTCGATCCCCGGGTCGAGCAACAAAAAGTTTCGAATTTACGAACGTTGCTCAGGTTCGTGAACACCAACCCGCATTTGGCAAGCGTGGTGATTAAGCCAGTACCCATCATTGCTGTGGTAACTGGAATTCAATGATGGAGGCCTTTTCCCTGCAGTGCGATGATGATAGGCGTTACTTTTCCTACTTTACTCTTTACCCCAGAAGGAGAGTTAAAATAAAAGAGATTGACTAATTTTAATTCCTACAAACATACTTTGTAGGGATTAAGGACATTACCCTTGCGCTCTCCCGAGATTCGGTTCATTTGCCGCAAGTCAGGCAGAACCATTGGTTGGTGGAGGGATTGTCAAACTTCATTCTTTGTTTCAGTATATAAACTTGAAAAATTTTGTCTCAGGCGGGAAAAAAAAACAAAAAAAAAAAAAAAAAAAAAAAAATTTTTCAAGTTTATATACTGATATTATAAGTGCAATTAAGTTGCTAAAATATCAAATAAAGTTCATTCTTTGTTATTCACCATGATCAAGTCAGCGATGATGTGCACAGTAGAGTCCTGCGTGAGCGCGGCATGACGCGGCTCGAAGGCGAGGTGCACGAGCGTTGGCTGCGCGGGCGTCGCCTCGCGGTCATACTCCGCCAGCAGCGAGTCCAGCTGCTGGGACAGCGACGTCACGTTCGTACATCCCTCAACAATACCTGGCGTAAAAAAACTTTAATAACAAGTAATGACGACCACTATGGCGAAATGGCGTACACAACAGTTTTTAAAGTGTCGTGTCGTGTGCTCTGAGGTCCTGGGTTCGAATCCCAGAGGGTTCAATGTAGAATAAAGGGTTTTTCAACATTTTCTCTTTAAGAGTGCTTAAATAGTTACTCACTTTTGGATCGAAACAATGTATATGATGTTGCAATTTTTTATTATTTCTAACTAGCGGACCCGACAGACGTTGTCCTGTCTTACTATGAATGTAGATTACGTATTACGATTACGGGTATACCTATAAATAATTTTGTTGGTATTCCGACATGGGAGCAGGTGACATTACTGGCCATGAGCAAAATTCAGTTTTTTTTGCCCCTTTGTCGATATTTGCAGCACGCATTCTGTCAATGTGTCAAATATGTCAAACGCCATACTTTGAAAATGTTTAAATTGTCAAAAGTGATAAGGTTACATATCAAATCATTTAGTATGGTGATTAAGTTTTCTTAAATTTTCTAATTTTCCGCACAACTTTCTTAATTTTTTCTTTCATAAGAACATTCTCCTGACAATAACAAACAAAACAAAAAAAGAATAAGCAAAATCGGTCCAGCCGTTTACGCGTGATGCGATGACCAAGGGAAATAGGGATTCATTTAAAAATTTTATACTATTTATAATTTATAATTATCCCACTGCAGGGCAACGGCCTCCATCATTGAATTCGGTTACGTTACGGATACAATGATGGATGCTACGGAGATCACAAACCCGAGCAATGTTCGACAAGAGAACCCAGGACCCCGAGATATTGGCTCGGTAGGTACTTAAACAAGGAATCTGGATTACAGGAGTTAGATTAATAAATCGTTACTTGGTGTATTTGATACATAAATCATAAGTTTTGATACATACTTAAATACGCTAAAATTAAAGGAAAACCTGAATGACATAGATAGACTATTTTCTACCCCGCAAAAAGGACCGGTTCCCGTGGCATAGCTTCAAATTCAAAATTAAACGCTGACGAAGTAAGAATAAATTAACAAGAACTTCTAGTTACATAGTCCTCATCAATACACTTCGAAATCTGCATTTGAATCTGTGAAGCGCTGTTTTATGCCTGCCTTTATAAAAATTCAACAATATGACATAATGTTTAATGTTGCTAAGTTGAAAGAGATAAAAAAACTAAATGTTCGGTCGCTGACTTTGTATCTACTTTTTTTAATATCTGTACCTATATCTTAAAGATACACTCCCTTGTCGGCTATTCTAGATAACAGGAATTACAAATATAAATTACTTGATGTACCTAATCAAACCAGATTAATACTCATTATTATTAAACATACGTGCAATCAAACACTAAAAGAAGATATAAGTATAATATCTTAGCCTGTAATCTATAGACATATATTATTTTTGAATGAAGAGTTATTAAGATAAGTATTGTATAAATTAGAAACATAGATAGCTATGTCACACTACAAGTGTTGCCATGTTGTGACGTATAGTGCAGGCCAAATATTTAAACACCACCCTTTGTCGTCCTATGGGTGTCATAAGGGGCAAATAGAAGTATGGCAAAGGAAGGCAGTCACTAGCATCTTCGCTTAACGATTTGCCACGGTCAGTAGCATAACTACGATCACCAACTCGCCTTCCAAGTGAGGTCACAATGGCAAGCCTCTCTTCGAACAGGTCTATGTTCAGCACTGGAATAATGTGATGATAATAATGAAGCAATGCTGTTAAACATGGACCGTCTATTTCTGGAACCAATCAATGAAAACACGCAAATGGAACTGTCGGCGTGGCAACTTCGCATCTTAATAGTTTTATTACCCGAACCACTAATGTGAATGCAATATTTATTACAAGGTTACCTTCTTTATTTAAAAAAAAAGAAGAAAAAATATGTATTTGACACAAGACAAACAGAAAAAACAAAAAAAATATAAAGGAAAAAAAGAGTGTAAAAAATGTTTCCGCTCAGCACTAGTCGTGGTGACAGCTATGCCTCATAGGCATAGACTCTGATATTCAGCGGGGACTTCAAATATTTCAATGGTACAGAAGAAGAGAGGTAATTACCAAGGGTCAGAAGAAGCAGGGTGGTGGACAACAGCACTGGTGTCGACGACATGGCGGACAGTGGCGCACTGAACCAACTCACTCCCTGAACTCGCTTGCTCCAGGGGTAACCAACACTAGGTAATTTGCTAAAGTAATTATATTATTTACGCTTTTTGAGTTCGCAATGCGCCAAAATCTACGTTCCCAATGGTTCTAAGAATGAAGTTAGACACGTCCTACAATCTGCAGAGCAAATGCGTTTTTTACGAGCACGATGGAATAGCAATCATTGGAGCGTGCCCAGAAAATAGCGCCGAAGCACTGCAAGATAGCAATAAAAAAACCGGCCAAGTGCGAGTCGGTCTCGCGCACGAAGGGTTCCGTACCAAAAAGGCCAAAAAACGAGTTTGTTGTATGGGAGCCCCCCTTAAATATTTATTTTATTTTGTTTTTAGTATTCGTTGTTATTGGGGCAACAGAAATACATAATTTGTGAAAATTTCAGCTGTCTAGCTATCGCGGCTCTTGAGATACAGCCTGGTGACAGAGCGACGGATAGACGGACAGACGGCCAGACGGACAGACAGCGAAGTCTTAGTAATAGGGTCCCGTTTTTACCCTTTGGGTACGGAACTCTAAAAACAATATACTGAATTCATATAGATAAATTAGATACGTAAAGCTTTGACGGTCTTCTGTGTAAAAGTAGCCCACGGGCTGCTGGTATAGAAAACTTGTTAGCAAGCTTTAAAAAAAGGATCTTTACTGATTAAATAAACCGAGCAAATCTGCGCATCAGTATATTAGACGGCAAACGCTCTCTCTTCGCTCTTCTTTCAATGCCTTCATGGTCAATTTTAACTTGATGGTATTGATTGATAGAACATCTTTGTCATCATATTATCAGACACATTTGTCCACTGCTGAACACAAACACACAGGCCTACCAAAGATAGGATTTTGCCACGAGTGGCAGTCGGGTTTGCAATCGTATTTTGACAAGTAGTGGAGAGAATTTAAGACGCTGCTGTCCGTCTTCCAAGGCGGTACTCTTTGAGTGGATTCTACCGACGCCTATAGGAAGAAAAGGGGTTGTGCTATTCTATTTTAGTGGTGGCACCACGTGGTACTTCTCCTAGAACGTCTAAATCGAATTCATATTGTATTTAATTAATTTTTGATGTGAAATGCCATGATATTTAGTTAAGATTTCTGAATTGTATCAACAAATCCTAAAATTCTTAATTCGAACTCAAGTACCTAACAAATTAATGACTACTTTTACTGTGACCAGAACCCCCCGCAAGCGTTTATAAATTGTCTTAAAGGCTGGGCGCCCCTGACTGCAGTAGCGTGGGCGCCTATCGGCACGGGTTTCCTGTGCGCAAGGACAATCCCAATATTTATATAGTCCCTTACTTATTAATCAGTCTAATGGCAAATCCACCGCTTCCTTCATTTTGTGGGTGTAGTATTTTATCCATTGGATGTGATTTTTTTATTAATACCTATGATATGATTTCAGCAGTCTGTGTATACAGGGTGGCCGGGGAGTTGACGTTTAAAGCTAAAATTTAGGTGCCTTATATTAAGGTGTATCCAAATCACCCCCATGTATGTTCTACGATTTTGCTTAGTTTAGGACTTTAGGAGATAGAATTATTTTTATATTTTTTTCCTTAATTTTCACCTATTATTGGATTATTATTTTTTTACTCATTCTGGCGAGTTCTCGGTGTTCGTTTTTTCAGTGACAATTAATAACAATATTTCAAGTACCACCCTAAAAACTACAATCTGTCTGGATATTGCGGAACTTGCAAAAAATTTAGTCGCAAGTCCAAAATTACCGACCAAACTTGGTGCATGCACATGTTTGATGTATTCAAATAAAATGTTTAAAAGGAACCTGTGGATTCTAAGTATTGTCGTATTGTTAAAAACTGTCTAAAACATCAAGCAATAAAGTGAGGTCAAATAAAGTTGTTGTCAACTGGGGTTTATTTTCTGTAACTGACCTTTAAAGTTATTTGAGGCATTTATTTAGGAAAAAAATACTATTTTAATTTATTGCAATTGCAAAACCTGGAAAACCGACTCGCTGCCGTGGAAACCACAACAGACGTAAACCAGAACCTCGAAAATGTGGTTCGGATCCTCAGGGAAGAAGGTACGAGATTTTGTGAAATGCAGCGTAAGGGCAGGAAGTCAAAGCTTTCGGAAAGAACTTTAGGGCTGATTAAGGAACGACGTGAAAACCCACCCGTCACTTTGTCAGGAAAGCGCGCTCTAAACCGAGAGATCAGTAAGCTCGTACGACACGACCTCCGTTGCTCCAATACTCTTGAGATTGAAAGAGCGATCGAGCAAAATCGGGGGTCGAAAGTGTTCGTACAATCTCTTGGAAGAAGCCACCTGACGAAACTGACGACAGCAAGTGGAGAAGTCGTTGCTTCGAAGCCAGCAGTCCTTTCCGAAGTAGAACGCTTCTATGGCCGGTTATACGCTTCGCATGCATCTCGACCTGATCCCGAAAATGAGGACCCTAGAGCCGCGTTAACACGCCACTACACTCAAGACCTGCCAGAAGTCAGCATTGACGAAATCAGGATGGCTCTTAAACAGTTGAAAAATGGAAAAGCCCCTGGAGAGGATGGCGTTACAACAGAGTTGCTAAAGGCTGGAGGTAAACCCGTACTGAGGGAGCTTCAAAAGCTTTTTAACGCTGTCTTGTTTGAAGGGAGAACTCCGGAGGCGTGGAGTAGGAGTGTTGTCGTCCTGTTCTTCAAAAAAGGAGATAAGACCCTGCTGAAGAACTATCGACCCATTTCCCTTCTAAGCCACGTCTATAAGCTGTTTTCAAGAGTCGTCATGAACCGCCTTGCGCGAAGACTTGACGAATTCCAACCACCGGAACAGGCTGGATTTCGGAGCGGATACGGCACCATAGACCACATCCACACATTGCGGCAGATTATACAGAAGACCGAAGAGTACAATCAGCCCTTGTGTCTAGCATTCGTGGACTATGAGAAAGCCTTCGACTCGATAGAGATCTGGTCCGTTCTGGAGTCCCTGCAGCGTTGCCAAGTAGATTGGCGGTACGTGCAAGTGATGAGATGTCTCTACGAAGCCGCCACCATGTCCGTCCAAGTACAGAATCAGCAAACAAAACCTATACCATTGCATCGAGGAGTGAGACAAGGGGACGTCATTTCCCCGAAATTGTTCACAAATGCAATGGAGGATATGTTCAAGACGCTGCACTGGAAAGGACGAGGCATCAACATCAATGGCGAATACATCTCTCACTTGCGATTTGCAGACGACATCGTCATTATGGCAGAAACGCTGCAGGACCTACAACAGATGCTGAATGACCTGGCTGACTCTTCTGTGCGTATCGGCTTGCGAATGAACCTGGATAAAACCAAGGTTATGTTCAATGAATATGTACTACCGCTACCGATTGCGATGCACGGCGCCGTCCTCGAAGTTGTTCAGAAATACGTGTACCTCGGGCAGACATTGCAGTTAGGTAGAAACAACTTTGAGGATGAGGTGAACAGAAGAATTCAGTTGGGTTGGGCAGCATTTGGGAAACTACGTCGAGTCTTCTCATCGTCGATCCCACAATGCCTAAAGACGAAAGTCTTCAATCAGTGCGTCCTACCCGTCATGACATACGGAGCCGAAACGTGGACACTGACGGTACGGCTAGTCCACAAGTTGAAAGTCGCTCAGCGGGCTATGGAAAGAGCTATGCTCGGAGTTTCTCTTAGGGATAAAATCAGAAATGAGGTAATCCGGCAGAGAACTAAAGTTACCGACATAGCCCACCGGATTAGCAAGCTGAAGTGGCAGTGGGCTGGCCATATTAGCCGCAGAACCGACAACCGCTGGGGTAAACGAGTTCTTGAGTGGAGACCGCGTCTCGGCAAACGTAGTGTAGGACGCCCTCAGGCTAGGTGGAGTGATGATTTGCGCAAGGTGGCTGGCAGGAGCTGGATGCGAGAAGCCGAGGATCGACCTAAGTGGCGTGCAATTGGAGAGGCCTATGTCCAGCAGTGGACTGTGATAGGCTGATGATGATGATGATGATGTTGTTTTTCCATGAAGATGGCTTTGAGTAAAACACAACAACATTATTTTGAATTTATTTATTTACAAGAGGTATTCAAATTGTCACCCTCACACAGAAATACACAACCTACATCTGCGTAAAAAAATATCTTTTAAGGCTCTAAAAGCTTCACGATCATTTCTTACAACGTTTTCTGTTTCAAGAATTTTTGCTCTGAGTTCATCTTCACTGGATGCTTCTCTAGCGTACGTTATTTCTTTGAAGATCCCCAGATAAAAAAATCGATGGAGTTAAGATCAGGCGAGCGTGGTGGCCAGTTAATTGGTGCTCGTCGTCCGATCCATCTGTTGGGGTACTTGTTATTTAAATAGTTACGCACTTGTGTCGCGTAATGACAAGACGCACCGTCGTTCTGGAAAACATTGTTCCTTTCGAAATTCCAGGTTCACATCCCCCAGTAAAATTGGCAGAACGTTCTCCAAAAAACTTTTGTAGGTGTCTCCATTAAGTCTGGATGGTAGTTTAAATGGCCCAATAAATTCCCCATTCAAGATACCAGACCACATGTTGACGCTGAAGCGATGTTGGAATGATGAAGCCCTTGCAGCATGTGGATTTTCAATAGCCCAGATGTGATAATTATGGATGTTAAAAACTCCGGTTCGTTCAAATCGTTACTCATCCGTCCATAAAATTTTATTAAAAAATCCGGGGTCATCTTGTTGATTTCCTAACATAGCTTCACAAAACTCGACCCTTAATGCGTAATCTAAAGGCTGCAAGGCTTGTACTCTTTGATTATGGTAAGCATGAAAAGATTCCTCGTGCAAAATGTCTTGAATCGATGATCTAGGAATATTAAGATTACGAACCAATGCTCTCGTACTTGTAGTCCTATCCCGTTGTATTTCTTCTAGTATTATTTATCTGCGCTCCGAGTCAACTCTGTGAATTCCTTCACCACCACGTTGACCCGGTATGCGACCAGCCATTAACGTATTGTGAGTATTAATGAATACACGATAGAGTCAGGGTAATGATCAGGTTGCGTTCCACCCCGGCGCTGCTCTCTTGCTGCTTCGTGGCCGTTGCCATGCGCAACACCGTAGAAATAATGCAAATACATCATAAAAAATAAAAATGCTAAAAGAGTTCGGTATGCCACATTTGTCAATACAGTAACAATAGGCAAAAAGGTTACAGAGATAAGGGCGGCTACCTGCTTTATCACAAACGATACCTAATTATGGTTAGTTCCTGACCTCCGTTATTTTCATAGTGTTAATCAAGATAAAAAATAATGATCAAAAAATATCAAAACTCGAAGAAACATAACAATTGTAATAAAATAAAATAGTATTTTTACCCCGATAAAATGCGTCATTAGACTTTAAAGGTCAGTTACAGAAAATAAACCCAGTTGACAACTACTTTATTTGACCTCACCTTATTGCTTATCGTCTTAGACAGTTTTTAACAATACGTCAATACTTAGAATCCACAGGTTCCCTTTAAACATTTTTGTTTTGATACATCAAACATGTGCATGCACCAAGTTTGGTCGGTAATTTTGGACTTGCGACTAAATTTTAAGCAAGTTCCGCAATATCCAGACAGATTGTAGTATTTAGGGTGGTACTTGTAAGTATTATTATTAATTATCACTGAAAAAACGAACACCGAGTACCTACTCGTCAGAATGAGTAAAAAAATAAAAACCAATAATAGGTGAAAATTAAGGAAAAAAACATAAAAATAATTCTATCTCCTAGGACCTACTAAGCAAAATCGTAGAACATACATGGGGGTGATTTGGATACACCTTAATATAAGACACCTAAATTTTAGCTTTGAACGTCAACTCCCCGGCCACCCTGTATTTTATAGATGCACACGTGGGTTCCACATTTGTGGCCAAACTACTCAGCTGATTTTGGTGAATGAGGTATGAATCGATTCCTTACTATAGTCCGGATAACATAGGCTACGTATTGTTAAAAAAAGCTACATGGCGAATGCTGCGACAATATCTAATATTGGGATACTTTGAGATAAAAAGCTTGCAGTCATAACTATTAATACTTGTTACACTTACGCGCCCGCGCGGAAGTAATGTCCGCAAGATAACATAATAAAAGACATAAATAAGATAATTGTATATTTATATTACAACTTAATATTACAACGAAAATATCAACAGAACGATAAGATTTAAACAAAACAAAACATATAATTCAATCTAAGTACTGGTTCTTTACCAGATATTGGTTAGGTACGAATCACTCAATTTGTAGGTTTATGTACGACATAATATAAGTAAGTATATAGAATCTACTTTAGGTTAAAATTAAGAATTGCCATCTGAAATAACAAAATACACTGAATAAAGTAAAAATTAGTATGTAGACCTAATCGCCTTATGTTAACATAAGGCTAAGTATATGATTTTAACATAGAATTGAAAAGGGTTGAACCGTGCGTGAGTCGTGACCAAAATCGCTGTTGTGTAGAAACGTTGGAATAAATCCAAATATAATGTTAAATCTTTCGTAATACCTTCGATTTCTGCGTAAAATCAAGAAACTGATTAAGGAGACATTTTAAATTTAATAAACAATAGGTAACCTTACACCGTCGTGTCTGGAGAAAGTTATTATAATATTTACTTAGTAGGATATTTACATAATTAATATGTAACTACAATACCTATTAGGCATATACTACCTAAGTATATGTCATAGTCCCGTGATCATGGCGCTTGCAACAGTGCCGTAATATCGGAAACTCATAAAAACTAAGGTACTTACTTGGTAAACACCGTATCAATTATCTGTAGTTGTAATACAACGATCAATCTTGCAAAAAACAGCAAAAATATTTTGTGATTAATCGCTCGACCGTAAATCCTTTTAATGATAAAAGTTCAAGTCATCACTAGACCTGACACTAGAACTTTTACTGTACCTGAAGAAGTGAAATTCGCTGGAAGTCATATCTATTTTAAGAAATAGCTGAATCAACTAGTTAGTTACGGCATAAACCACAGAATATGGAAAAAGGTTAGAAAGGCTTCCATGGGCCGTTTGTATGAGAACCGATGTGCCTTGCGCCCCACCACTACATATAAAATAAAACTGTAGTAATCAATTGAAAAATTCATATTTTTCTACAAAAAGCGTGGGGGGCTTGTTATGATATTCACAGAAATAGTAAATTATTGATAAAATATTTACAACAATCTAAATCAAGCCCCCCACGCTTTTTGCTTTTTGTACAATAATATGAATTTTTCAATTGATTACTACAGTTTTACTTTTAATTTTTTAGTTCAATCTGTTTTAAGAGCGTGGTTTTTTAGTTTTTTAAACTATAATTTATTTTTTACTTTTTAGTTTAGTTTATAAGATTTGATTCCTTCTTTATCGACTGTAAGTCCAAAGCTATGCAGGAATCGTAATTGATACAGATCGCGCGCTAGCTCTATCTCTTTTACTCCCTCTTACAGAGGAAAACTAGGAAACTGTTATTAAATTATTTGTATTGTCATCAGTCTTTGATACGTGTGTTAAGTTTCAAATTAATCAAACTTCTAGAAATTAGTAAAAAATATGCTCAAAGATTCCATTACATACATACATTCATACATAGATACAACCCAAGCTAATAAAAGCGTGGTAAAAACGAGTTCAAAAAACGCCAATCAAGCGAATTCTTTTGACGTCGCGCAACCAATAGGGTCTCGTCATGTTAAAAGAAACCAACCACAGCGCTCACTTACAAGCTGCTCATAACCTCTGTGGCGCGCCTGCCCCGCCTAGATCGCCTTTCTAACCTTTTTCCATGTTCCGTGGCACATAAAACATAGAACAAACCTTACTGGAAAAGTCGTTCACATATCTTTAAATTCTAAGAATATTGATTAAAAAAAAAAAGAAACAGTCTATAATCATCCCACTGCAGGGAAAAGGCCTCCATCATTGAATTCAAGTTACCACTGCAATGATGGGAACTGGCATAATCACCACGCTTGCCAAATGCGGGTTGGTGATCACAAACCCAAGCAACGTTCGAAAATTCGAAACTTTTTGTTGCTCCACCCGGGGATCGAACCTGGGACCCCGAGATCTTGGCCCGGTATTTAAACCACCAGGGCGTTGAATATTGATTAGACTTAAACTAATTATTATACTTAATTAAATATATTATAATTAATTACCTAAATACTCGTAGTATTCATAAAAACTAGATTATAGCCACAAAGTAGGTTTAAGTACCAACCAATACTATTTGAAATTAGATTTCTTCAACGATTAATCACATTAAGTTTCTGCCTACAGTTCAAGCAAAGCTAAGTAGTTCATTATCTGATGTAGCATTCCGGTATAAACTATTTTTAAGTACATATATATATACATAATATGTGGTGCGGTTATTTGTACAGGTGCATGTCATCAAAGGTCATGATTAAAGTATGAAACGCCTGAACCGTTTTCCATGCAATTAAAGGTGAAAGTTAGATGGTTTTAAAGCTACGCATTATAGTATTTAAATTTCTAAAAATCAAAGTATATAATACAAATATACTTAATTGAAGCAAGAAGGTCAGCTGACACTATGTAAGGGGTCTTTTCAACGACTTCCTTTGAAGTAATAGGCACTAGTATTGCATTTTTTTTTTAGTCAAAAGTTACTTTATTTAGTTTTTGATACAATAAAAAAAGAATTACGCAATAATATGACTATACTCAAGAGCTATAACAAAATAAAAAGTGGGAAAATAATCGGAAATTTCATACTTTAACCCCTATTATTAACACAGAATTACAATTTTATAAATAACAATGAGCAACACTTACCTCAACAATAAACAAACTTTTTTACGTAAATATTAAGAGTAATGTAATAAATAATCTATGAAAATAGTACGGCGCTAGTAGGTATCGTAATTTTTAGGGATCCGCACCAATAAGCCTTGAAACTATTAAAACCCAAGCTTCTAAGTTAACGTAAAAAGATTAGGCTGTCTGCCTCGCAAAAAAACCTATACACCGTGAAATTTTAGTGGTTGTTTTCCCGCAGTAAAATGATTATATCTTAGTAGTACAGTAGATTTGTGCAGTTTTTTGTTATTGAAATAAAAAAATAGCAGTTTCACGACTGTGATAAACGAAACTCGAAAGCAACCTCGAACCAATGGTACCAGCCGCGCCGCAGCCGATCACCGGCCGGGGTCATTGCCCTTCGCGCGGTGCTGTTTATGCTGTATTACTTAGTGCGTAGAGCTTCTTTTGCTTTGAACATTGATTTCGTGCGGCAAGCAGTACCCAAACACGTCACATTTTGTAAAGATACTATCGTATCTCACGCTTTAGAGTTGATGATTATTTTTTTGATTAGTTGAGGATAGCGATATCTTTATTTTCAAATAATAACTCGCGCGATTCGATGGTGCTACTAAAGGTAAATCGTTCTGTTGCGGGAAAACAACCACTAAAATTTCACGGTGTAGATATTAGAAAAATCTGAGAGCAATTAACCTATAAAATCTCTGACCTATAGCCAAGAAACACCTTCTTATACTACAAGTAAAGGCAAACACTTATAACATACTAGGTTGCCCGCGACTTCGTACGCGTCAATTTCTGTTATTATGATCGCGATTATTTTTGCCATATTATTCACTAATGCTACGCTCTTATTGGTCGCAGTGTGATGTTATATAGCCTTAAATCTTCCTCGATAAATGGTTATGTTGGATAGTCCATTTCAATTCGAACCTGTACTTCCCGAGATTAAACAAACAAACAAATAAACAAACAAACTCTTCAGCTTTATAATATTAGTATAGATAATTTGTAATTATACAGAATGACTTTTTCATTACCTTCAAATTTTGTTATACATAGGCGTTCAGTATCGTATTTAGAGTTATGATTATGAAGTTCAGTATCGTATTTAGAGTTATGATTATGAAGTTCAGTATCGTATTTAGAGTTATGATTATGAAGTAAAAAGTGTAGGTCAAGTTTTCACCCAATAATATTTTCCGTAACATAGTTTTTAATTTTTCGGTCCTTAGCCTGTAAAGGTATGAAGAAGATCAACAACTTATGAATAGTATTGTAATAAATGAATGAGATGCGCATCGCGTAAAAAGTGTTGCTAGGAGGCCGTAACAAAAATTTTAGATTTTTGGCAGACGTTTTCTAAGTGCTTTATCTTGAGATTTTTGTACTGGGCTATACCAAAAGAAAAAATACGTTACTTATTTTTTGTGTTGTATAAAAATTTGGAAGGTGATTAATATTTCATGCTGTATGTAAATAATAAAAATAGGCTTTATTTAAAGTACGTTCATATGTACGTACCTACTGCGGAACTCTAAGTCCAACTCGCACTTGTTTTTCAATTATGCCTATAAATTACTAACCTATACAACTATTTTTTAATGTGAACTATTTCTAAATTTATTATACTACAGATAGAGGTAGGTATAGAATGTCTTATCAAATAGTTATTCATTAAGCAAATCTAAATCTTAAAAAAAAAAAGATCTTATAAATATATTTTAACAGTTGTTTCACTATGAGTGTGACTGGTGCTGCTGCGTTTCGTGTAGCCGCTGCTGGGGCCCTTGTGACCCGCCCTGGGGGCTTCCGAGGGGGCCCTGGGGCGCGTGGGACGTATGCGCCCCGGTGGGCGACAGGTAGTGCCAGTAGGGCGGCGTGTCTGGCGCTTGGGCTTGGCACGATGCCGCCAGACCCCGCCAACTAAATTTGTATGCGTAGCGCTTTCCGTGGACCTGAACAAAATATGCCGAAGTCAGTTTCTATGTTATATACGGATAAAGGCTTACAATAGTACCATTTGATTATATACAGTCATAACGCACTATATCTTAGTTTCCTAACCCATTCTTTATATTTTAAAATTGTTGCCATATGTCTGTGCAGAGGTATTGACCAGTAGACCAGGTATTTCATTTGCACGACCTACTTTATTCAAAATATCGCTTAACGATACGATTCCTCACTGCGCTTGGTTCTGTGATCACGGATGTCTCAGCCGTCACATCGATCGCTGTTGTCACGGCATTTTGTTTGGAAGCCGTGCGGCGCTAGGTCGATCAGCATTAAGAGAATACCAATCGTGCGTTCACTGCTGTTACAGAGCAGCTGTAACATGCTATAATGACATTTGCGCTAAGAGAATCGCACTGCTGAAGCTTTCAACAAAACATATATTTTTTATTCATTGCTTAAGCTTAGCTTAATCCCTCAACCCCCAGGCGGCATGCGCGTGCCGCGATAACAATTGATTTCAATTGTGTCTGGAATAACTCACGATCGAGGGACTAGTACAGACAACGGCCGGTCAACCTACCCAAAAAGTTAAAGGTCATTGAATTGATTTTCAAATTTAAGTCAAACAAGTAGAGGTCTAATATCAATTGAGAAAATTTGACGTTTTTTGGTAGGTTGACGTGCTGTTGTCTGTACATTAAATAATTTCGTAATATTAGTCAAGAGAAGAGACTTTAATTCGGCCACTTCTTCCAATTGCAATGTGTAGTCTGTGTCTCCCCTCTTTTAAATTGGCATCCGCAGAATATGCAGTGGCTCTTAGCCGTTGTTACCGTACACTAAGCGGATACCATTTTGGTACTTGTACTCTCTTTTTTATGTATTACATAACTGTCTCATGTGTCTAGTACAGACCAAATAAACCTTTTTCTTCTTTCATTCAGTTACCTTGGTCATGATGTTTTTATCGTAGTAATACCGCAGCGCTCGCGATAGCTTGTCGTAGTTCATGTTTGGCTTCTGCTTGCGCCGGCCCCAGCGACGCGCCACCTCGTCAGGGTCCGACAGCCGGAACTCCCCCTCGCCGGGCGGGCCCTGGCATGAGTTAGAATTCAGTTATACTAGTAACAAAATACATTGTCTAGAATCTAGACAATGTATTTTGGATATGTCTAGACTCTAGACATATACAGGTCATTAGAAATTTATATACACTAGCTTTACCCCCGTGGCTCTACCCGCTGGAACTACACTTTATATCGCTCGTGCCGCAACCTATGCCCAACAGTGGGACACCAAATAGCCTATGTGCAGCTGCTTAGCGCCGCAAGGGTCTGAAGGAGACATTAGACTCTATACTCTTCGTAGCCTACCTCCCAGCAGATCCCGGGCGCGCCGGCCGTGAGCTCCTCCAGCAGGAACTGCCACAGCTGCACCTGCCCCCCGCCGCCCGCGCCCCGCGCGCAGCTGCTCAGCGCCGCG
Source organism: Anania crocealis (assembly GCA_949315895.1). Taxonomy (NCBI): domain Eukaryota; kingdom Metazoa; phylum Arthropoda; class Insecta; order Lepidoptera; family Crambidae; genus Anania; species Anania crocealis. The sequence continues at coordinate 24,141,904 of OX438856.1, read as the reverse complement.
TAAGGGTCTGCAGGGAAACATTAGATTCTTTAGACTTTCAGAGCAATCTGGATAGCTTACGGCATCAAGTTGCTTTTAATTCAGCATTGCTAGTGGAATAATGTGATTGATGCCTTAAGCAACATTTCCAAAACATGGCCTTGTTTAACCGGTCGGCTGCCGAAGTTGCGGATCCCAGCCATATGACAATTGATGTCTATTATGTCTGGAATTATCACTCCACCTGGCCGGAGGGCGTCCTACACTACGTTTGCCGAGACGCGGTCTCCACTCAAGAACTCGTTTACCCCAGCGGTTGTCGGTTCTGCGGCTAATATGGCCAGCCCACCGCCACTTCAGCTTGCTAATCCGGTGGGCTATGTCGGTAACTTTAGTTCTCTGCCGGATCACCTCATTTCTGATTTTATCCCTAAGAGAAACTCCGAGCATAGCTCTTTCCATAGCCCGCTGAGCGACTTTGAACTTGTGGACTAGCCGTACCGTCAGTGTCCACGTTTCGGCTCCGTATGTCATGACGGGTAGGACGCACTGATTGAAGACTTTCGTCTTGAGGCTTGATGATTTGCGCAAGGTGGCTGGCAGGAGCTGGATGCGAAAAGCCGAGGATCGACCTAAGTGGCGTGCAATTGGAGAGGCCTAGTGGACTGTGATAGGCTGATGATGATGATGATGATGTGTCTGGAATTGCCCGGGGTATCTACTGGGCTAAATTCTGTAATTACTGGTATTACACCGCATGTGGGTCCTGCCGATATTTGGTTTATTACATCAGTGTCGAAGCCGAAGTTCGGCCTATTGTGATATGATGAGGGTTGGTGGTAGTGGTGGTGGTGGTGATAAAAATGTGATTATTTGTTAAAGTCCATTTATTAAATGATTCTCCAAAAACATACATTATAAAGTAATAATTAAAAACTACCAATATTGCTTACTTGCAAATAACTACTTAGCCTTATGACGCATGTGTTCGAATGCGACATGACCTATTTATACTTCCGTAGGTATACTACACTATATTATCTGTGACTATGTTCAGCAAAAATCCAATTGATTTTTCGCGTTTTTGATAAATAAACAAACAATTTATCGCTTGGATATTTATTTATCCACTTTACTAAAAGTCATATTTTTAACTAGATTTCATTTTAAAATACATTTCCTTTCACGTTTTTATTTAAATGAATTTAAGCTACTGTATGAAATTTCTGGTGTCAAAAGTAAAAACTTGAACAACAGCAACACTTAGTACAACCAATTCGTATTTGTTATACAATAAGATGTTCTACAATTAATGAAACTGAATGTGCTTGAATATGTAACAGTAAATGTTGTGCCAAAAAAGATATTTTTCTTTCATTCTTTTTAATGACAGCTTAGGTTCGAAAAAACGCTTGCCCATGTATCTGTACGTAATATGTACACTGCAGAAATCTGTCACTGTCAGCTACATACGTAAGACTATTACGAGTAGTTAGGTTCGAAAAAACGTTTGCCTAGCAGTCGCTGTTTAAAAATATGTATCTGTACGCAATTTGTACGGTGCAAAAATTTGATTTTGTCAGGTGTGCCCATGGCCTCAACGTCAATTATAAACTTTTATAATTCGTCGTAGATCGGCTTTACTTTTAAAACTACGTTTTCTTATCGCCTAGCAAAGTTGCTATGAGTGCGGCGCGTAGTCGTAGTCGCGTAGCGTGCGTAGTGCTTCGAAGGGCAAGGTAGACAATTTACTATGGCATCCGTAGCAATCTGCTACGCGAGACTACGGAATACCCGTGCTACGAACGAAAGCTTATAAATGCGTTTAACTTTCTTTTTTACTGAACTACGCCAAAGCCAACAGGAAAGGTTATGATTTTTGTTGTTAGTTTTGTACTTAGTACGTGTCCCTTATATTTTACTAATGATTTGTGTAATAAATAATCCTTTGAGATATAAAAATAATCCCTATTTCCCTTGATCACGGCATCACGCGTGAAAGGCTGGACCGATTTCGCTTATTATTATTTTGTTTTGTCTGTTATTGCCAAGAGAATTAAACTTAATAACTAAATTAATACACTTGTTTTGTGGAAACCAGAAATGACGAAGGTACCACAAACACCGAGACCTAGAGAAAATTAAGAAAAAATATTCTTTTAATGTTATTTAGTAGTAGTTTTGATGTGTAAATTCGACCTCATATGGTTTAAAAATTAATGCAACTAAGGTAAAATAGCATATAAATATACAGTGGGCTCTCTTTTGGTTCGGACTGCTTGTGTATGTATTTTTTTTTATTTTGCATCAATGGTTGCATTATATCAATCACAATGTGATTTTAAATGATTAGATTACCTTGATACAGGTGCTGGATACGGCGGTGGTCGGGCGGCCTTAGCCACAACATCACACTTTCTTCATATCACACACACTTTCATTTTAAAATACAACAGAAACTTTCAAAAGCTTTTATTGTCCTACACTTTATTTCTTTGTTAAATGTTCATAATAAACATGTTAAGAATTATTTTAAAATCACAAAATCTCTGACGCACAAATTTCTATTCGTCCTTTAATAGTTTTGGGCCTTTAAAAGCTCCAATTAAGTAAGCTGAGCCGACTATTGTTCGCACGTATTATTCTAAACACAATTCGTAATTAGTACTTGAGTTCGTAACGCAGTCAACTTTAGACACTGTAATATCAATTAAAATAGATTATTAAAAAAGTTTGGGAAAGTGAAAAAAAAAGAGATAAGTGGCGAGTATCAGCCAGCCGGATGCGAGGCCGGAAGCGCGCGAGTGAGCCGAGGGCGGATCCTTCGCCCGCCCTCCTCCCGCCCTACACCGCAGTACATTTAAAACATTTCTCGACACTAGAGATTTGTGACGCGATTGTTTAATCGAGTGCTGTGTCTATTGCGACGTAGTGATTCACTTATGTGTGATTGAATTAAATATTGTGTTGTGTCAAAAGTCTATAGGTATGTCTTTTGAAACGTTTTGGAACTGTTTTTTAACAATTAAATTGCTGGTGTAATTTGAAAATACAATTTCTTAAAAAAACATTTTTGACTGCCTTGGCTGCGACTTGAAGCCACAACCTTCCGCTAACTTGCCGACTGCTTTAACCATCAGAGCTACCATGACTTTGTTTGTGTCAACGAATTAATTTATAGGCTATAAGACAGCGGAGTGTCATTAATGCTATTTCAAGACATTAGGTTTTAGTAAAATGTGAGTATTATGTTCTTGGAATAACTAATCTATAGTAATAGTAAAAGCTGAAGAGTTTGTTTGTTTGTTTGAAAGCGCTAATCTCAGGCAGTACTGGTCCGATTTGAAAAAAGTTTGAATTCGATAGTCCATTTAACGAGGAAGGCTTTTAGGCTATAAACATCACGCTGCGACCATAGGAGCGAAGCATCAGTGAAAAATGTTGCAAAAACGGGGAAAATTATTCATATTAATCGCGATCATAATAACAGAAATTGACGCGGACGAAGTCGCGGGCAACAGCAAGTTACAAATAATCTTAATAGTTGTTATTGTGCGATAGTAAGAAAGTGACTATATCAATAAGTTTTGCAAACTGACGTCAATCAAAGTGTGCATGAGATTCAATCGTAATAAACTTAATTAAAAATGCATGCATGCGGTTCTGTTATAACATCCCTAAAAGACATCATATTACACCGGTTCTAATAAATAAAAACATTCTTTCTATGGCTAATCAAGCCAAATTGAAATATGCATGCATTTTGCACTCTCTGCAAAAGTTAAAATCTCCAAATTATTTGTTTCTTAAGATTACCCCGAAAGTTATTAAATGTAAATCATTGAGAGACAGAGGATATCAACTATTGGTTCCAAGAGTGAGATTGGTTGGTTCCAGGGGCGGCTTCAAATATGCAGCCGCGAAGATATGGAATAATCTTCCACCACCGGTTCGCTCAGCCCTCGATCTCTCACTACAGACGTTCCGCAACAGATGCCGTAACTGGCTGCTGCTTGAGCAGTCCCTGGCTCGAACCAATTACATTTGCAAATAGTTATACCTCAAGGATATTATTAACTTTAACTAGAATATATGTCTCATGTACTCTGTACTTTGGCGCAATGTGCTTTGAATCATATAAATTACAATAAGGCTATGGCAGAATAACAGGGTTTGTGGGTTTCCTGCAAACTCTGAGTCATATGACCGATTTGTCTCTTCATGTTAACAATATTTATACATATAATGATGTACGTACCTATAAACTATATAAACTATGTATACGTGTTGAGATAAATAAAGCATTTATTATTATTATTATTATTAATTATGTTTTAATAGCTTACAAAAAATTTAGTACTCGAAATGAAAAGAAAAAAATTGCTGTAAGGTACAGTTTGGCATTATGGAAAGAAGGCGCTGCTG